>OY728167.1:241080991-241680991 GCA_963277665.1 Viscum album | reverse complement strand
AACATCTGGGTGTCACATTCTACCCCACTTAAACTGAATTTTCCCCCAAAAATTTGTCACATGGAAGCATACAGTTGACAATACCTCTCCCTCATCTTTTCCTCAGGTTCCCACATAGCTTCTTAAAATTGGAGGTTCCTCCATAAAACATTAACAAAGCGAGTGGTCTTGTTTTGTAGAACTTTTTCTCTATGATCCAGAATGTTTATTGGTTGTTCTTAATAAGAAAGATCTTGTTCCAATAGTATGGCTTCTATGTTTAGTACCTTTGAAGTACCGAGTATGAACTTCCTTAGGAGAGATACATGGTACACATCATGAACTTGATATAGATTTGGTGGAAGAGCCAATCGGTAATCTACCTTCCCAACACGATCCAGAATATCAAAAGGACCGATATAACTAGGTGTAACGACCCGAAATTTTGAATAAATCGCGTTTCCTAATTTTGTGTGTTATTTTATTTTATACTAAAAAACTATTTCTTTTTATAAAATGAGTATAATTAAAATGAGACCATTGGGTTTCAATTGTTATATGACCATTTGTCAATATGACTGTTGGAAACTAAATGTTGCGATTATTGTCTCTAAATACAAGTGATCTTGGTTAATTAATATAGAAAGAAGATTTGATGGCCACATCCAGTAGTCTCAGGCCGATTGAAGCCCATCTAACAGAACTTGGGAAGGAGGTAGCACCACTGGGCTTTTCTCTGGACCAAACCCAAGCTGAACTTCATCGTGTGAAGCTAGAACGGAATCGCCTTCGCGAGAAGTTCAAGCTGATAGAAAATACTACTCATGCAATGTTGGCTTAGCCACCCTCGGATTCTCTCACCTTAGCACACCTTACACTTAGGTCCTATGCTGCGGTTATAAGGGTCTATGTAAGGAGACTGTAACTACTTTGTGTAATCCTTTAAGATAAATAAAATTGTGTTTTCTTCTTATGGTGATGTTTGTAAATTTTCAAATGTCCAGATAAATGTAGGATGTATATTATTGATGAATTTGAAAAAAATGATATTTTAAAATATTTTTGTAAACCTTAAATAATTAATGATGTGTAATGATTTTCAAAAAATGTTCCTCTGAAAATGTGTTCAGTAAGAAATTTGGAGTCTAATAAGATCAACATGATTTTTGGTGAATAGTAATTTATGAATAGTGATTTTACGCTTAGGATTAGTAATGTGACCAAATGGATTAGTAATCTCACTTAAAGAAAGTATTAATATAATATAGGCACCTTGATTAAGTAATGTGATTCAATAAAAAAAAGGTAAATAACAGTTTCAGAAATTATTAGTCAAGTATTATTTTTTTCAGGTGAATAGTATTTTTTAATTAAAAATTAAATTAAAAATATTTAGAAAATTATTTTTATAAAATGGAATTTATTTTTGAATTCAAAGCATTGATATTATGTTAAGGTAATTTTTGGGGATTTTTCTAAAAAAATGAATTTTTGGTGAATAGTGTTTTTATTTAAAAATTAAATTAAAAATATTTAGAAAATTATTTTTATAAAATGGAGTTTATTTTTTAATTCAGAACATTAATATTATGTTAAGGTAAATTTTTGGGATTTTTCTAAAAAGGTTGAATTTTTAGTGAATAGTAAAAATACAGTTTTAGGGTTTCCGTATGTTTAATGACATCATAACTACATCATGATGATGTCATGAGATATTTTAAGGTATGGTCGACTTTTGAATAGTAAGATAAGGTATGAGGTGTCCCAATTGGCCAATACCATGAGGAAATACCACTTGTTTTGCCAATACCACCAATGAAGTGTCCCTTGGCCATTAATGCCTTGTCCCCTCACTTCCCCTATAAATACCAAGACATTCTCTCATTTTTTCCATTAAAAAATCCTCCTCAACGAAGTTCTAGTCTCTTTACCTCCGAAGGAGTCCTCACAAGGTTCCCTCAAGCCTCCCAAGGTCCCAAACTTCATGATTTCGAAGTTACTCTTCAAGGTATGGGATCCTACCTCTCTCTTTCTTTCCAAGTACTCTTTTTTATGCCATTTATTTTTAAGCTCCATGTTCTTATGTTGGGGATGTTCTTTTATATTCATCCTAAATTTATTTTCATGTTCATATGATGATAGACCCCCTCTTTCTCTCATCAATTTGTTTTAAGAATGTTTAAGTGGCATCGTTAGGCTGCCGAATTTTTAAGGGATTCTTTCACCCTTCTCATTTTCAAGTTCTATTTTCATGTCCAGTCTTTCAAGTTCCTTTTTATTATTTTGTGGTATGATATCTATATCTATCATACTGATCTCATTTTTCATATTATTAATGACCCTATTTGATCTCATCAATTCATTTTTTTTATGTTTTAAGTGACGTCGTTAGGCTGCCGAATTTTCATAAGAGAAATCTTATTTTTGTCTTCCTTCCATGTTTTTCATTTCATATGGTATGTCTTTCAAATTTCATTACCATGTTCTTATATCCTTTATATTCTTTCCCTCTACTATTTTATGGATCATTTATGAGTGGCTGACCCATGTCCCCTCTCTTTTCAATATTTTCTAAAACCTTATAACATAGTCGTTATGCTGCAGAATTTTCGTCTCAAAATGTCTCTCTCTTTTTCTCTAATTATTTTATTTTATTAAGTGAATACTAAAAGCTCTTTATTCTATAGGGGTATTCACATATATATCAAAATTTTCTATTTTAATTTTGGGAGTTGCATACATGAAACCCATTTTCCTTTTCTGTGGGTTTAATGTGAAAAAAAGATCATGTCTTTAAAGAAGTTTGTAAAACATTATGATTATAAAATGAAACCCATTTCTTTTATGCTATATGGGTTATTTATGAAATATTTGATGATGATATATGTGTATCACATGATAATAAAGGCAAATTTAAGGTTTCGCCCTAATAGTGCTCCAATTTAATCTCCAAAGATGACCATTTTAACGATACCTTGGTGAATAACCTTGGTAATTTTGTAATGACACCTTGGGGAGGGAGCTTGGTGAAACATAAATGATTGTCTATGTTAAATGTTGTAGCCACATCTTCAATTTATGAAACACATTATTTTTATTATGATATGCCTCATGATCTCTTTCTCATTTCTTAATGTTATTTTTCATGACTTTTTTATGTATCTCAAGTTCACATGTAAAATGTTTCCCTTGTTTCCCTTACTAGGCCTTCTGCTCACCCTTTCCTTTGATGTATGCTCCCAGGTTATGAGAAGCTGTAATGAACTTAGGATGAAAAATGAAAAATCCTTTAAAGTGTTTAAGAAGAATGTTCTATGTTTTCATGTATTAAGTTCCTGGCTTCCAAGACACTAAACCTTAAAGATCCTCGTTTTTTGTCAAATGTAATGAAAAGTTATGTTATAAAAAAGGCGGGATGTCATACTGGGTCTCAGATTTCCCTTCATTCCAAATCACATTACTCTTTTCCAGGGATATATTCGTAGAAACACCAAATCACCCACTTCAAATTATTGTCTTTTCTTCAATTTTCTGGATAACTTTTTTTCAAATATGAGTTTCTCTTATGTGTTATTTAATAAATCTGACATTTTATTCCCTTTAGTCAACTAGGTGAGGTCCTAATAGCTTTATTTCCCAAACTTCATCCCTACATGTTGGATTTTTTCATTTCTTTCCATAGATGGATTCATAATGAGCCATCTGAATACTGGAGTGAAAGCTGTTATTTTAATAATATTCATCCAATAGTGGGTGTTGAACCAAACCACCTTTGAAATCCATAGAGAAAGCTCTCAAAATGACTTATAGAGTTTGAATTTTACTCTAAAATTGACTGTCAATCTGAGAATAATAAGTAGTGTTGAAACTTAACCCTGTATTCAGATCATGCTGAAGAATTTTCCAGAACATCGAGGTAAGTCACGGATCCCGATCAGATATAATAGAATGTAGTACTCCATACAATCTTACCACTTCCTTAGTATATATACTAGCAAGCTGATCAAGAGAGAAATCCTCTCTAATAGCAATGAAGTGTGCCAACTTCATAAGGTGATCAACTATAACCCAGATAGAAATATTTCCTTTGGATGTTTTGGGAAGTCTGACAACATAGTCCATCATGACTTTTCCCCATTTCAATTCTGGTATGGGTATTGGTTGTAACATCCCATAAGAATTCTGTCTCTCACCCTTAACTTGCTGAAAAACAAAGAATCGAGAAACTTATTCGACAACATATATTTTCATTCAATGACATCAAAAATACACTTTCAGGTCTATTTATATCTTTTTGCTTCTAGGGAGAATAGAGAATGAAGAAATATGATCCCCATCCAATAGCTCCTTATTTAATTCTTGTATGGGAGTAATAAAAACCCGATTCCTGAACCTTATTATTTCATCACAATCAAGGTTGAATTGGGGAACATTTATCACCTTATTTTGTATCTATATATCTTTCTTTTGTGCCTCCTTAATCTTCACTTGTATTAATTGTTAAGCATTCATTTGAGAAAAGATAAGATTTATCCCCTTCCTTTAAAATTTCAAGATCCATCCATTGAAAATCCATAAATATTTGATCTTTGGTGATCCCCATCATGGATAGGCTAGCATGGTATTGTCGACTCACACCATGTTCCACCCTATTCTATTTTTATAGGGTGGTAATGTATTAAGCAATCATTATATTTAATCGACACCAACCCTCTTATTTGGGGCCTATTCAGCTCTTTTTGTGGGAAAATATAATTTAAAATTTTATGATCAATATAAACATCACACATTTCACCATAAATATTATACTTCAATATCTTTAATGTAATGATTACCGTAGCTAACTCCAAATCATGAGTTGGGTAATTTTTCTCATGGATTTTCAACTATCATGAGGAATAATCTATCACCATATCAATTTTCATGAGAACACATCCCATCCCCTTCTTGGATTCATCGCTGTAGATCACAAACCTTTCTACACTACAAGGAAGTGTGAGCATAGGTGCACTAGATAAACTTCATCTTATCTCTTTAGAGTTATCTTATCATTCCTCTGTCCATACAAACATAACTCCCTTATGAGTCAAATATGGGAGTAGATTATATAATCATAAAAAGTCTTTTTCAAAACATCGATAATATCCTGCCAAACAAATAAAACATCAGATATTAGTTACCATTTTTGGTCTCAAAAAACATTCAACAACTTCTATTTTTTATAGATCCATATATATCCCTTATCTTGAGATTATGTGACCAGAAAAAAAACTTTATGAAGAAAAAATTAAAACTTGGTAAATTTTTCATAAAGCTTATCATTTCTTAGGTTCTTCAATAAAATTGTCAAGTGGTCTTCATGTCCTTCCTTGGTCATTGAATAGAAAAAAAATATCATCTGTAAAGACTACCAAAAACTGATCAAAATAGTCTCTAAATACTCTATTCATTATATCCATGAAGATATTAGTGGAATTAATAAGACCAAAAGGCATCACTATAAATTTATAGTGTCTATATATTTTATGGATTTTTATCTTTGGTATATCCTCATTCTTAACCCATAATTGATGATATCCCAAAAAAAGATCAATCTTGGAAAAGTATTGAGCTCTACGTAGTTGTTCGAATAAGACCTCAATGCAGGGAAGAGGATATTTTTTCTTCATTCGGATCTTTCTAAGTTCCTGATAATCAATGTAGAGTGACATTGATCTATATTTATTCTTAATAAACAGAACGGGTGCTCCCCAATATGACACACTAGGGTGTATGAATCCCTTATCAATATTCTCATGTAGTTTCTTCTACAATTCCTGAAACTCAATTGGATCCATTCAATAAGGTTTTTTTGAAATAGGCATGTCACCCGGTATAAGTTATATTGAAAACTAAACTTCCAGATTTAGTGGAAGACCTTCAATTTCCTCTGAAAATACATCATCAAAATCTCATACACTAGGAGTATTCTAAATCATGAGTTTCTCATCAACCATTTGAGATAAATAACTTTCATTTATTGGAATCAGTATCCATAAGATGGAAGAAATTTCTATAGGATGTTCATATTCACCCTTGAATTGATTGATGATCACAAATTGATCTGGAATATGAAATGTAACTTCTCTTCCTTAGAAATTGATATAATCCCCATATGGAGATAGGAAATCCATGCCAAGAATAACATAAAATTCAACTGTAGGAAGGATCACATGATTTGCAGAAAGCACATTCCTACAAACTTCAACTGAGGAAGAATTATAAACTTTTGATGTGACTGTTGTGCCACTATGAGTTGTCACAACTTAATGAATTTCTAATTGTTGAGTTAATATGGTGATTCCATCAAAAAATTCTTCAGAAATAAAAGAGTGGGTGGATATAGAATCAATTAAAACATTTTCTACTTTAGAGTGGATGTGATGTGTACCTTTCACCACTTCATTATCATAATCCACATCATCGATAGTGATTGCATGTGAATTTCCTTTATATTTATCCTTAAGAGTTTTTTGACATCAATAATCATCAATAACCCAAATATTAGCGCATTGATTGTAATAATGTCCCATTTCCTTGTACTTGTAGCATTGAAGTGTATGAGGTTCATTTTATGTATCCTTTTCACTGTTTGCATAATTAGACATCTTTTTCACATCACATCGTCATTCATCTGCATGATGACCTTATTTTCCACACATAAAATATTTACTACCCCCTTTAAGACAATTTCTTCCATGTTTCTCTCGACACATTGAGAATAAGGGAATATTCTTCTTATGTTCAGTGTGGTCATTATATTTTCCATTGAATTCCATTTTTTTCTTCTTATCAATTCCATAGGACTGATGGGTTACTCCAATCTCCATATCAACCTTGAGAGCACATTTAACTATTTCCTTCTAGCTAGTAATGTCTCTTATGGATAATTCCCTTTGAAGATGTTGATTTAAGCCACTAAAAAATCAATTAATTTTACTCTCTGGTAGGATAATAATTTGAGAAGCGTATCTTGAAGGTCTTGTAAAATTTTCTTCATAGGTACCAATAGATTCACCATCATTTTTATTATGTTTAATGAACTCATTCTCCATATTTTTTTGAGGAATAAGAGGGAGGTACTTATAGAAAAATAAGTTCTTAAACTCATCCCATTTTATGGACTCAACTTCTTTTCTTTGCCTCGTATTCTTGATAAGACTCCACCATTGATCATATTCACCTTCAAACGATAGACTATTAAGATGGATTTATCATGATTAAAAAATTGTAGAATTGAAAATATTTTTTCTGTGGTACTGATTCATTTTTCAGCCATTAATGGATGAGAAGACCCGCTGAAAGATGGTGGATGCTACCTCATGAAGGACTCAACAGAATGTTTCTCCCTCTTATGCTCATTTGGAAGTCCTTCATGATTCATATCTTGATAAATTTGTGTGAGTATAGCTACAATATTTTTCATTCCATCTCCCATATATTTTGGTTTCTCATGAGGAAAATCATTTCATTGCCTGTCGCATACAGCATTAGCATGGTTCCTTCAAGTTCCATTCATTAACAAAAACCAAGAAGCATATTTTGAGAAACACTAATCATATTGGGAAAACCACATAATCAAGAATAAAATTTAAATTTAGGGAAATTTATGTTTTATACTAGGTTTTTCATGGTCATTTATAAAACAATAATATTATAAACTACACTTAGACATATCCTTAAGGTTCTTACTAAGGATTTATCATCCTAGTTTCCAAAGGATAACTATAATTTTCCTCTGATACTAACTATAATGACCCACACATTACAAACATTGATATTATTTCAAAATTTAATTATATTCATTATAACATATAATAAATCAATGAGAGGACCATATAGGTATTGTCTCTTTAGAAACTAGGAAACATAAACAACTGGTTCATAAAACATCTACATTGTCTCCCTCTTATTTCTTCCCAAATAGACTCTTTTTTGACATATCTTACTTAATACCCTTTTTCATGACCTTGAGAGAAGAAACATATGAAAGGGTGAGCTCAATGCTCAGTAAGGGTAAACAAGTGAAATATCAATCATATCATAATCATAAGACATACGAACATAACATTTGGAAGTCTTATACTGCATATAATAGATTGTGATATCATGTCATGGGATAAAAGTTCATAAGAATTAATGGACATAATCCCAAAAATTAAATAATATTACATGAAGTTTTGTGGTATACACATAATCATATAGAATCATTTAATATTAGTTAAGGCTCATTTCCAAAACCATCATAGCAGAAAAATTCCATTACTGAACTAGGTTTACCTATCATTCCAGCCTTGTAATACTGAACTAGATTTACTCTTCGTTCTAGTCATTTATTTCTCATGAGATATAAATTTGTACCAAATTCATTGGATGGATATATTGTTCCCACAAATCCCATAATGAAATCATTATTACATGTGCCACAAAAATATAAACCATTCATCATAGCATGTCCCAAGGATCAAAAAATGGGTTTCTTAAACATCATTCCATCAAAATCCATATAAAGTAAAGGGATTTCATGAAAACAATTCCATTATAAACACAATAAAATAAAATTAACAATAGGGATAGAAACCTAACACTTTTTTATCTTAGATGGAAAATAATTTTTATAAAATACTTGAAATTAATTATTGAGGAAAATATCATTTCTTCTACAAAAAAATGTATTTTCTAAAAATTTCATGCAATTTTAAAAGAAAAAAAATTAGTTGAAAATACCCTTGAAATATTGTAAAGGAATATTCATGGAAATAAAGATTTATGAAATTGTAAGAATCCATTCATGATGTGTAAGTTAAAAAAATATTCTCCTTTTATTTTTGTCGGAAAAGTAAACAAAAATACCTCATATCGAATAATGAAAAATTATTCCATTCATACAATTTATTAAAAATTTACCTTTGGGTAAATTTTACTTTAAAACATTTTTGAAGAATATAATTATTATTACATATTTATGGAACAAGGATGTGGATGATAAATACACCCTAGAAAATAATTACATATAAAAAATATTGTATAATAATGAGATTGAAAAATTATCCATTACCTTTGGTCTGATATCCATAGTATGTATCCGAGCCTCCTATATAATTATTTAAATAATTTTATTGACTTATTCCAAAATCAAAATATTTTTTATGATATCATATATGATTATATTGTCATTTTTTGTTAGTAACATTTCATTGTCACTCATTATTCAGATAATAACTACTGTTATTATGAAACTTTTGTCAAATAAGTTCATGTTCCACTTCTTAGGTTATATTTATATCATTCACATAATTATATTAGAATAATATATATAATATTTGGTCATTCCATTCATGTATATAATCTTTTTTTAATGAAGATGGTGTAGAATGAATCATATCGCATCATAAAAACAGTAGGTTGTACATACACATGAGCGATGATATCATTCAGTTAATGGTTAAATGGTATGGAATTTGATTTTATATTAATTATAAAGAATAATTATCATGTTATATTCATTATTTACATCCATTATTCGCATCACTATGCCCATCCAAATTAATTATTGTTGAATAAAAAATTACACCATGGCGTGAAGATGGTATGTTGTACGTACACACACATGGTGATATAGTTATTAGTATGATGGATAAAAGGAAGTATAAGGCTGTACCATAATTATAATAACATCTAATAATTAATAGGATACTGTATTTATTACTTTAGTATCGAATAAACCTAAGAATATGAAGTATAAGAAGGAAAGAATTTTGAAAGAGGTGATCAAACAATTTACTACTTTTTCGAGTATCACCTTTTGATTTGTAAAAAAGGTCCACATAGGATGGATTTATTCCCAGATTGTTGACTCTAGGATGAAGTGAGGTATGTTGGGAGAGTAAATAGGTAGGTTTTGGTCGAGAAAAAAGGATTTAGTGGTGTGATTAAAAGAGAATGAGAGGATAACTTTTTTAAGAGAGGGGAGGAGAACCTTTGGAAATACCAAAACTATTAAATTAATATAAATTAATTTTTAAATAAAAATGTCTCCAAAGTAGAATATTTATAAGGTAAGATTATTATGAGTTTAAATCCTCTCAACCAAAAAATTATATATATGTTTTTAATTTATTTTAAACCATATAATTTTGATTTATCCTTATTTAATCTATTTAATTTTAATTATGGTAATAACATTCTAAATATTTATTGGTTATAAATAATTACTTATATAGTGACAATTTACCATAAATTGATATTTCAGAGAATTTTAAAACTTATCATTTTCAATTTGAATATTTTAAATATTTTCATGATTTTTATATAGTTTAAAAAAATGTTATTTCTATAAAATATCAATACTGTCAATTTTGACACTATTCATTTCCTTGATTATAAATAATATCCAAACATAATATAAATTCCAAAAACATAATTTAATAAACTCAAAAAAATTTATAATCTCCTATAAAATTCGTGGAGAGACTTAATTAATTCAAATAATATTTATTTTAATATTTTTAAAATCATTAATTCTATATTTCTATTAATAAAATAATTTTTGTGTCACTATTGTGTCATCATTAATAGTAATTATTTAATTTATAAAAATAATAAATAAATTTCTATGATGTATTTAATTCATTTATCATTCCTCGTACTACCTATTGTTTGTGTTATCTCCTACTTATCCATATATTAGAATTAGTGTACTTATATAAAAAAGAGTGTGACATTTCATCACATTCATTGATTTTAATAGTATTTATGTCCTATTCATGGGAAAAATTCCATTAAGTGATTCCATTTAGAACCATAGATAATTAGGGTCTAATTTAATCATCCAATGGGATTTTAACAGGTGTTAAGGTAATTTTATAAAATTATTTTTACCTTTAATTACCCTATTTACCTGTAACCTCACAAATAAAAAAAAATTACTAAAGTTACTATTCGTAGTTTCCAACAAATAAAATTGACCTATTAACATAATTTGGACCCACTTATTCCAAATATGTAATCCATTTTTCAAAATTTTAAACATATATGTTCCAGTAATTAAATTCAAATTAATCTCATTTTCAAAAAGAGAGAATGAGTTTTAAAAGCTAAAACATTGCAAAAGATTGAAATGTTTTCACATCTGGATTCAATGTAAAATTAATTACAATTCCATAAAATATATTTTATGATAAACATATAATATATTTACACTTTAAAAACATTAAATATTATAATTTAACTGTAAAAAGTATTTCGATGAAAAAAGTTGTTTTCACATAAACTTTAGTTTATTTTTTCTATTAATCAAAACATGAAAGTTATCAGAAAAATATTTGAAATTCATCAAAATTAAATTTTATACCCTTCTTCAAAAAAAAAATTATTATTTCATATAAAAATCTTTAATGTTTTAAAATATTAATTTAAAAGATATTCTCCATTCAAAGAAGTAAAAATACCCTTTTAAAAAAATATTGGGTTTTATACATCAAATAGGGTTTATTAATGATCTATGAATAAAATATCCATTGGATGAATATAAAAAATATTTTATTAAGTATATAACATATATTTATCTTATTAACTTCCTTACCAATATTAATTCACTCAAAAATATACATATTTAATTGAATTATATTATTCATAAATAATTGATAGCCAATGAATTCACAATGCTTTTTCATATGTTTGATATAGTTATTACAGATAACCTATTGACTAGGATATAATGGTAATTTTATAATAATGGAGTCTCACATCTCATTTAAACTCATGATTTCATGATTTAATTCTACTGAATAATTTAAATTATTTAAAAAAAATATTTCATAAAAACATCAATGTGTTACATAGTATGCTCGATAGCGGCTATGTGCTCCCTATACATTTAGTTAATGTAATATAACTAATACCAAAGGCCCAATCCCCTCCTTTACCCAGTAATAGTATAAAATTAAACAATATATGGAAACTCTCTATAACTACTCAAGGAGTATGGAATGATAACGTATCTTCTTATGTCCTATCTCACCTCAATAGGGATAGATAATCCCACAGATTTCCAACTTCATCCTAAATTGTCTCCATAGAATTAGAGGTGGAATAATATGATAATTAACTTAGTAACTCTCCTCTTGAATTTGAGGAAGTATTATACACCACCATTGATGAGAACAGTTGGGTAAATCTATGAACAAAAGTAGACTTGAAGCCTAGACAGATTAGTGATTCCATTCCCCTCAAAGAGAAAAGGACCATTGTTGAATTTCTAAAGTTTCTCCAACTTTTTTTCTCTTGTAACTATATAGAAATTCCTTTACTATATCAAGGAGTGTCTACCCAACATCTCATCCTTCCTGATAAAAATCGAGGATTCAAGTAGGTATGCATGAGGATGCATCCCTCTCATTCAACCAATGTGGAGGTGGATGTTGACAAATTAATCAAATACAAATTTGTTTGAGAAGTGAAATACCCATGATGACTTGACAACAAAACCCTATCAAGAAAATTAATTGGTTGATAAGGGTGTGCATGGATTACAGAGACATTAATATGCCCTAACCAAATGATGATATCCCATTATTGATCATTAAACTCATGATTGATGTGACATTTGGATTCCAAGAACTTTACATTATGGATGGGTGTACAGGGTACAATCAAATAATGATGCCCCCAAAAAAAGAGGAGTCCACTGACTTTCGAGTTCCTCAAGGGATATTTTACTATCAGGTCATGCCCTTTGGCTCCAATAAAAATTACCCAACTTATCAATGCACCATGCATCATATCTATAAGTCATTATTATGAAGAATGGTTGAATTTTATGTTGACATCATGGTGGACAAATCCGGATAGAGATCTGATCACTTCAAGGATCTCCAAATTTTCATCAACAATATGTGATAGCATAGCCTTAAAATTAGTCAGGTGAAATAAACCTTATTTGTAACATTAAGGAGGTTCCTTGGGTTCTTGGTACACAACTGTTACATTACGTCAATCCAGAAATGACTAGTTCTATTTTAGTAATGTCACCCTCAGAAATCACAAATAATAAAGGGGGATCCACGATAACCTCACATAAATTCATAATTTCATATCCAATATAGTAAGAAAATATATCCCCTTCACCAAACTAATGAATTAGGGAATCATCTATTAATGGGATGATGATTGTTAAGAAGCTGCAGAAAAATATCAAGAAGTATTTATTCCACCCACTAGTTCCGATTCCTTTGGAAGAAGGAAGGCCACTCATCATATATGTGGCTTCCATGGAATGTTTATTGGTAACCCTACTCATACAAAAAAATGATATGGGGATTGATAATAGTCTCTACTTCCTCATTGAAATGATTCTAGGTATTAGGACCTCATACTATGATGATGAGAATAACTGCCTTGCACTCAATGTTTCCATGAAAAATCTAAGACATTACTTGCAGCACCATAATGTTCATCTGGAATCTCATTTTGGCCAATCAAGTACATATTGGCAATCATATTTTGACTCAGAACATAGCCCAATGGGAGGTCATTTCGTAGAAAATCAACATTAAGTTTGAGTAAAAAAAACCAGTTAAAGGGGAATACTTTAATGGTTTCTTCAAAGAACATCCAGCCCCAGAAAATATAATGTCGTACATTGAGCTCCCAAATGAGGTTGTCTTCTATTTCTGATAACAACTACCTAGATATAGGATATGTATTTTGATGGAATATCCCAAATTACTATCCACAAATATATAGAAAACCCAAAACTCAATTGATTTGGATGAGGGATTGTATTTGTATATCCAGAAAAATAATTTTTGTCCTACTCTTTCTCACTATCTGAACTCTTTACAAATAATGATGAATAATTACAAGTCCTTGTTACTATGTTGGAAATATCCCTACAACGGAAAATAACCTGCTTAAATATCAAAGTGTATTTAGATTAAGTGGTAAAGTAGATCAATGGTTAATATGCTATCAATAATGAATAATTATCCCCTCTCATTAGCTATGTCTGGGGACTAATGGTGGATTTACCTTCTGAGAACACATTTCATAATGTTTCCTGATCACAAAATTCTTACATTGATGTATTGGCTAACTCAGCCACAGTCCTGGATAACCCTATTATGGGGGAAGCAATCTTATGTATCATGCATCGAATAATGGTCTCATTAGTCTCCATCGATGATATAAACAAAATCAATTAGGTCAACAACACCCCATAGTCTGACAAAATAGAATCCACTCTTGGATTGATGGAGCCAATAATCAGTTATCTCCTAAACTGGACTCTCCCTAGAGACCGAGCCATATGGTTATAGATTCGGATTCATGCAGTTAATATTCTCATATAGGGTGGTCCAAATTATCTTAGGACCCTGTATAATAATGTCATTGTTGGAATCCTCCATAGATGGTTAGATGAAGTATATATTATCATCGTCATTGAAGAATTCCGTGCAGGCTCCTGTAGTGCTTATCAGTCTAGGACTAGGCTTCCCACCAATCAGGGGGTTGGGGTATTACTAGTAGACCATGATAATGGACTATGTGAAATTCACCAAGAAATTTCATGTGTTCTATATCCATGAAAAAATCATCTATAAACCCTTGGTATTTCATTATACAGCTAAATATTCCTTATCCATTTATCATATCATAAATGAATGTTGTGGGGCCATATCCCCCATCCATAATTATGAAATTATATAAAATCTATACTCTTACTAGTTCCTTTTCCAAATCTACTTAGGCAATACCCCTCAAGGAATGTGTGATTATGAATTTCATTGTCTTCGACAAGTCTCATATACTTACTAGGCTTGGATTCCCTCACACAATATTGAAAGACAATGACACCAATTTTTATTCTATGAGTTGATGAAACTATTCAAGAAATCTATTATCTATTATCTATTATCTATTATCTATTATCTATTATCTATTATCTATTATCTATTATCTATCTAGTATCTATTATCTGTTATCTATTATCTATTATCTATTATCTATTATCTATTATCTATTATCTATTATCTATCTAGTATCTATTATCTGTTATCTGTTATCTATTATCTATTATCTATTATGTGTCACCTGCATATGTTGCCACATCACCCAAAAAAATAAAGTCTTCCCTCCAATATCGGGTTCCATCCCACGCGACCCCATTACCCCACGCGGTTCGTCGGGTTTTAACTCCATATTAGGGTTCCGCTTCCCCATTAGTGATTTATCTCTTCTCGAGGTAGGGTTTCTAAATACCAGCACCGACGTCATTATACCTGTCCCGATTTCCATCCAGTCCTCCAATGCTTCTCTCTGAGCACCTCCGATTTCGTAATCCCACAACCTCTTGTGCATTTTTCCCCTTTCATTTGCATCCCTTCAAACCTGTAGTTGATTGACTCTTGTACATCTGGCTCCCGCGCCTACGGCTCCACCTGCTCGGCCTCTACCGCCTATGTCTTCTCCATATCCACCGTCTCTGCTTGCGCTTGCTCCGCCTTGGCCTCCTATGTGCTCCTGAGAAAATCCCTAGGTTGGATTATTCTCTAAAAAATCGTCCTCAGAAAAGGAAATATCGGTGATTCACAACTCTGGTTCTATATGAAATCAAATCATACAGAGATCTCCATCTTAGTTTTTCATCATCCTTCATATTTTTCATACTAAAATGGTCGATAGATTGATTTCCCTTTCAATAGAGACCAACCCTTATCCATTGTCAAGCTTCTATTAGAAGATATTCCTGACCTCCGCCACTATTTACTTTGATTCTGGTTTTAAGTACATAATAATCTATTGACTTACTAATAATTTTACCCCTTTCTGGTTTCCAATGTATGGATTCTATTGATTTCAAGAGATGGGTTTGCATATGAGAACAATTTTTGGAATGGGAATGTGATGTTTCACGTGAAGTTTGTACCAAGAAAAGCTAGACTACTTTCTATGAAAGCTTATTCATACATCTAGAATGATTATTTGTTTGATCTTTTCATCTCTCTATGTGCTTGATTTAATCATGTTGTTCATGTTTGGTAAAGTGAGATGGCTATCTTCTTGGCTGTTTGAATTCATGGTCAGAACTTTTATCATTTTAATGTCTTCTTTTCAGTATCTGCAAGTAGGAAAGACATCATTGAAAGTTGATTATGAAAGTGAAGGTTGTATTGATTGCAGGTCTGTCTTATCTCTAATTTTAGTGATGTTGGACTATCACACCATTTGATTTAAACTCAAATTCCATTTATTAATTTTTAAACATGAAATATATGTTGTGTTATAGGAACATGGATTCTAGGGTTGTGGAATATATAATCCAAGAGTGATTGGAGGACGATCTAGGACATCAAGAAGATCACTAGGAATCACAGCGATGAGGACATATATGGGGTGCTCAAAGAGTGAAACATGGATCTTGATGAGACTGTAGAAAGTATCTTGTATCTAGGTCTCCCCCAACCCTCTTCTTATCTTATTCTCTACTATATTTCTCTCGATGTTCATTTTTTTTGTAGTCTCTGTCGCATCTGTTGCTAATATATTTTTTAGGACTTAATATTCTCAAAATCTCATTGGGCTTATTTTAATATCTATTTTAAGTCTCTGAGTGATACTCTTGTTGACTTTTTTCATTCTATCATGTATTCATCAATGGATTAGGATTAGTAAAGCCTAATTTTGTGGGAATAATTATTTTTTTTAACTTAGAGTTGTGCCTTTTCCAGAAAATATAATCCATGGGAAGATTTTTAATCCTATGTTATCATTACTTCCCTAATCCATGTTAATGTCTTGGGCCTTCCTAGGTTTTTATTATTACTGCCCGCTACATGTCCTTTGTCATTGTAGTTTCATTTTTCATCCATTAGGTGCATGCTTAATCCAGATTTGACTCTTTGTTTCTATCCTGTTCTTCTAAGAAACTATCAAATATTATCATTTGTGCATTGAAGTTAAAACCTCTCTGATACATTTTGCATGATAGAGACTAATGATTGAGATTCATTTTAATCTTTGATTCAAAAATTCCTTATGTGATTTCCCTGATTTTTTAGGAACATTTCATGAAGTCAAGAAAAAACGCAATCTCCAAAAAGAGGTTATTTTAATTTTTACTGTTTTGTTGGATGTCTTTGTTCTCACTACGATACATCTACATTCACAAAGAATAAAATAGGGATCCATGAAATTTAGTCATCCACCATTTTTATATGATTGTGAGTCTTCAGAGACCCTATAGATCAAGAGGTAAGCAAAAGGTGTGTTCTCAATTTCTAGAAATTTTTTCCCATTTCTCCAAGAATTATAAATTTCGGTTGAATATGTATTTCGGTTTAATATTACACCGTGTCTTTATTTTGGATATGTCTCCATCCTCATTGACTTATCTATATTTTTATACATATAATTTCAATGATGTTCTTGGAAGTAACATGTTTGCTCACTACATAATGAACATTTCTTTTTCAAATGGAAGATTTATCTAGTTTTAAAAGTGAGATTGTATGACCCTAATATAATGAACATTTTTTCCCAAATGAATGATGAATCTTTACATTAAAATATTGCTAAATTGTTTCCTTTCATGTAATCTATTTGAATTGGTGCTTTCTCCATTAGCAAGAAGTAGAGTGTTGTTGGTTTTCTTTTATCATATAATCAGTTATAAAATTATCCAAGGGAAATGCAGTCAATGTTATGCAGTCAAGGTACCCTAGTTAAGTAGATTTGTATGAATCACGTTTTTAATTTTACCAAACAAAAATACCCTTCATCCATGTTCTTGATTACCTCTATGTGCCCTAAATGTACTCTACACTGCATAATGTCCATTCTTTATACCTTCTGAATTAATTTTCCCACTTTAAAATATTTTGTATTGACTTTTTCTTATAATTTTTTCATGGGTTATTACAATACATCTAATTTTATGATTTATCAATTATGGTTCCGTGATTTTGGTAATAAATGATGTTCAATTATTTTGATATTTTCATGTTGTTATACTTTATCCTGACTTTAGGTGTCTGTGAGCTATCATTTTGTCTAGAAATTGATTTCTCTTTTAGTATGGGTGGATATTTTGGGCATTGTGGGGCTGCCAACTATATTGTACTGGGAAATATGAATCTTATCCAAAAATAATAATCTCTCATGGAATTTCATTCAGTGGAAATGAATGTATTTGATATGTCTAAATCCCCACTTACTTCTCCATACTTTTCTAGACAACATGTCAATGAAGTTCATGGAAGTATCATATTGGTGCACCTATATTCAAAGTGGACTTAAGTTTACAGAATATCTTACAGGTTGTTGGATTTTAACATATTCCAGATTAGATATATATATGTTATTCCCTATTATTTATACATATATATTTATGTATTCTTTATTTAAGTGTATCCAAATTGTGAAAACATGGTATTTCTACATATATCTTCTATATATATGGATTGATTATTTCAGTGTTTCCATTTTGGTCATACATATAATCTGTTATTCTGAAACATTAATGTACGTGCAGGTAAACAAATTGGATGAATGTTTAGTTGATCAGATCATGGATTATTTCCTATTCTTCAACCACTATAAATCCTTCTCACATATAAAAAATTAGGTACAAAAACAACATATTTTTCTAGAAATGTTTTCATATTGTCAATAGAGCATTTAATAATCAAGGAAATTTTCCCTCTCATTGCATAACCATGATTGATTAAACTTTTCATTAGGTTCTACAAATACATGGGATCAATAGTGAATATCACCCATTAAACATGAGTATAGACTATTTCAACCATATAGTAAGGGAATTTTTGTATTTTTGAATATGTATCCACTTATTTATCTTTTCATATTCAACATGCACTTATTATTTATACAGCTTTGTAGTTTAATAGAATGGTGATATTGATTCTCATGTTACACTAATATTCAATAAGTCTTCATATAGAAATTATTTAATTGAATATCATGTTGCGAGGTATTCTAATATTGTTGAGAGATCTTTGTTGAAGTAGCTTAGCATGGGTGAATGTCTCCAATCAGTGAAAACAAACATGTCAGCCCTATCGCTTCCCCGTTATTTGAATACATTTAGATAATATTTAAATCCAACAACACAACACTCTTGACATTGAGTTAATAAACATCAACATTTCATCTGTCTTTATCTATTTTTTTGATTAAATTTCATGTCGTTAGGTCTTATGGAGTGGTTGAAGGCTATCTTCTAATGATGCTTAACATGAGTGACTTTCTATTAAGGGAAATGATATATGGATTCCCCTCCGCTTAACCAGGATTGTTCTTCATTCAAGAAAGATTTAAAAACAAAGCAGATCTTTGTTTTTTATCCTCATTGTATTTTTATTTTCATTGCATCATTGGAGTGGAAAAAATGATTTTTTCAGTATCATTTTCATTGAATCATTAAAACACTCTGCATTTTTTATCTCATTTTTCAATTTGTAAACACCAGATTATAATGAAAATGATTATAATGCTTGGGGTTTTTTCTACTTATTGATTTAATTCATCTATTCATGTAAAAAGATATGTTGAATGAGTTTGTTTTTTTATAGATTCTAATGAATAATTTCAATGTCTCAAGACGACGCGTCATTAACAAACCTTGAAAATGAATGACATCCCCATTTAGGTGGTGCATTTTCAAGGTACTGCAACATCCTAATTGAACCTGATTTTTTGAAATTATCTTATACATTTATACTTCAAATTTTAATTTTACTTTTATTACAGAATGTAGGTTTCTTGTACTGACACATATAATGCACAAACTGATCCGATCTAATTATTATAGGTTGTACAGTGTAATGTTTTCTCAATTTATTTTATATTAGTTAAATTATTTTGTTGTAGGGTACATCATTACTTTCAACCACTATCCAGAAGTGGTCATACAATATATCCTACATGCACACATCTGGAAGGCTTGAAGTAAGATGGAAGAACCTGCATACGTAAGTTTGACTAGCACACTAGATACACTAAAAAACTACTATTATTATTTCAGTTTTAACAGTATTTTTACCAAACAAATCATTCTCTATATAATTTTGGTGAAGTTTCAATTGTTTCAAAACAATGTCTTTTATGTTAAGAGTTAAGATTTCAATTATCATTTTCCAATGTTTATTATTGCTATTTTTTATTTGAAATGTATGACACTGCCTCTCTAATTCCATAATGTTCAATATTTGGAAACATTGGCTATTATAAGGGTTCCATCTTTGGTATTTAAGGTTATAAAACATGTGATGGAGCTACAGTATTAACACCACTATACACATACTCTAAAAATAGAACCCATTTTAACTGTTGTTTTTAATAGTAGATTCTTCATCGTAAATTATTATTATTGAATATGTTAACATATGAGTGTAGAGATGGAACACACACCTTACAAAAATAAATCATGCTTCATAAAGAGTAGGTCGAAAAGAGTATCATTCATATCCATAGGTATGTATCTTTTTATTTTTTTATTTTTTTTCATGTTCTTGTCTTCAGGAAATATTTTTGGTTTAATGTATCACCCTCATTACAGGTTTTCCTATTACCTCAACTACCTTACCTTATGTTTTCCAAACAAAATTTCCAATTCAAATATAGGACATGACATCCATATACTTACAGAACTGATGAAAAGTCGGATCTCTATCATTTACCAAGGTTTTTTTCTTTCTGTAAATATTTATTTTATTGCTAAACTAAAACAATTTTATTATTTTATTATTTTAGTATCCATTGTAGATTCAAAATCTGAACATTCTTTTACTTTTGTCTTAATTTATTTTGTAATTACATATAATTTGTCTTAGATGTTCAATAACAGTGTTCAATATGGATGTTCCCTTATTAAAACATCACCTTCAATAACAATGTTCAAGATGGACGTCTCCATATATCAGGAATGGTGTTTATGTAAATGGTTTTAATCATTATACTATTCCCCTTGCATCCATTCATTATTTTATGTTGAACACTAAAGCAATGTTTCTGGAATCTGTATCACTTATGTGTCTGTATATTCTATATTCACTTATACTTAATACATCTATGAGTTTCTATATAAAGGTGATACTGACTCATGATATATCAAGATTCATTTTGTTTTCATCTATTTTTTGATTCATTTTCATTTTTACAGGTCTTCTGAAGTGGTTGAAGGCTTCGCTTACCCTTGATTTGTCTATGTTCATGTGGGGTTTAAAACCCACAATCCAACACCCATTACATTGACTGAAGAAGGTAGACATTCGGATGAGGGGAAATGTCACTGCTTTCTAATTCCATGATCCATGCATAGGTTGCTTTAGTTTTTTATTATGTTTTTGTATGTTTTTACGTGTGTATAACCCTACATTGATTGTATAATTCTTTTATGAACTGATGATATTTTGAACTCTTTGACCATGATTTATGGGCTTGTAGTTTTGATTGAAATGTTTTTCAAGTTTATATCTTATAGATCATACCAAACATTTTATAATAATTATATGGTCATGAATCCTACACTAATATTTCATACAACAAAAGAATAGAAAAAATATTTAGTTTCAAATAGTTCTTTGAGATGTTTGGGGGGGATTACTCTCATATCCCATGTAATCAACTTAATCACTATACCCATTTAAGTGACTTAAGGATTCAACTTTGAAGAACTAGGAGCGGATATAGCATATTTAGGAGCAGGGTTATAAGATTTTTTGTAGTGTTTACCATAGAAAACAAGAGTAATGTTTTTCTCTTTCAGGAGAAATTGTTTTAAAAAATTTATCAAAGAGATGAGAATGTGACAATTAAATGATAAAAGAAAGTGATATGACAAAGAAAGTTAGAGGTTCATTCCTTCCATCACCCAGCCATGGATAAATCTGACCCTCAATGCCACTCAATCCCCCAATGCTCGATGGATTTCCGTTTATGCCAAGCTACGATGTTCTTGTATGACAATGAGGATTCGAAATCTCTTCTATTTGAGAAATTATAAGCTCTTATATCTATAGAGGGCATTGTTTATTCCTCAATTTCTATAATTTTTATTCTTATACATTAATCATTTATGTAACTATTGTTCCTTCATTATGTGTTTTATAGAGAAGACTGCTCACAATGTAACTTTTGTTCCTCAATTTATGTAACTTTTATTCCTTTATAATGTGTTTTGTTTTCTTTTCAAATATTTTCAATATTAATATGAACTATTATGTTTTATAAATAGTATTCTATACTTAATAATAATAATTATTTAATAGTTTTGTGCATCGCACGGGTGGAGTACTAGTATATTATCAAGACCAACAATTTATTGTACTATCCTATAGTTCTAAATGGATATATAGAGGCCATCAATAATATTGTGAAATATAATCCAGAATATGGTTAACAAGGATACTAATTCCTAGCCAAACAAGCTCCTCCATGCTTTGTGGGTCTATCATACCACCATGTGTACTACTAAACAAGCAACTCCACACTCATTGGTGTACAAAACTAATGAATTTTTACCCATATAAGTCTAGATACCTTTTTTTTAATATCCATGTGTGTAAAACTATCAGATTCTAAGAAATCGAAATAGAGGATGGATGAATTGGTGTGGCATGATGAGAACAGACTGTGTAAATTGCACAAACTTGAAGTCCAACAGAATTAGATATCATGATCCACTAATAAAAATGTTTCATTACATTCATTCCTTAGAGGAGAATTGGAGTTGTCTCTTAGGACCTAAAAGATACTAGAAATGAATTATCTAAAGTAGGAACCCAAATCAGAAGGTCCTTAAACAATACATATGGTTTATCACAGTGGAGCATAATCATTGTCCACAATGGATGGGGAACATGTCACACTCACCACCTATGTAAGTTTTATCACAAAATAAATTGCATATCTTTCATAAATTTCCCATAATACTGGTATCATGAAGTTAAACAATACAATTTATTCCTCACCAAAAGATATTAAACTCCATGGATGATTATCCTGAAAGAAAGATGTTAATCTACACATCATTGCAAGTCTTATAAGAATAAATTTAAAATACAATGTTTCTCAGGTCCTAAACACATGAAACTAAACTGTACGAATGACATCCTCAATTCATGAAGTCAAATTTCATGGGATGCACCATTTCACTAATGAATTACCATACATGAGGTAGATTTGTGTCAAGGAATAATGGAATGCCTCTATCCCTATGTGAGAGAAATATCCACATACGGAATATCTTCATCCAAGAACTATGTATGGCTTGATTCCTACCATCACATGATATATAGTTACTCTAGAACCTCTATTCTTTGATCGAACCACAATATTCATTTTCTTTCACGTCGGGTGATCCTTCGTGTATCCCACATTGTCTTGGAAATTTCAGTTAGTCATTTCCCACATGAAAATTCATAAATGGGTCACAATAGGTTCATCGTGGTCTTTAATCCAAGACCTTAAAAGGAATACCATGAGTCATCACTTCATGACGTTAAACTACATGGTTGATGTGCCTTGCATGACATAAAACTGCACATTCATCTAGACCTCTCGTGATAGGACCACTATGGTTTATGATTGGTCTTCTAAAACACCTTTGTTCCTCAATAAATATATATGACTTGATTCCTGGCATCATAGGATATATAGTGATTCACAGATCATCAATCATGGGTCTAGTAGCAACATGTATAAACATTCCCTCATCATGTATATTGTCCAGACATGCACATGGAGTTCCTTGATCATGAACTACTTATTCCTTGATTCCTATTACTATAGTATATGTAGTGATGCCCATATTTCCATCCTTGGTTCCGGTAACAACACTCATTTTCACATTGGGAATCCAAATTCCTTACTTTATGATGTTAAAATGCATGGTTTATCATTAAATATGTTTGGCTCCATTCTTGTCATCATAGGATACATAGTGACGCCTTGATCTCCTATCAAGGGCCCATCTACAACAATCAGTGGAATTATTTTTCATCTCTACATACAGGCCAGACCATTTTATATAGTTTCTAGTTCATGAAGTATGTGTGGCTTGATTTCTATCATCATAGGATATATAGTTACACCTAGATCTCAAATCCTAGGTCTATCTACAACAAATGGAATGGAAAAAAATTCACCCCATACTACATAGGGGTCGACTCATACATGCTTAGTTTTCCTATATACGAGTCATATCAATGTACAGATTAATTGTGCATGTAATATATTTTGTACAATTTTTCACATTGGATAGAAAACCTTACTTCATCATGTCCAATTACTAGGAAACAAAAATTTCTTTACTAAATGATGATAAACTTCATGGAAAATTTGTCTACCTCATGACATTAAAATGCATGAAAGAAAGTACATCCCCACTACATGACATTAAACTATTAGACCATCATCAATTTGTTATCACTTATAAATGGACTTCAAGAGCCATGCCTCGGTCATCAATAGTATAGGGTTCTACCCCCTTATTTTAAGAACCTCAATATATAAAAGACACGTCCTATATTGAGTGCCTTGGGTTTCAATAAAACCATCCATTTCCCATGGAAAATATACTAGGCTTCATGGGACCCCCATTTTAACTATTCATGTATGACTATGGATCCTTCATATAAACCTAGTCATAAAACAAACACATCACTCTACCAAAAGGTAGTTTCAATCTCTGTGAGCCCTAACATCATTGTGGAATAAATCTAAAAATAATTGTGTTTAGGGAAATTCCTAGTATCATTATCCCATATCATTACTCATCACCTAAGAACCTCAACCCATGATATATAATATTTTTTACTTCCACTCAAGAGGGTGATGGAGAAATCTTGACCCTGGTTATCCTAATTAGGCTCTTATGTATCATCCCCAATATTAGTTCCATGTGAGTTACTACTTTAAACTTTTTTGAAGTTGGTGAATGTTATAAAAACGTAAACTATAGCCTATAATGGTCCAAATTTCTAGACCATAAAAAGCTAGAAAAATAGATACAAAACTTTTCAGGTTAAAAATCCACAAAGGGAGTCTTGAGATCATGCTAATTCCTTTCCCACTAAACACTCCATCTCTATAGTTTAGGAAAAAATTACACTGAAAAAAATAAGTCATAAAGATCATAGGGCCAAATCTATAGACCTAGTAAAATCCAAGCAATGCTCGCTGGACCCCTAGGATCAAGAAAAAGTTAGAGAAATGATTATTCACATCCCTTCTCTATAATAGTATGTTGTCTAAGAAATGGCACAACATTTAGGGTTATGGAACCCTACATGGATATTACACATTCCACAAATCAAATTTCATGATTTGAGTGCCTCGAGTCACCATACACCTTCCATATCCCATGGAAAAGGTTACCCCGATTCAAGGGATCATTTTATTGAGTATAAATGTATGCTTATGGATCTTACATATACAACTATAGTTTTGAACAAAATGTGACACTTTGAAAAATGGATTTTTGATCCTTGTAAGACCTGACATCACCACCACAAAACTCAACACATAAGTGTTTTTTAGTCATTCCCAGAATAATTTTCAAAAAATATTCTCCTGATCATAGCAATTTGAACCATGATTTACCATCTCCATATGAAAATATTTGAGTGGAATCGACATCCTCAACATTACAGCACTATTTTTTTTATCCTTTCTCGGATAAGGAATGTGAAACTCTATTCCAAAACCATTAATGACTCACACATTGTGATTCGAAACCACTGGGCATAAGGATTGATCTTCATAATAAAAATATGAACTACCCTATGGTGTAAGAACCCTTCCAAGATTTCTCACCTCCATACCCAACCTCATTATCTGGATGTTTGAGTCTTCATGAATCCCGCATGGACATCATAAAGCAGTTGAGATTATATTTTCTTGACCATTCTATCTGCATATAAGGGATTTAACCTACCACCTAAAGGCATATCCTCCTTTCAATAAAAGAGGGTCAATATTTATGATACCTATAAATACTCTAGTGTAACTTAGTACCTCAGAGAGCTATGGATAATCATTGGAAAGTCTTCCCCATCCCATATTCACAAATTAAATATTTTTTGTAATGACTTATATCACCCATAATCCAACTATCTAGGTGGACCTACCATCCATATTATTTCTCCCTCAATAAATATTCCCACCATAAATCTTTCGTGAACCTTTTAAAAATGTAGAGAAATAGTTTTTAACAATTCTACAAATGCATAAGGGATTTGATATATAAACCAGAGCATTGTCCTCCTTGTAGGAAAGGAGCTCTAATCATCATGTGCTTTGGAAAAACCATGATAGAACTCAACACCTTAGAGTGTTTTGGGTCATTCATGGATTTTCTATACCATATTCCATGGCCATATATCAATTCCTCTCTATAATAATTTATGCTTCATGGAATACAATGTTCTAATATAAAATACTCTACAATACATTGAAATAATGACTTATCTAAATGACCATAAACTACAAAAATAAAAGGTCTGAGCTAAAAGACCCGAAACTACAGTGATATAAGGTCCATACTAAAATACCCTAAACCACAGTGATAAAATGTATGAGATAAAAGACCCTAAACTATAGTGATTTAAGATCTAATCAAAATACCCTAAACTATAGTGATATATGGATGAATCTAAAAGACCATAAACTAAAGAACATTAGAGGTTTAGTCTAAAATAATGGAAATTATCCTAAGGTCCAAAATATGGCCTTGGTAATGAATAATCTACTCCCACCAAGCCTATAACCTTTGAAAAAAGACAAATAAATCCCCCTACATAACATGTATTCAACCCAATTTATCATTCTTTGAGTCAGGTGACCTCAAGATAGCCGGAGAAGACATATCAGTAAGGAATTTCATGTTGGTGAGCATTCATGAGAACTTCCCGTGAATAATATATTATGATTTAAATATTCCATTCTATGTGTTTAGGTTTACTTGATATTAGGAAAAGTATGGGTATCAATGGTGATTCATATGACATTGGATTAGTGAAAATTCATGCACATCATGAATGAATGAAAAACTAGAAAACAAAATGTAAAGATATGAAGATCTATTCAGAAATATCATACAGGGGAGGAATCTCCACAAAATAGAGTCTCTACCACAAACATGAATGACAAGGAAAATTTTAAGAACTAAAATTCCATAATAACATGTTATCAGAAGAATCTTTGATAACTAGAAGCCTCTACTCTATTGAGGTTGTGGATTTGTGTAACTGGAAGAAAGGATGTGTTTAAACATCAGTAACCTGTTACAGCTCCTCTATCATGGGAATGGATTCATGCCTCTCCTTCTATTCTCCATCATGAAGTCCTTGTTGCTCTAGAAAAATCTTCCCTGATATCTATATTTCATGTTGAAACTAGGTTAGCACCACTTTAAGATGGATGATCTTAGATATAAGACAATTCATCGCAAAAAGAAGACGTTCAATTTCTACCATCCTAGCATGGATTACATCCCTGTTAGCTTCCACCTCATCCTCACATCAAGAATATTAATTTGTAGCCTCATCCCATTTTTTTCTTCTCTGAATAAGAAGTCTCAAAAGATACCACAATCAATTTGAGGGACCTCTTATATTCCCTCACAGATATCACCTCCTTCACCTAGGAATTAAGGGTAGTATATTGATATCCCTCACAACCAAGGATTACAAACATAAATCATAGGTGACCCAGCCGATCCTTCAACTCATATAAAGGGGTCTTCGAGACCATGGTCTAGATCGCCCTCTAAATCTTATGTCTCATTCACTAGTAAAATTATATAGACCCTAAGCCTTGATCAAATCACATCATGAGGATAGGAATATATTTTTGGGACTAGGTCACCTAGAGATTGAGATTTTATCACATTCTTCAATGAATAAGGGAAAAAGCCTATACATTGGCTAAACTAGTACTAGGGATCCCTAGGGGAGTATGGACTAATGCCTCTGAAATTCTGGTTTCAAACACTGCAACAAGGGACATAAGGGTTTACCATCTAAAAGACAAATCTTACAGTGTCACTACGTAATCAATATATATGAAATATGATAGAAACATGCCATTCTTGGTTGCATCACTGGTGATATCCATAGCTCTATCTCTATCTTTGGGTGAAGAGGTGGCACCCTCTTATGACGAGATGATTAGTGGAACCTCTGGTTCTTTTCCTGAAGATGTACTTCGCTCACCACCCTTGAGAGCTACAGAAATAGAGGATAATATCAGGAGACATGGATAAAAAATGTTCAGTCTTGAAGAAATATTCTCCTTCTCCCAAACATTCTCCCATTGTGGATAATGTAATAGAATAATAGTTGCATGTGTCAGTACCCTCCAAAATTAAATCCACTCACACCAGATCAAGTGGTGTGATTGATGATACATTTGGTATGGGGAACAAGAACGATTGATCTTGATCCTCAACCACATATTATTCTATATTTTCTAGGCCTGATAGTGAAGGTTTTTTCAAAGAAACTGAACTCACAATTGTATCATCAGAAGTTGTTACAAGTTATTCCAAGTGATCTCAGTGAGGAACTTCTCATCTTTTAAAAAACATTATGTGTTTCTAGAATAATAAAAAACAATAAAGGAGTGAAATTCCACAATTACATGGTTTTTCTAGAGGAAAATACACTGATAATGTAGATCATTTTATTTTCCTCTTTCCTTATAGGGAAGACTCTCCGAATGGTGTTAAACCTGAAGTCATTGCATAAGAAGCGGAAATCTCCACCCCTATACCATTAAACCAAAGTATAAATCATCATCAGTCTCCTAGTAACTTCAAAACTCATCTCCCACTAATATAAAGTGGTAAGAATATACTTGGATGTAAGGATTGGTCGGTCCTCTAAAACCTCCCACTTTTTCAACAAAAATAAACACAAAGGATACCAGTATAGTTGTTATTGAACCAAGACCTTTTAAAAATAGTAGAGATCCCATTCTTCCTATTGCCACTATAATGGAATATCTATGTTCTTATACATCCATTTTAAGTGTTCCCCACACAACCATTAGGTTAACTAATGGAGAATAACAATATCTACCCTTGAAACATTGCAGCGGTATGTCACGGTCACAGAAGATTTCCATGACCTACTTTGATCGGCCATTGAAAGTGACACCCAGATGGATGGTGAAGTGAGAAAAAATCCTCCAACGTTAACTCTATTTAGCACATGATACCCCAGAGCTCATAATCTGAGTTTTAAATCCTCCAATCCATCCACTATCGAGATTCAGTAGGAAATAATAAATTTGATTCAGCTTCACCCTCCGGTGCCACGCTCATTGGAGCTACATCACTTGAAACTTTTTTTAGAAATGATGATGATGTTAAATGGTTTATCTCCTTATGAGATCATTCTGGAGCTATTGGACCTCTATAATTCAGCTACACTCTAGGCTTGGGATAATGTTTTTTCACCAATGGTAATTTTAAATCCTCACATACCAAATTGGATAATTTCCCATTGGGTTATGAATGGATCAAAACCTCAGCATATTTATGAGGTAAAACAGTTGCTACATCACAAGGAGGAAGGTTTATCT
This sequence comes from Viscum album, assembly GCA_963277665.1. Taxonomy (NCBI): domain Eukaryota; kingdom Viridiplantae; phylum Streptophyta; class Magnoliopsida; order Santalales; family Viscaceae; genus Viscum; species Viscum album. Next base: position 241,651,366 of record OY728167.1, on the reverse strand, counting down.
TAGCCCGAGTCTCCTCTCGGGTGAACATCAGTTTGAAATTGTAAAACAGCCAGTGGATTCTCTTTGGATTTGAAATAAAATGAGTGAATAAATCTTTACTAAACACATAAGAACTAATGGATAAACAAGTTGGGAACATACCATTCGTAGAGGAGATCCCCTTAAAAATGGGTGCCAATAATTCCCACACAAGTTGATGTCATATAATCTTGTTCCTCAAGAATAGCCTCACCATTATCTACTATATCACCCATCATCACTGGTTCATAGGGTCTAATAGAGAAATGGTTATAGTGGATCCTATAATCCCTAACATCCCAATCCTTTAGTGTAACATTTCTTACCCCACTAATATGTTGTAGATATGGATTGAAGAGATCATTGGGGATACTCAAATGTTCAGATATTCGTAATCTCCTATATGAGATCCTATGAAACCCCATAATACATAAAATAGCTCATAATCCTATATGGGGATTTTACCATGTAAACATGATGTTGATGATTATATATTTTGTCCATAATAGGGATGGATATCCTGATAGGCTCCCTCTACCATGGCGGCCGACATAAATAATTTGGAAACTCTAAATACATCTTTCTATTTCATTGGACGTTATTACCCACATAGGTATTTGGAGAGGAAATCTGATTTTTGGACATACCAGTCAACACCGTGGAAAACTTCCCATCCAAATTCTTTTAACATTTCATCTTCAAAAATAGGATATTAAGAACCCGGTGCACTATGAGAATCCTTCATAAGATAGGACATCATCTTCTTACACTCAGGTTATATTTTCGCCTTCTTGAGGAAGTGTCCCACCTACCTCTGGAACAAGATGTTAACTTTAATATATTTGTCCTTATGTAGGGACTTTTTGGCTAGCCCGGTCAGTTCCCAGGTAAGAGGAGGAGTCCTCATCATATCATCACAGGAAGAAAAAAGGGGAAAATCTTCATAAATCCCACCAAATATAGGGTCACCACATATTTGATCTACATCCCATCAGTTGATGCCCAACTCACCATGTATGAGGTGGAAAATGTTTCTTTTCGGACTACAATGACTAAACAGTTCCATCATCAAGCCATTATTACAATATCAACACATATGTGATATATAGAAAGCCCCATGCATCACAATTTTCTTCACCTACACAATGAATTTAGAATAAATGTACTATACCCAGAAGGGACATTCCCAATCCATTCCATAGCAGCCTCCTGATCAGATGTCCTGGATGGGAAACCACTCAAACATCTGTTTGGAGGAAAAATTTATCATTATTAAGTGGTACATATGGACATAAAAATATGACTTTTAATTTTTACTATCAATTTTTTTTGTCATGTACATCAATATATGGATGTCTTCATGGCCTTATTCGGTTAAAATCTATCCAACTATAGAGATTTTCACCCAAAATGTGTTGTAGGTTCTTTGAACCTGTGAGGAGGGTATGAATGATGATTGGTGTTAATGAATGGGAGCATCATTAGTAGAACCAAAACCATAAAGGAGAATAAAATATAAGAGGGGAAAGTCCCTAAGTTTCACCCCCATTATCTTTATCAAGATCATCTAAAATGAAATAGCAACACGATGAAAAGTAGGATCCAAGCATGCTATAATTGAATCATGATGGTTCATCACGGATTTCACCTCCCTCCTTAGTCTTTCAAGAGTTATGATGGGAGCCGAAATACATCTGAATAAATTTTTTTTCAAAATGTCAAATATATAAAATAAAACCTTTTCAACAGAAAAGACATAAAAAATCAGCATCATCATACACATCTCATGAATCGGTAGGAGATTCATGGACCATATAAAGTCATTGTGAATCTCCTAACTCTTGAAGATTTAACACATGGAATCAACCCATAAGGCATCACACAAGATGCATAAAACCTTAAATAATCATGATCACATGACCCTAAAATGGTCATAAGACACACATAATTGTAAAATGATCATGAGATAAAGCCAAATAAATCAAACTAAACCCTAAATATGATCCCATATCCAAGGAAAATGTTCGAATAGTTACTGAAGATAAGTTTTTGTATTGGTTCGAGCAAGCACATGGTAAAAAGAAGTCTTTCAACATTGTACTCATAAAACATGCTCACAAAAAGGTCTCATGATGGGTTCTTGTGGGAAGGTCTTACGATTAGGTTATGTGATGGAAGAAGGGTGCAAGATCTATAAATAAATATGTATCCAGTGAATGATTTTCTCACTTCAACCCTATTTATAGGTCATCCTACAGAATACCAAACTTCACCCGGAAAACCTAGAATTGACTAAAACATTGATTGGTATCAACGAAAGATCCTCATACAGGCATTTACTTTCCTAATAAGTGAGATCTTTCTCCGACATACATCACTCCTAATGGGGACATTTATTTATTCCCACCAAATGAGAATAGGAAAAATAACAAAGGATATGTACCTGAATATGGGTATTATTTTCCCCATAAATAAATGGAAGAATAATGTGTCCATGATCATGTAGATCACATAAACCTCTATAAGATATGCGATCACAAGACCTCAGAAAGTCACATGAAGGGTCCTTGAATAGTACATAACCTCTAATAGATCCCACAATTCCCCTTCTAAAAAGTCTTTATTCTCTTTCAGAGGCTCCCTAGAAAATTAGGGATTACATTGCATTGACCAGATAAGCCCCCCAGTTCACACATCTTGAAAACCGATGGATGCCTGAAGAACCATCCAAAAAACCATGGAAAATAGGAAGAATATATCCATAATGTGAGAGACTCTTGCAGTCATAAAACTCACATGGCACATCACTGATGGGAAGAATTATAGTCCTCAACAACACTCAAGAAAATTCGCAAAACATCCATGCATTTTTAAAATAAAAAATGGAAATAAAAATGGAATGGAGGGAGCCTCATGTGGTGGTAAATATCATGTGACTAACACCAGGTAGCCCACGAGACACCGCATAAGCCATAATGACATGTCCTCTCCATCATACGAGATCTTGTTGGCATGTCACCCCCATCACACTAAGGGCCTAAGACATATCCAGGTGACCTCACGCTCCCCATTTATCTCCAAAAGTACAAATAGATGGAATTGTCTATGAAATTATTTCACATATCCACATGACCTTCTTATTGGTCACACAACACACCACCCTATGGTAGATTTGTTTTCTTCGATAAAACTCGTACACCCTAATGAGATCCCCATAATTTGTAAAAAAACAAAGGAAACAAAATGTGAAAAAGGGAAGAGCCTATTGTTTTCATATTGATAAAATGATGTACCACTGGTGATATGGAAGACACCACAAGCACCCAACGATGTGTCCACATCATTACCCAAGATATCCTTGGAAGGTGATCTTTTTATCACAAAATATCTTGGATAAGGCGTTAAATATCATGTGAAGACCTTTCAATAGGTTTCCTAATCTCATGAATGTTCTTACACTTGTAAACTTGATAATGTGGAAGTCCCTTAGCATCTTTGCATGATTAAATAGGACCCCATTAATTAGTTATAAAAATCAATAGGGCATTGAAAGGATTATCTTACGATCATGGAAAATCCTGCGAAACCCCCTAAATAACCTATGGAATGACCTCGGAAAGATTCAAGAGGGAAAATTACTCCATAAACTCCATTATGGATTTTTGTGGTATGTGTTACACAAATCAGTTAATAATCAGAGTGGTGAGTCCTATAACTCCCCCACACCATCATGTAAAATAGAAATTTACATAAATAGAAGAACTCTTGGAAACTCACATTAGGACACCCAAGCATATTTATCAGAGTGGATGATCACATGACCAAAAAAGATTCCCATTAGGTAAGATATAGGGAACAACTTGAGATACCATGTTGCATGCTTAATAACTTCACATGGTCACTCATATATCACATGAAGGAATTTTGGTGGGTTATGTGAAATACATCCCATATATTTTATAAAACATGCGACACTAAAAAAAGAAGATACTAAATAATATAAGGTATATTTAAAAAAAATACTAGAACAAATACTAATATACAGGATTTTTATGCAAAAAACATATACGCTGATCCTCATGCACTTCGAATGAACCACCCAGGTCATGCGACATCACAACGATATGTTTCCCAAACCACACAACACAATGTTTTTATACAATTTGGATCATGGGAAGTTCTATAAACCTATAAAATCATGTCACATGTTTCCCCCAATCTTGCCACCCATGTTTCATGAATCCCTCTTGGATCTTCATCCAAAACTTGTAGTTTCCTTTAGATATGTCATCCAACTCAAATAAAGACACCAGTACATGTAAGATGAGTCTCACAATATCACATGGGCAAGTCAAATTGTTGTGATGAACTCTAGGCATGCCACTCAGATCTCATGAGGTCCTCATTTCATGTCATCCTGGATCACACATCACCCTCCACACATGTATCATTAACTCTCTTGACGCCCTCCATGTGTGTCAGCCACATTTTGAAATGATACCAGGGAAAGTTAGCTGGATCATGTGATTCCCTCTAAATAATATTAGTTGAGGCCATTTAATGGTTTCTAGGACAAGCCAAACGTTTCCATAAATTTCATCTGGGAAACTAAGCCTTGATCATGTGAAAAACTTCATACATTCCATACATGATATGTGACTTCCCTTGGATAAGTCAACCAGATAATGTAGTTGTATTTGAACATTTTAGGAAAATAGCCTCTGAAATGTCATGTTGGAAATCAAGGCATGATGATCAGTCAATCAACACATGTCAAGAAGGAAAGAAGTTCTGGTCATTAGAGCATCCTAGGACCAAATAACCTTGTCCATCCTCAATGTGAAATCCCTGATTATAAGGGAAACCGTGGTGTGTAAGCCCTAGTCAAGTGATCTATATGAAATCTGATTCCTTCCATAACCAGGATATGTAGGACTCCTTCCTAAGGCATAATCTCCATGTGGAACTTCTAAATGGATATACCAGTACATAAGTCCCCCATCCAAAAGAAATTATTTAGATTATTTGATGTCCCTTGTTTCCCAAACCAATCATAGCTCAGGTGGGATTGGGAAATTTCAATGTTTATATCATTCTCACTATATTCCTTTATAAATAAAAGGGAAACCTCAACATGTAATCCCTAAACAGCGCCATTATATGATATATCCCACATATAAGAGAAATTTTAGTTTGTAAGACCCAACTCATTGAACTATGAGGACTCCAATTACTAACATGACCAGAATAAGTAGAACGCCTTCCTAAGGTCCAAACCAAAACTCAAATGGGAACCCACATTTGTATAGGTCTCCACATGTCTCCAAAATTTCAATGATTGGGAGCTAATCATTCCAATGGATGATCATTCTTCCTCATCCTTTATCAAATAGATAAGCCAATAGAACTATAATAACTATGATTCCTTCCACAACAAAGATACGTTGGATACCACCCTGAGGCTCGATGTCTATATTAAAACCTCCAAATGGTATTCATAAAACCTATTCCCTACATCCACATATAATGAGGCTCATTAATTTATATCCCTTGTTTCTCACATTGAGCATATATCACATGGGCTTAGGGAGGTGCAATAGTCACATCATTCATACTGTGAATCTCTACTACACTGGGTGATATTAGAACATATTCCTCGATGAGTGGAATGATATAAACCCCCCCCCCCCCACATATGAGTTCATAAACCTTGGGGATAGTCCCTTGGGTGTAACCGAACTATAATAAATCACATTACTTCTATAACTAAGATTTAAAGGATGTCTCCTCGAGACTCGATCTCAAATATTAGGTGATTAAATTCCCGCACAAATTTCTTTTTCTAAATACATTAAACTATAATGATTTATTGAACTACATGGGGTTTTTATTCCTAAAACAAACATGATAAATAGGATTCCTCATAAAGTATTAATCCCCTCCTCGTAATATTAACTGCCTCCCTGAATGGAAGAAGATTTTGATGTGCCTTTTTATATAGCTTCATCATATGATATGAAATTCATTACTGGGAAATGGATGTCAAACCATGGATACATAAATTTTCATCCACTAATGATATCCCCTTCTCCAACACATAATAGGGGTAAACCTATGATCATTTTTTAAGATAACTAGTCCTATATCATGTTATGGAAGAGATTTGAGAACATTTATTAAATTTATAAGAGTGTTCTAGATCAGGAAACAATCCCCCCCCCCCAAAGGTTGCAATGAGCCCAACCTCTAATTCTCCCAACCAATGCAAGTTCCTAAGTTTCACTAGGTATGAAACCCCAAATGGACACCTTCCTTTAGAAATAAGGCATGTACCAAGTTATGGATGGTGGAATCATTGGTAGTCTCCATTATGATCTGTGATGGTGACCTAACATCGGTGATTATGGAAAAAAATTGAACCCCTCACAAACAATCATTTTTCGAAACCGAATTCACCATAACAGCCGCATTATTTTCCATCAAAACAATAGTATACCATTATTTTTATAGTTTGTGTACTAGTATGAGATGAATGAAATATTTGTATAAAATTTTGTAAAATATGTATGTAATTTTGTTTGCCTCACTTTTTTTAAAATTTAAATTTAATAAATATATCTTGTTATTTAGAAAATTGATTATAAAGTTAATCATTCTTAACCCTCTGACTATCTACTAAAACTCAAACTTATTCCCTATCTTACTCATACTAATTCATGCTTTTCTTTAACTAATATAGAGGTGAATCAAATTTTGTATGTATCATGACTTTAAAATGAATGTTTTCCTACCCATTAATTATCATCATCTAGATTTTAATTAAATATATATATTATATAATCAGTAAATTATTGTAGATTTCATCTAATGGATATTACTTATCATTGATTCATAATATATTCATTTTTACACAAATTTTTTTCTTTAGAAAAAATGCATTTCATTGAGTTTTGCACAATTATATTGAAATTTATTACAGCCCTAACATAATTAAAAAATTTGACTATGGGTTCAATATTCTGAATTAGAGGGTTTGGATTTTTTAAATAATTCCCCATTATTTTTTCATTATGGAGAGTGACTTTGGTAATGATCTATCACCTCTATAAGGGTAAAATAGATAAAACTAGGTAAAACATTGGATTAATGCATTAAAATATCTCTAACACTTGAGTATATCTTCTTTAGTGAGATGTTTTATATCAAAGATATAATCATGGAGTCAAATAATGTACTTTTAAAAATTATTTTAAATTTTTGAACCCTTTATTATTTTTTATGAACAAAAAATCTATTTTATCAGAGTAAAAAAAATATTTTTGGGTCTTTTAATTTAATTGATTTGTAGAAGGTTAAAATATGTAATATCTTGATCCATAAGTCTAATAAAAATATGTTGTTATTATCTAAAAAAACTCTTGTAAAACAAATTCATAAATGATTTAATGTTGAAATACTTTTTATGCTTAAATCTGGTATTTTCATCCGAACTGTTTTTTCCTATGTTTTCATAAATATAATAAATTTATTTTCTACCACACATAGATTTGAATATGATAAAATTATTTCAAATATTTGAATCATCATTTAGAATTTTTTTCATAAGGTCCATTTTAATTTTAATCATATAATATTTATTATCATAGAAAAAAGACTAGTTATCATGATTATTATTTTATTTGTAAGAAAGGTGGGTTAACTAGTAAATAACGCTTCGAATGTCCCATGAATTAGGTTAATTGTTATTGGAAGATTTTTTTTGGAAAATATCACATCATATAAAATAATTTTTGTTTTTTTGACACATTATATTATTATGGTAGATATCATATTAAAATATTTTCAATATTCCCAAGCATGTACCTCCCCTAACATATAAATGGGAATCTCTTCTACTCCCTTATACACACAATTGGATCCCAATATCTCAACCATTAACATAGGAAAAAACATCCTTTATTAATTCTATTATTACCTCACATCATATTATTATGCTAATTCCATCCTATGAATTCTTAAGGATTATGCCAAAGGATGACTCTCAATGAAGAGATAATAGTTTTACCTAAATATTTCAAAGTATATTTTTATCTCTATATCATATAAATATATTATATCCATTATAAAAATGTTATAGTTTCATGAATATAATTAAATTTTATTATGATTATATGAAATACGTTTTCTATGTCTTTCTCATCCATTGGAAAATGACAATTTCGCTTATGTAATGTTGTGGAAAACCACCTCCATGGATTGATCTAATTTGTTTTTATTTCCCATTAAAAGGATGTACAATGGAATTATTAAATGATTATTATACATTTAGAATATTATTATTATTCTAAAATTAATATATTATATTTACATTTCATTATATCTATACATGAAAAATTAGAAACATCACACATGCATATATATATATTGTGATCTCTACGAAGTGATTTAATTAATTTTTCATCACTTCTTTGTATCAATGGTTATAAAAGTTTATATATTTAATAAATATTGTACTTATATCATGGATATTATTCTCAATATTATTAAACAATATTCAATTTTATTGTACCAGAACCATAAAATTATAATTTTCAAGGAAAATATACTAGTAGTCACTGAAATTTTCATTCAATGATGAAATAATAAATAAAAGGAAAATTGGAAATTATAAAGAAAGATTCAGATTATGTTATATTTAAATATGGTTATATGATATATTTATAATAAATATATATATTATATTGGAGGTTTAAGCATGTATGAATAATTAAGACACATGAGGTATGGTATTTATATAATAATCTCATTTTCATGGATAATCTATTATAAGTATACATTAAGGGAAATTATATATATCATAGACTATATACCATATCTATTTTCATTCCCTATAATTATTCCAAAAAATTTTATGAGTTTCATATTTTTTCCTCTTTAGTACATAAAAATCTAGAAATTCAATTTAAGAAAAATTGACCATATTTCCCCTTTGGTTAATAAATTTTTACATTTATCTAAATATTCACTATTTTATTTAATAATTTTGTTTTCTATGATGAAATTATTATTTGAATTAAATTCCTACTTTATTTAAAATTAAATGAAAACATATCTAGAAATTTGAAAAGTGTTTTTTAATTATGTTATTGGTGACTTTATAAAAAAAATCATGAAATGAATCATTGATATAATGTTCACCACACGAAGTGTTTTTCCTATCATAATGAATATTTTTTTCATTGAAGCATACATTAAATATTTACATGGTTATTTTAAAATATTATATTTTTCTCATTAATCTATGAATTGGTATATTTTTATTATGCATACTAATTTTTTTACTATTATCTATAATAAAACATATTATATCTTATAGTTATTTTTCACATATGAAAACATCTTTTAAGGATAATTTTGATTGACTTGGTATATTATCATATAAGAACAACCACATTATTTCTCTGGACAACTTAGGATTATGATGATTTAAGTATGATTCTATAAAACCACATCCCTTCCCATTGGATAATTATGATATGATGAAATCCTTAGGAAACCAATTTATTTTCAATGAGTTATGCTATGATAAAATGATGATATGTTTGTTACTGTAATTTCCATTCCATGAAATATAATATAATGATATGATAATTTTTTTCTGATATTTTGGAATAAATATATATGGATTTTATTATGCGATGGGTTGGCCAACCCATAGTCACACCATTTACCCTGTCACATAGTCATTTATAGTCATTAATATTTATCTCATATAGTTACCCTTATTGGGAATCTGATCTCACATTTTTTACATTTATATTTCATGTGTTTTGAGGTAATTTTTAAGTAGGTTATTTCAAATATGAGTACTCTATAAAAAAAAATTGAGATTCCAATGTTCATTTAGGAAATAAAATGAATATATATATATATATATCCTATAATTTTACTAAAAATTTAATTTTATTTCAAATGTATTTTTATGAGATGTATTGAATATAATTTGAAAATGATTTAATATATTTTTATGTAACTCTTTGTTCTCCATAGATGTTTCTACTAATGAATTTAGTGATTTTAATATATTATTACTAGAAAATATTATTGAAAATTTTATGGATAACTCTATGTATATGATAACATCCTAAAGTGTTTTTAATGTAGGGATTATATGATTTTTTTGGAAACCCATACCTATAGGGATACATCCATGTAGACACAACTATAGAAAATATACCCTTAGGGATAATAACATATATTCATGATGATTCGGCCTATGACAACAAAAATCCTTAGAGAATCCTTGGAGATATTCATTGGTTAATTGAAATTTTATTTACAAACAATATGAATGAATTAAATATATGATGACCGTGAATGAAAAGGTTTAAATGGAATTTATCAAATATTGTATAGTTAGTTTCATGATTTGGATATTCTATGAATGATTTTAGTTACATGATTACTTTCTATGTTTTTTATTTCTCACATTTTACATTTTGGTTTTCATCGATGGTTGGAACAAGGAGGAGTCATGTTAGTGCTAAATGTGAATGAAAGGGAAGGGATTTTCCTAGTGATAAACATAATGAAATTGGTGTTAGAATGTGGAAACATGTGATTATTCCCAACTAACTATCCCAATATATAATTTACAACCTCCACACTATTTTCATTAATTAGGAAAATAATAGGACAAAAATGGAGTTTCATAAGAGTTTAATTTATAAAGACAATAGAGGAATGAATATTTGACATACTATATTTTAGATATGTTTCAATAAACACTAAGAAAAATGTATTAAATTAATTATAAGATTATTTATGTGTGTAAAAACGAAGAGTATAATGATACTAATTTCAATGGAAAAATTAAGAGTTTATTGTAGAGAAATTGAGTTCATCAAAGGGTACCACTAATAGTTCAATGTATTATGTGTGGGTATTCTGGGAATTTTATAATTCAATGCCCTAATCCAATGGATAACTCCTTAACCTTGAGTGGTATATTCAATATCAATTATTTAACTGGATAATGATGATTGTGCAACACTTATCTTCTAATAAATAATTATGGATAACATGTGAATGCTTGCGTGAATGTTTACTATGAAAATATTATTATTTTCCATATAGTTAAATTTTATTGTATTTTGGGAATATATTGGCCCTCCCTATATTAATACAATATTAATTTATATATAAGGAAATTCACATTTTATATTTAGGATCAACCTATGGTTCTCAATCTATGAAACGATTAATTTGAACATCTATTAGAAATTATGTTAGTTTTATCAGACTTCCTACACATTCATGATTGGTATTAATCTAACATGGTTGGGGATAAAGTCAGCATTGATGACATGCATATTATTAGATAATTTAATGGAATATTTATAATTCCAAGTTCACCATTATGGGGTGCACCTATTCTTTTTCATTTGAAGATGGATTGTTCAATGTGTCTATACCATGATTATCAATATAATAATAGGATCACTATCAAGAAATATTATCTATTACCAAGTATTGATTAATTATTTGATAACCTATATATACTTCAATACATTTATATTATTTACCTTCATTACATATATCAACAGTTTAGGGTTAATACTGAATATATACCCATCTCATCACTTCATATGAGGTATGGACCTTTTTAATTTATAGTGATTAAACTTCAAGTTGTCAATTCCACCAATATCATCATGGATTTAGTTAATTGAGTCTTTTGATTTTACCTTGATCGTTTTTTGGTATCCTTTTTATATGATATTATAATATATTCATGGAGAAAAGAAAAACATAAGGATCATTTATTGGAATTATTAAATGAATTGAGGAAGGATACATGTATTCCAAAGATAATGAGTTTGAATTGTAGATTAAAAATTTAAATTCATGGGGATAATTGTTGGAACCACTTTGTGTATAAGGTTGTATTTGTTGTCAATAGTTGTCAATGCAGATCAAAATGAAGGTGATCATGAAATACTCCGATGAAGTAGAGGAGTGGTGATTCAGACAATTTTTGTACTGATAGGAAGTTCAAAGAACATGTGTCAAAGGTGATACATTGTTTACAACAATGCGGAATGTGAGGTATAATCCATCTAAGGATGATTAAAGAAGAATGAGGTTTTTGGATGAAGTCCATGCAATTTCTCCTTATTGCATGAGAACCATGGGCTTTGATGAATACCATGAAATTCCTCATTATTGCATGAGACCCATGGGTTTGATGAAGACCATGCAATTACTCATGATTTCATGAGAACCATGCAAGATACTTCTTGACAAATTGAATCGGTTTGCATGAAGTATATCATGACGGTTGATGAAGAAGACAATGTGCCAATGATTGGAATTCTATGATTGTCGTCCAAGGATTGGAATTATGTGATATCCATGCACATCACATTGTCATTGAAGATGATGATGCTAAATCTGTTCCTTCAAAGAATACATATCACAATAGTGGAGGTTGTGATAAAAGCAGAAGAGTTGCTGAAGTATACAGAATCACCAAGAAGAAGAATTGTTGAGGTGATCGTCCTTGTCGACAAAGCAAACAAACGACATACAAATTCTGTTGAAAAAGGAGATTCCATGGGGGCATGTTGAGTTCGAGGACTATAGATATTGATCCATGTTTTATTCTTGGAACATTGGAATGGATGAACTGGAGGCGGACAAAAGGAACAGTATTGAAGGTGGCGCCGTTTACCAGTGTTTGCCAAATTTTGGGGGTCCAAAATCTGGATGTTGCTGAGCCTCACAAAAAGTGGATTTCCAGGAGGATCATAATTAAATATGGAAAAGGCATGAGTTTCGCGAAGATGGGATGAGTAGACTGGATTTCAGAAAGACCAGAAGAATGGAGTCGGTGAGTCTTCGCGATTACGTCAAGCTTCGCGAACGGCAGTGGCTGGAGAGCTTCGCGGTGATGAAGGGATTTGCGAGGGAGCTTCACGGCGAAGGCACAAAGGAATGTTGGGCTTCGCGAAGGGTGCTTCACGGCGCTATCGCGAAGGTATGTTGACGGTGATTCTTCGCAACTACGTCAAGCTCCGCAAACGGAAGATTGTCGTGGAGCTTCGCGATTTGGACAGAATTCCGGCAGAAACATTGGAGCTTCGTGATTTGAGATGACGTGGTGTTGACTTCCCGTGGAAGGGAAGAGGGTCGGGGGAATCGCCTATAAATAGAGGCCGACCCCCTCAAGAGAAGTAGAGAGAGCTCTCAACGAAAAACCATTTCTCTCGGTTCGCAAAGGTCACTCACGAAGGTAGTTTTGCTTCGCGAAAGTTGAGCTTCGCGGCAGCTATCCGAGCTCCGCGAAAAGGTTGCGCACCGCGTTGGCTCATTGAGCTTCGCGAAGAGGCAGGAGCTTCGCGGCGACTTTCCCAGCTCCACGAAAAGAGTTCGCCCCGCGTTGGCTCAGTGAGCTTCGCAAAGTGGCAGGAGCTTCGCGATAGCCAAGCATTACGAAGGCTTGAGCATCGCGAGAGTGCTTCGCGATTGAGCTTCACGAAAAGGCAGGGGCTCTGCTCAGAATTGCTTGAGCTTTCCAAAATTGGGAGCCGTGCGATGTAGGGTTCTTTGTGAAGACCCTTTCCTAAGGTTGTTCGCCCAATGGAAAGGAGCAAGAGGAGTATTCATCAGTGGATGAAATCTGGACTTTGACAGAGCATCAATTATTGAGCAATCACACAATTGATTGTGATTCAGGCAAACAAGAACAGGGGATCTGGTGCATTCAGTCATTGCACTAAAGGAGGATTGAACAGAAAAGTGAATCAACTCTCAACTCTGATGAAAGAAAAGTCTAATGCTGAACAGGAGACACAGAACTTCATGTCTATCCATTGAAGAGACCTTCACGTCTATAAACTAAGTGAGACTTCACCCAACGGCAGTGAGCCAGGGGGAGTCAACGGGAGTGACCCGAGGGAAGCAGTGAGTTGTCCCTGAACGTTTGTAAAGGCAGTGATCCTAGGCCAGAGTGACTGTGCCCGAACATTTGTATCCGCAGCTAGTGAAGCATTGTGGATTTAGGTACGACCGGCAACCTGTCGGCGTATGCTCCTTGGATGTAGCCCTTAGTGGTGAATCAAGTAAAAATAGTTGTGTCATTTGTATCTGCATGTGAATGTTTAATTGCTGATCATATCCGTCATACAGGTTTAAGTAGTTCCTACCAACGTGGGAACAAGATCCACAACTTAAAGAAGAGAAAGTTGCCACCCTGATTCACCCCTCCCCTCTCAGGGTGTCCCAGGGTCCTACAAGTGGTATCAGAGCGAAAGGTTAACGTATGTTGGATATTATCCAGTAATTCTATTGAGAAGAGGATTTGAGTTTCTTTCCTAGAGTCAACAATGAAGAGCAGTCTTGATAATGACGCAGTCATTTCTGAGCAGAAATCTATATCCACCAAGACTTTGACAAATAGGAAAAAGAAAGAGAAGAAGATGATGAAGAATTCCTCCAAATACAAAGAAGATGTAGTGTCTTGTTCTCCATTCCATTCCAATAATGAAGAAAAATTAGGCTTGGAAAGTATCAAGCAGGTGGCTCAGAACTCATCCAGAGGAAAGGATGATACCCCTAATTCAAGCTTTCAGGAAAAACTCAGAACATATCTGCATGATATTCCAGAAGAAATAGTTCCTATTATTTGTAGCCTATTCCAATCTATGCAGGATGAGATCAATTGATTAGAAAGGGAAGCTGACAATATGGAAAAGGGGTTGGAAAGAAAAGTTATGGAAAGTATGAAGCTCATCAAACGGGTGAAAGTCTTTGAAGAAGAAGAGGAAGTCAATAAGACTTTAAAAGAAAGGATCCATGCACTTGATGCTGAGCTGAAGAAGAGCAATGAAGTCAAGAGTTTTTGTTTGGAAGAAACTTCCATTAAATTCAGGGAACTTGACTCTTTGTTACAAAACAAAGTTGAGATGCATGAAGATGAGGTTGAAAGATTGAAGAAGACTTGTGAAGAGAAGATGATCGTTATTGAAGATCAGAAGATCATCCTCAATATTGTGGGTCAAAAATTGGAAGCTCAGTTGACCAAGATTGAGAACACACATATTGAGACTTCAAAAAAGAATGAAATGAGTGACGCTTGCACTCAATGTTCGTTGGAGGATTCTAAAGATGAAATGCCTCCAACATGTGATAAGAAGATTATGACCACTCTTGATTATCCACATCAAGAATCAGTTGCTGCTGGTACTCAATGCTCACTGGAGGATTCTATTGTCAAAAGACCTCCAACATGTGATAAGAAGATCATGACTTCACTCTTTGATCTATCACAAGCAACTGAGAAAGTGAAGGTACCATCCAAACCGTCTTGTACTCATATTTCTAAATACAATCCTACAATCAGTGCAGGTGGGAAGAAAAGCTCTAAACAAGTATGGATGAGGATCGGTGAGAAGAAGAAACCTACCAACATGACTAGGGTGGATAGGAAGAAAAAGGAGGAAGCTTCTTCCTCAAATAGAGCACAAACGATTAAGCAGATGGCCCAACAACATAATACAGAAGACACAAAGAAGAAAAGGTTTGTGGGTCAATGTTGGTGCTGCAACAGATTTGGGCACTGTGCACTGGATTGTCTTTATAATCCTTTACATGGAAAAGCACAAAGAATGCCTATATCAAAGAGAAGGAAGCCAGAGAAAAAGAAGCAACATCAGCAGGTCCAGAAGCATCTGTTTACTGCAAACAGATTTGGAATTCTTGATAACATCTGTGATGTATGCAACGGCAGCGGTCACAATGCAGGTACATGTCCATATCAACATGCCTTCACTATTGAAAAGAAAAGAAGACCTCTGATGACGTCAAAGAATGAAGCAGCTACCTTGGGGAGAAATCAGAAGAATTTTGTGAACACACATTTCCCCAAGAAGATCTCAAGTAGGGAAGCTGAGAAGACTCAGGATTTTAGATCCATGAAACTGAAGGGTCATTCATCCAAAAGAAACACTAAGTGGGATGAATCTCAGATGAACCCATGTGGAAGACCTAAACCAGCTGCAAAAGTTCCAAATGACATATTGGTCATCTGGCCAGAAGATTTGAAACGAATGAGGAAACTTGAAGATGAAAAGGCCAGGGCTGGTGATAAAGGAAAAGGAAAACTTTCACATGATGAAGACACGGTGCTTTAGAGATTGCAAACAAAGAGAAGCACTCGTGTCAAAGAAGTTCTATGTGAGAGATGCAAGAAATCTGGTCACATTGCAAAAGGTTGCCTAACCTTAATACCAGAGCAAGAAGCAGTCCTGAAGAGGAGTAAGAATTTATCATTCATGATGGCTGCTAAGCAGAACAATTCTCCACACAAAGCAGAAGAGAATGTGAACAGAGCCATGCCACACCAACAGATGTCGGAACATATGTTTAAGGGTGTAGACATGAATATTGGAGTGAACAAAGGAACATGGTTGAGAAAAGAACCTCAACCATGCAGGTCTTGATGATGAAGCAAGGAGGATCCACCTTCTTCCCGTAATCATTTGTGTATTGTATTTGTGCTAACAATGTAGGGAATTGAAGGTGAAGCATACTCTCAGGGGGAGAACCTGAGAAGTAGTGAATGTTGTCACCTCTTGATAGCAAATATGAAGAAGTTTCCATCCTTAGTAGATTCTTCAATTTATATTCAAGGATTATGATGATGAAGGATCAATCTTGATAAAGATGATGAGGAGTGTTTCCCTTGAGAGGGAGAAAAATGAAGAAGCTTCCATAATCACTGTTTCAATCAATATCAACTCCAGGTGGACTCAAAAGCAGTTATTCTGTGAATATCTTGAAGAACACACCAATGGAGAAGGTATGTAATTTCTCAATCACTATCCCTTGGTTACTCAGATCAAAGATTATTTTACAAAGGGAGAGTAACTGTATTGATCAGTGACATAAAGAGAATGGAAGTGCCCCAAGGTCACTTATCCTGTCAATTGCACTTGAATGTTTTTGATCTATTTGCTGAAGTGAGTGCAGGAGTTTCAGGTTGATTATTATCTATCATAGTTGATCTTCTTCTACCTGAAATAAAAGTGGTAAACCCTTTAATACAAGATACATGAGTTCTCATCTCATGTTGGTATCATGATCTGTGAATAATGGACAACATTGTTGACTTAATCAAATCCTCTTGTTTTCTACATCGAGCATTGCTCATGTAGACTTAGAGTGAAATGATTAATGAAACTGTTCTTAAGTGAAGATTGATACCCTCCCTACCATGCACTTTGTATTTCATGTCAATAAGGGGGAGAGAAAGTGAAATGAAGAAGATTCTCATTTTGACATTGACAGATTCATTTCAGAAGATGTTTAAGGTATTGACAACAAAATACAAAGGGGGAGATTGTTGGAACCACTTTTTGTATAAGGTTGTATTTGTTGTCAATAGTTTTCAATGCAGGTCAAAATGAAGGTGATCATGAAATACTCCGATGAAGTAGAGGAGTGGTGATTCAGACGATTGTTGTACTGATAGGAAGTTCAAAGAACATGTGTCAAAGGTGATACATTGTTTACAACAATGCGAAATGTGAGGTATAATCCATCCAAGGATGATTAAAGAAGAATGAGGTTTTTGGATGAAGTCCATGAAATTCCTCCTTATTGCATGAGAACCATGGGCTTTGATGAATACCATGCAATTCTTCATTATTGCATGAGACACATGGGTTTGATGAAGACCATGCAATTACTCATGATTGCATGAGAACCATGCAAGATACTTCTTGACAAATTGAATCGGTTTGCATGAAGTATATCATGACGGTTGATGAAGAAGACAATGTGCCAATGATTGGAATTCTATGATTGCCGTCCAAGGATTGGAATTATGCGATATCCATGCACATAACATTGTCATTGAAGATGATGATGCTAAAGTTGTTCCTTCAAAGAATACATATCACAATAGTGGAGGTTGTGATAAAAGTAGAAGAGTTGCTGAAGTATACAGAATCACCAAGAAGAAGCATTGTTGAGGTGATAGTCTTTGTCAACAAAGCAAACAAACGACATACAAATTCTGTTGACAAAGGAGATTCCATGGGGGCACGTCAAGTTCAGGGACTATAGATATTGATCCATGTTTTATTCTTGGAACATTGGAATGGATGAACTGGAGGCGGACAAAAGGAACAGTATTGAAGGTGGCGTCGTTTACCAGTGTTTGCCAAATTTTGGGGGTCCAAAATCTGGATGTTGCTGAGCCTCACGAAAAGTGGATTTCCAGGAGGATCATAATTAAATATGGAAAAGGCTTGAGTTTCGCAAAGATGGGATGAGTGGACTGGATTTCGCGAAGACCATAAGAATGGAGTCGGTGATTCTTCGCGATTACGTCAATCTTCGTGAATGGCAGCGGCTGGAGAGCTTCGCGGTGATGAAGGGCTTTGCGAGGGAGCTTCGCGGCGAAGGCACGAAGGAATGTTGGGCTTCGCGAAGGGAGCTTCGTGGCGCTGTCGCGAAGGTATTTTGATGGTGATTCTTCGTGACTATGTCAAGCTCCGCGAAAGGAAGATTGCTGTGGAGCTTCGCGATTTGGACAGAATTCCGGCAGAAACTTTGGAGCTTTGCGATTTCAGATGACGTGGCGTTGACTTCGCATGGAAGGGAAGAGGGTCGAGGGAATCGCCTATAAATAGAGGCCGACCCCCTCAAGAGAAGCAGAGAGAGCTCTCAACGAAAAACCATTTCTCTCGGTTCACAAAGGTCACTCGCGAAGGTAGTTTTGCTTCGCGAAAGTTGAGCTTCACAGCGGCTATCCGAGCTCCGCGAAAAGGTTGCGCACCGCGTTGGCTCATTGAGCTTCACAAAGAGGCAGGAGCTTCGCGGAGACTTTCCCAGCTCTACGAAAAGAGTTCGCCCCGCGTTGGCTCAGTGAGCTTCGCAAAGTGGCAGGAGCTTCGCGATAGCCAAGCATTGCGAAGGCTTGAGCATCGCGAGAGGGCTTCGCGATTGAGCTTCGCGAAAAGGCAGGGGCTCTGCTCAGAATTTGCTTGAGCTTTCCAAAATTGGGAGCCGTGCGAAGTAGGGTTCTTTGTGAAGACCCTTTCCTAAGGTTGTTCGCCCAATGGACAGGGGCAAGAGGAATATTCATCAGTGGATGAAATCTGGACTTTGACAGAGCATCAATTATTGAGCAATCACACAATTGATTGTGATTCAGGCAAACAAGAACAGGGGATCTGGTGCATTCAGTCATTGCACTAAAGGAGGATTGAATAGAAAAGTGCATCAACTCTCAACTCTGATGCAAGAAAAGTCTCATGCTGAACAGGAGACACAGAACTTCATGTCTATCCATTGAAGAGACCTTCACGTCTATAAACTGAGTGATACTTCACCCAACGGCAGTGAGCCAGGGGGAGTCAACGGGAGTGACCCGAGGGAAGCAGTGAGCTATCCCTGAACCTTTGTAAAGGCAGTGAGCCTAGGCCAGAGTGACTGTGCCCGAACAGTTGTATCCGCAGCTAGTTAAGCATAGTAGATTTAGGTACGACCGACAACCTGTCGGTGTATGCTCCTTGGACGTATCCCTTAGTGGTGAACCAAGTAAAAATAGTTGTGTCATCTATCTCTGCATGTGAATGTTTAATTGCTGATCATATCCATCATACAGGTTTAAGTAGTTCCTACCAACGTGGGAACAAGATCCACAACTTAAAGAAGAAAAAGTTGCCACCCTGATTCACCCCTCCCCTCTCAGGGTGTCCCGGGGTCCTACAATAATAATCTCATGTTTTGGTATATCATTAAATCCTTCCAAGAAATAAGTTATTGAGAAATGGGCCAGACCAAAATTGGAACCAATATCCATAATTCCTAATATTTTTTTGAATATGATATCCACATTGTGATTGATTTATTATTACTATACAAACTATTGTTTATGTTTACATAGAAGGGACATCAGTTTCTTTTTATAAATAATTGTATAGAAAATTTCAGGGAACTGAAAAGATGGTTGGTCAGTGCACCTCTGATAACACTACCCTATATTAGATAATGGTCTCTTATATATAATTACATAATGATGAAGGAACTGGGATCTATCATCAAGAAAAAATATTTTATGATATCCTATTCTTGATTCTAATTGATGATTCATTTTCTTGAAATGTGATTTTCTGTTTCTAAGAGAAGTGTTTACATTAAATACATGGATAAATTTAATTTATTGTTAAAATTGTGATGTATATTTACTAATAAAAAATATTAAATATTTATTCACAAATAAATAATTTAATATTAATGAAAGGTAATGGTTATATTTGACTAAAAATTATTATTTTCCAATACACTATCACATTTGGATAGAGAACAAGTTAGATGATACTTTGAGGAAGAAGGACAATGCTAGATTATCCATAATAAGGATAAAAATATATCTAAAACATATGGATTCATATAATATGGATCATGAAACCACATTCAATGAATTATCAACCATAAATCCATGTGAGGAATAAAGGGGCTTTGATGTATGATATTAAAAAACTGAAGAAGGTGGGGAATATTAATGAGCTCAACCATGATAATTATGGAATATTATTTTTTATGAACAAATTTTGTGTCACATAAATACCAGGTACAAATAAGGAACTATTGTATGAATCACATAGATCATTATTACTTATTTATCCTGGAAGTATTAAGATGCATAGAGACAAGAAATAGTATTTTTGGTGGGAAAACATGAAATGGGATAATGTAGAGTATGTATCTTGGTGAAGGGTATTCCAATATGTTGAATTATATTGATAATATTCATTAGTAATGTTAAAATTATTAGTAACACCTATATATAAATATGAATGTTTGACCATGGATTTCATCATAGAACTATAAAAGATATCTAAAGTGTATAATTTTATCTATGTTCTATTCATTAAAATTTTGAAGAAATAAATTTTAATTAAAGTAATATAATATTTATCTCTTGATAATCTAGCCAAGAAATATGTTAATGATTTTGTAACGATGAATGTATTACAATATTCTATTCTATTTGAATATGATGTGAGGAATATCTACTTGTTCTATAGTAGTCATCGTCATGTTTTTTATATTTTTCACTACATATCATCTTAATATAGGTATTCAATATGAGAGGACCATTGAAACAATAGAATACATGTTGATATCCTTTTATATGGATTTTAATGGAGGTTAGGATCAACACCTTCCTTACGAGAAATTTTAAAACAAAAATTACTTTTACTCGCGTCTTCATATAGATAATTATATATTACACTATATAAGGATGTATATAACTCCCTATATCATGGGATAAAGATATAGAAAGAATGTTATTGGTTCATGAGATAACTATAGAAATTATAGATAAGGTTTGATATATTAATCATCACACCAGGGTACCTTAGAGGAAATAGATGTTTCAATCAGACAATCACCAGAGAGAACTAGATTTTGATGTATGTGTTAAGGTATTATTAAATATACCTCCTTAAAATTAATTTATGATATTTATAATGAAAGTATATTTGAGACCTAGATATATTGGTCAATTTGAAATTATTTATTGTACCAATATGGTTTCATATCACTTGGTTCAATAACCAAATTACACTATAGTTCATGACGTGTTCCATGTATCTCTTCTATGTAAGTACATACCTAATACTTTAATATAATCAACTCAGTGGTCATAAAACTTTTTTAGAATCACTATTTTCTAGAATATCCTATGAAAATTATAAATCAAAGATAGAATATTCGATGGAACAAGACCCCTAACTTTTTAATGGTTCTATTTTAGAAAAATAAATTGGAGGAAGCTTTTTGAGAACCCTAGGATATGATGTGGTAGAAGTATTTGTTGATTAAAATGTTATAGTTATGAAATTACAATGGATAAATTCCTATTTTTGGGTTAGAATATAACATATTTATATTATATAATATATTTCTCTTTAAATAAATTCAATTTCTTTTACAATATGCATCACTCACAACACCTAGTTTACACCAAATTTAATTGAAATAGTATAGTGGATATTAACTAGTTGTCATGCATTCATGCATGAATAAGTATAACCATGTTATGAAATTGGATATAATTGTTTTATAGAATATAAATATATTTATTTACTCTTATAAAATAATAATTATGTTTTCTTAATATCATTTTATGATAAAAAGGATACATTTTTCTATATATTATGTATTATAATATGAAAAAATTTATTAATCGATAATGAGAAATTATTTTGATGGAATATAATAATAATTAATTTAAATAATCAAACCATCAATAATACATATATGTACAATTATTTATAGATGAATATAAAATTATTGGGAGTTAAAAAGGGATATTTTTTAGATTACTATTATTATATGTATAATGTCTACTTATCATAATAAATTAAAAACCCATAAATGATGAATTTTTCTAATGAAATATATAAAATTTATATTGAATCGAATATCATTACATTATACTAATTATTTTTCCTATGCTCAAAATCTGAATAAATACCATTATATAAATAATAACAAATTATTCAAAAAAAATATTTCATTTTACACATTTATATGGAAATTAATTTCATTCAATTATATAAATAGATTTAAAATTATTTATTCCATATTATTAATTAGTATTTCCCAATTTTTATAATATTTTCCTTTTATTATTACTCATTATGAATAGTAATCAAGGTAAAAATTCATCACCATCAATAGGGTATAATAGAGAAAACTGGGTTAAAAATATTGCAATTGAATTTAAATTCTCTTTAGCACATTCCTTTTTCATATAATATTACTATTTTTTAGAAAATAAATTGTTTATTGAGGCAAATAATACACTTTAAAAAGTTAATTTCATTTTCAGAACCCATTATTTAATTTTATGAGTATAAATTTTATATTATAAAAATTAAAAACTATTTTTGGCCTTTTCATTTAATGGTTTTGTTGTAGGGATAAATAAATTATTGGAATGCTGAAAATTTAAATTACAATATTTTTTATTATTTCATAAAAAAATAAATTCTTTTATATCAACTTATTACTTGAATTCAACATGAAATGATTTTACCCTAAAATTAAACATTTTCCTAAACACTTTTTTTCATGCATTTTTCATACATATGGAAAATGTAAAATTTTAATCATATTTATTTTGACTATGAAAAAATGGATTCCTAATTTTTAATAATAATGTAAATTTATTTATATAATTACCCTTTTATTTTTGATTATATAATTATGTTATCATAGTTAAAAGAATTATCCCAGTGAAGGATAAATTGGGTGCAAAGGGGGTTTACCGAGGATATACGACTTAACATGTATCTATAATTTGTGTAATTATTTTAGTTATTTTACATCCAATGACATATTATAAATGAACTATGGATTAACTATATCATATTAAAATTATTGTGATATATATTTAAATTATGTATTTTAAGTAATTCCATGTGTGTGTCTCCCCTCATTTACAAAAGGGCACCTATTCTCCTCTATTAATCATGCAATTTTATCAATTTGTCTCATATATAACCTATAAAAATACATTCCAATATTTATTCCCATAATTATTGAGAATTTATTTTTTTCCTATATACTTTAAATAATTTCATAAGTTGTAATCCAAATGGGGTCTCTCTAAGAAGAAGTAATCATGTTACCAGACATCTTTAATATTGATTTCATCATATACATCCTATAAGTCAATTTTTTCAATCCTTTATTACTAAATTAAATATCATAATATAGTGATAAATTATTATTGTTATTAAGGTTTATAAAGTTTCATCTCTATCCCATCTATTGGAAAATGATAATGTTGATCATGTGTATGAGGGGACTACAACCTCCACGAAGCGACGCGGTTCATTTTTCATTTCCTATTTAAATAGATGGTAATGATAAATGATTTCATGAATATATATATATATATATAATATAATTATGATTCAGTAATTCAGAATTATTGTTTAACATTCTATCATTCATGTATGAAAATGTGGAAACTTAATTAATGCTTCTGTAAATAAAAACTTCTCAAAAATGTGATATAATTAATTTCTCATCAACCCATTTTATGAAGGGATCTAATATAGTATCAAAAGAAAAATTATGATAATTTTATCATTATTAAGATATTGGATATGAGGAATCCATAACTAATATAGAAGTACAAGATCAATGGACTAAAGCATGCCATGATAAAAGACATTTGTTCTCCTGAATATTCATTTAAACGACGAAATTGTTAATAAAAATATAATTGAAAATTATAAAGAAAATATAAATATATTTTTATGATTGTGTAAGAATTTATATTATATGTATAATAAATTTATTTTTTATATATATTATGTTTGATGGTGTATAAAGTAGGATGTGATAAGAATTAAGGGATTTATGTTACCATCTCATTTCGGTTTGGGATTTTCTTTGATGAATTTATTTTTAGAAACATTATATGGTTATTTTTATTTCAAAAAATATTTTTTAATAAAGTTTTTTATTACAAAATATTTTATTTATTGTTACCATTCCCATAAATTTGTTAGTTGTAAAGATTGAGAAAATATTTTTATGGAAAAATGACTTTTTTTACTCTTTGGGAAAAAATAATTTTCTTCCACATCCATGTTCATAAAATGTTTTAAATATTTTTGTTTTATATTAGGAAAATATTATATAGATTAATTTTTAACCACATTTTACTTTACATTAAAAATTTTTAACTTCGTTTTTTGAAGAGTTTGTTAATTACATTTTATAATATTTACCAAATGAATATTTGTTATAACATTTACCCCATGGTGAAATATTAATGTATTCATGACTGTGAATTGATTTTGTTCTTATTATTCATGTTTCCATGTTTATTTTAATTTAACTACATTTTGTCAATATTCTATGAATATTTAATTTTCTATGATACCAAATGAAAAGTGAATATTCCATATTTTCATTGAAATATTCAAACACTCTATTAGAGGTACATTTACTCTATGAAACCATCCTATAAGGATTTTTACTCTTCATTAGGATATGGTTTCATGATTAAATGCACATTATATCATCATTTAGATTATGAAGATTATGATTAGTGAATCATTATATAAAACCTATTCCTTCCAACCAGTTAATTATGTAATGATGAAATCATTTTGAAAACTAATTATTTTCAAAATTAATGTTATTATGAAATTATTAAATTTTTATGAAACCTATTTCTCATATACTAGTTAAAATATTATTAGATTATGACCTTTTTAGGATCTTGTGGGACACATGTTTATTTTTTATAATTTATGATAGGGGGACCTGATTTTATATACCTCCAATACATAGGTAAATAATGATACCTCATGAGATAACAACTAGAATGTGGAGTTAACAAATTTTGTTAATAGTATCTTTCCACTATGATAGTGTTCAGTGTTTATATTGACTATGGAAAAAATGGATTGAGGAGTGAACCTAGTCAAATATGAATGTATTTAATATGTCGATTATTTAAGAATGTGTTATTTTATGATTATTTGTATAACACACACCTATTTATTATGAATATTATATTTTATTTTAGAGTATGATTGATTATTTGTGATTCTATACACATATGAGTTATTCATTTTTTGGATAGAGTATTATACCATAGTTTATGATTAATTAACCATTGATCGATAGAAAATGTCTTATGTTTTCTATAATCATTTTATTATAAAAATATTCTTATATTATGATCAATGGTGATTATTGATTGTAGTACCATATGTTAAACCATAATGGTCATATAATATTACCCTTTATTATATATATTTTTCCCAATTTATGAATAGTGTTTTTATGTTATTATGTCAAATAAGTTTACTATTTGATATGAATATTGTAGTAGATGTGAAGATTTTTCATGAAATATGATTCTTGTGTATATAGTCATTAAATACAAAAAACCATTATATTTTGGGGTGTGAAATGTTATGATTTATCATGAATATTAATTGAAAATTATGGAGTATTTTTTTCAATAATGACTTTTTTCCTCATGTTCATTTGAGGCACGAATTGAAAACCTGATGTGTAATGATGTTTGAATTTTTAAGGGATGTAATGCATATTATTATGAATAATGTAACACTATAATATTATATGAAAAATGATCAATAATATATTTTTATGATTGATCACACCATTAGTAGGATTTTTTATAAACCACTAGAAAAATATATTTTAAAATGACGGGAAGTGGTTTCAATTTTGTAAATTCGTTATAATGTAAAATGGATTTTATTAATACATCACATCAAACAAGAATCAATCCCATAAAAATAATTTAAAATAATTGAGGTTAATAATTATATCATATTAGAAATCCCATTCCCATGTTCAAATTTATCATAACCACTCATCCAATTCCAATTATGCATTAGGATTTGGTGTGTATCAAAAAATACAATGAGTTCATTTTTACCCAATGGGAGAAATGGAAGATCTATATGGGAATAATATTTAAATATGAATATAAGAATCTATTTTTTCTTTTATATTTTTTATTGTTTGAAATTTTAAAATGTTAATTACAAATTTCCTTAATCAAGTTGACCTATAGAGTGATATATAATTTTTTATCACTAGGAATGATTTCCTTTGGTCGTAATGTGACTGCCAAAAACATCGAGTCATCTCAATTTAACTCGGTTGGTAAAAAATTTAAATAACAAAAAATATGGATAATTTTTATAACTGATATATAAAAAATGATGGATTAATTATCCCAAATTTTTAGATTTCCCACATTAATTCAATCCATTTATCTACATGAAAATTTATTGTTTTTAATTTGATTTATTTTTTTATTGTTTCCTATTCTATTTTTTTCCTTTTTTATAAAAACTAATATTAATATTTAAATGATAAACAAACCCATTTTTTAATTTATTGGCCCCATGAACTTATTTTCCTCTAATATTATCCTAAGGATGTGTGGTGTGGAATTTAAATTAAATGAATGAAAAAGTAAAAGTTGGTAAATCATATCTGAAAACCATACTATTAATTATTTCATCTCGTGAACATTATCCTGCATTAAAATTAGAATCATGGAATGAATGAATTTTTTTAATTTATGTTTTAATTTTATCAATGTGTATTACCACTTTCATGGTTAAAGAAATTGTATTTTCAATTAATGCAAAAAAAAATTCAAATCACCCCCAACCATAGAAGGGAACTATCACTAGTGAAAAAAATTATAAAAGGTTTCATATGGGGGATAGGAGTTTCCAAATTAAATTTGAAATAAAATTATTAAACAATGTAACCTACTAGTTTGGTGATGAATATTTCTCTCTAATGAATTGATTATTTGAGCTCCATGAAACTCATTGATGTTTTATAGAATATTATTGTATGGATTAGATGTTTAGGGTTTTTGTAATCATTCAATTAAAATATCCCTTGTATCATACAGTCAAACCCAATAAGAACACCTTAGAATCCCCAAGGTAATTTATTTTTTGAAAATAATCAAAACCTATATAAATGGAAAAAAATTATTATTGAAATCCATAAACTGACTCAAGGTAATGGTTACAAAAAAATAAATTAAAATTATAAAAAAACATATATATGAATATATGTTTCTGTAAATTTACAAATACTTTCAATTATATAATATATATATATATAAATGGGTAGAATATGGAATCACAAGAGAACATGGATTAGAGGTAGTGATATTTCCCTATATCCCATTGAATAGGGGTAAAAACCCCACATCATCATCAGATGGGATAGGTTATTACCTCGACCCATGTGATTCCCCATTTTCTAAAAATGAATTTAAAAAGTCATAACTTAAATTTTCATTATTTTGTGGTCTTTTTTTATAATGCGAGCTGAAAAAAAATAAATTAAAATATATTTTAAAGTGATATCTCCCTGTAAAATGGTATTAGTTTACATTCATTATCTTCTATTGGAAACCAAAATATACAGATTTTTTTCTTGTTCATAGATTGGTTCATTAATTGCTTATTCAATTTAATTTATAATATATTATTCTATGAAATGTTTTATCATTTGACCATTGATCATAATGATATTACCACTAATGTGATCATAAATCTTGAATACCTTATGAGGGTACTAAATATCAAGGATAATAATAAATGTAAATCTCTACCATAAAATTCTCGAGTGTAAATAATGTTTTAAATTGGATATGAGAAAAATATTCCTAATTCCACATGGTAGAAAATAAGATTCTAACATCCATAAGAATAATGTGTTTCATTTTTAATCATTAAATTTCCATTATATATCAAATTATAATACTCATTTTCTATAATTTATAATTTCATTCTTTGTCTAACTATGGAAATATAATAGTTAACTTTTTATTTTTAGAAAATACTTGTTTACATTTCCTCTTGTAAATGGAATGTTTTTTTATAAACCAAAAAATATTATAACTTGAGAAGGATGTTTTTATATATGGTCCAATTTGAAAATGTGGTATCTAAAATAAACATATTCCAATATTTAAATTTGGGTTTTATAATTTTTTAAGTGCTTTATTTATTTATTATTCTCCATGTCAATAGAAAAATTTATTTGAGGTTTTTAGTTTGTGGAGAATTTTCCAGAGATCCCATACATTGGCTTAATTTCTGAAATGGGACAATTATAGAATTTTGTTCCAATGTCAATGATGATACCCATATGAATTAAAATTTTATAATTTTTTCGTTAAGGATGTATATAAAATCATAGTGATTATTGGCATATTTGGGAATTGTCAAGACCCTTTCTGAAACATAATCAATACTTATGATAGTGCAGGTATATCCCCTAGATTTTGGGAATTATCCCCTAAAATCAAGTCTCCAACAAACATGGGTTTATATAAATAAAATATGAGTAGTGGATATTTAATTCCATTTAAGTAATTATCCTCATTATTTACACTAAGGAAATTTTTTGATTTTATGGGTTTGAATCCGTATAGAGTGAATGAAAAAAATTAAATAATCCAAAAAACCGTATAAGAAGTCTTATTGGATGAAATAACATCATTAAATTCCTATCTATGATTAAAATTGATAATTAATTACTCTCATATATGGGATATATCTCTTATTTCCCAAATGGTGAATATCATATTGATGTATAAATATTTACAAAAATTATTATTTTCCATCATAAACTAATTTCCACCCAACTTGAGTCCCATAGTTATTTGGAATGAACCATGTACTGAAGTACTTTTTTATATCATCATACCATAGGAAATCAAAAAAAATATATATCATCTCAACATTGAATAAATCAACAGCAAAATGATGTGATGAAATATCCATTAATTACTACATGGAAGGATGATCTACTTCCAAATTTTTAACATCCTTTTCCCCTTAATTTTTATCTCAAATTATGAAAATATAAGAATATACCAAATCAATATTTCGATTTGTTTTTGTTTAAAAAAATTATATTCATGATGAATGGTGAATTTAAATGGGGCTTTTAGATCCTAATAGATATTATATAATATTTTATAAGGAAGTTAAGATTATGATAAATTCATTTTCATTGCTAGTGCAGCCGAATTGCATATTATTCATTAATGTTCATGAAAATTAATTGAATAATAGAGTTTTATAACATAATTTTCCAAAAAATTACCTAACCACAAAGTCAATTTCATCTCATATGAGTTAGAAGGGATGTTTCTAATTTTGAGTTTTCATATTGGGTGAACTAATATGTCATATAATTAGTGTCTAAATGGATTTAACATATCTCACTATCCATTGAAAATGAAAATATTTAACATTGAGAGTGAAAATGTGTTGTTCAATTGAGTTGAAGATCCTAATAAACCTTTTTTAAAACCCATAATGTATTTTAAATGAAATGAATTTTATTAATTTATCTGGATATGGATATTGATTAATGTTATCTCCCATGAAATCATCCACCATGATATCACTAATAGAAGTATGATACCTCAGTATTAGTCCTTCCATCCTAAATAATTGTAATTTTACCCAATTTAGGACAATATTTTTGTACCCACAACGTGAAAAAAACCCAAATTCAATAGTCATGAAATTGATGTATCTTTAAAAAATGATAATTATTCAATAAATACATTTTCACATTCATATACCATGTTATATAATGTTATCATAATGTATGGTTATAAGAACTAGATCCCTTTTCAATCCATAATTTCATTTTATAACATGAATTCATTTTCATGTATTCCTGAATATATTTTTAGGGTTAGAGTATCAAAAAAATTTGTTCAGCAATCTTTTGTAACAAAAACATAAATTACAAGTTGGGAACTTCCCCATTATATTCATTTTTTCCACATTATAAATATTTTAAAATTAAACTCATTTTCTTTTCATGGAAAATATTCATGATTCTCAATAGAACTAAATATTTATTTATAATCATTATATATCCCAATGAAAAACATTTGAAATTAATATATGATCAAATAAATCTTAATAACTAACATATAAAATTGGATAATCAAACATGTTAGTCTATTTTAACTCCATGAGATCATAAAATCGAGTTTCCTTTTGAAAAACAATTATTTCATATAATTAGTAAAATAAAAATGATATCAACATCATTACCTATTTTTTTTTCAAAAATACCATTATAATAAAACATAATTTTAAAATTATAATCATGAGGTTTTATTAGAAAACATTATAAATTTTGTAAATTTTTATTAAAAATATATCATTTTTTACTCTTAAAGGGTGTTATCATTTTATTATAACAAAATTTCATTAGATAATCTTTAGAAATAAAATGATTTCATGAAAATTAATTAAAAAATGAGAAAATTAATGTAGGTTCCTTGGAATATAATCTTCATAAAACAAATAAAATAACTCTAACAAGAAAAACTACAAGTTGAATAAAATATACAAAAAACATCCAACATAATTCTCTACAAAACAAAATCATTTCCAAATCATTGGGGAGCTATATCAGGATCACTCATCTACATAAGCGAAGTCCAAGAATCATAATATGCATAGAAGATATAAAATATCTCATTTAAATCATAAAATGTAGAAAAATATACTTTTGAAACAAAAATTAAAACATTATAATGTATTGATATGTCTCATTCAATTAGAACATAATTTTTAAAAAAAAAATCACAAAAAAAAGAGGATATTGGTTTTTATTGAAGAAAAAAATATAGAATAGAAGGGACGCCAATTATAATATAATAGTTGAGGTGATGAAAAAATTTAGTGAGGAAAAATATTTTAAAATAGAACATTCCATTTTGATTTTGTAAATGTAGTCAAAATATTCTGTATAAAATTCATACAAAAATTTATTCTGAGATCCCTTAAATTAATGTTAAAAATATTGAAAACATTTCATTTAAAAATATTTTCTTTCCATATGAATACATCGATGAAATATATTTTAGAATAAGCATAAAAAAGAAATTAATTCACAATATAATTTATTAAAACATTAAAAATGTGTTTATTTAGGAAATGTGTCCCCTACATCAAATGTAAATGCCACATATGATCTTTATCTTCCTATTCATGAAAAAACCTCCTTTTCATTATACATAAAGCCCTCTATGTGTGGTATTATTCTAAAACTAAGACCTCTTGGATGTGAAAAGTTATTTATTGATGTATGTTAACATGTATTGGCCAATCCAATTGGCTCTTGAAGTATTAAGAGGTGATGACAGTGGGTTTCTTTTTAAATGTGTGGGAGAGGTCACAAATGGAGTTTTCAAAAATATTAAAATATAATAAAATCTTACTCAATTAAAATGGATCCAAAATGAACCATTTCAAAATATTTTGATGAGATGTGTTGGATATATGGACATAATATATATTTTAGACCTTCTTTTGGTTAATTTAACCCATATAACATCAGTTCAAGACCTGATAAACCTATTTAAAAATTGACCATACTAACATATTTTAACTATTTTTAATTTTCATTTAGAAAAAAAAGTATTCAGTCCTTGTTTCATAATATTACATTTGATGACTCAAAATATGGAATATATTTTATCAAATATAATTCATAGATCATGAATAATTTAATTTATTACTAAACCTATAAAACATGAAAAAATGTGAGTTTCAAGAAACAATGTATTCTTATGTATAAAAAACACTTCATAAAAAAATGATATAATTGATTTCAAATACCTTAAATGGATTTATAATAATAAAAGTAATTAATTACTCTATTCAATAATTTTTAAATTAATTGGAACTTTTTAATTTCTTGATTCAAAAAATTGTTTTCCAAAGAAATCTATATATTCACTATTCATTTGAAAAATCAAGAATTTCATAAAATAGTTAAAAAATAATCATAAGAAAATTTTTGGCATACTAAATGGAAAAAAGATATAATCTTTTGTCAAAATGTAATTCTAAAATTTAAAAATTATATTGTTAGAAAAGAATTCATAATAAGTGAAAATAGTTTTTTATAAATAATTACTTTTCATGTTGATTGAAAAATTACCTAATAATATTCTAAATAAAATAGAGATATAAATTATAATTGATTAAAATTATTAAGAGTTCAAAATGGTTATTTTAAAATTTCATTGGTTTTCATAATAGTTATAAGATTCTGGGGTAGCTAAAAAACACAAATTCCATTTTATTTAATATAAAAGTAACTAATGGATTTTTTTAATGTTATTTTTCCTTGATCTTTTATGGAAAATAGAATATTAGTATACCCTAAATATGCATATTTGATATTTTAGATATCATGTCTTATACCTCGCTCATGGACTTGATCAATTAAGAAAAATGTTCAATGATTTTTCATAGTACCTAAGTTTAACATTCTATACTCAATAGACACCATTGATTCATTACTAATTATTATAAAGAGAAGATCAAAATCAATCACCATAAGTATATCATTTAAACAACTTGAATTTGTATTACCCCTAACTCTCATTAATGGAGTAGGTAATATCCTATTAAAAACATATGGAGTCCCTTTGGTACCAAATATATTAAATTATGATTGATTCTCTATTGGGTGTGGAAACAAAAATTACAAAGTCTCATGAACAATACCATGTGTCCCAACAATTTATTTTATCCTAGTAATATCAACATGGTCTAAAAATTGATATATTATTAATTCTAAACAAATATGAAATAATTATATCTTTATTAACTTCAGGAGAAGAATAAATAAAAATGGGAGAGAATTAATATCCTGAATTATTATATAATTAAAATAACTTCTAAATAAAAAAATTATAGCATATACTGGTGTATAACATAGTTAAAAGAAATTGAACACATAAATCATTTTTTAATTAACTAGGACCATTACATTTAAAAAAAATCTCCATGAAAATTTTAACTATTATAGTGGAACAAAAAAAGAAAAGACATAAAACAAGTATAATTGAAAAATATGGATCAATTTGATCTCCCAGAATAATTTCAAACAAGAATAGAACAATAAAAGAGTGCCTAATTTTAGTAATAGAATCAGAATTTACGAAATGGAAAATGTAGAACCATGATAGAAATTGTGGTGACTGATTAAATATGGAATGAAAGGATATTTATAGGAGTAAATATGACCAGTTCAATGAAAATCATATCCTTAGAGATGGTAACTATAACATTAATTATAGAAATGTGATTATTAGAACTGAAAGAGGATCTCAAAATCATAAAATTTTATAAAAATTATATCTATCCATGATATTTTAATAAAATATAAATACAATACTCTCATATACTAAATACTAATAATAAATGCATCCATGAAATGATAATCACATTTTTAAAAAACTATATTTTAATTTTTTTCAAAAAAAACCATGAATTTTAATTTAATAATTTTAATTACCTATGAATTAAATTTATTTTGAAAAATTAAATTTCATTTTTATAATCCTCACATAAAAAATACTTATGATATATATTTAATTAATTTTAAAAAACATCATTTTCTTGGTGCGTAGTAAAAAAATATTTTCTACGTTGCCAATCTAATATAATTACATCCTTCAATATGTTATTAAAACACCCAGGATTCAATTATAGTATGTGAATATTTATTCATAATGAAGCTATAATAAAATTTTATATTTTATATTTATTGGTAAAAAACTCTAATTTGAAAGACTGATTATCAATTTTTGACATATTATACAAAAATATACCATGAATGAATTTATGAAATTTTCCCTTAGAAATAATTTTTTTTAATAATTAAAATTGTATTATATAGATAACAGACATTTTTTATAATAATGTGAAATAATATTTACAATTTATCATATATTGTATAAAATTTTTATATAAATAAAGACAATATCATTAATAGGTAAAAAAGAGAAATATTTCAAAAAAATATTTTATATGTGAATATTATTTTCCAAATTTAATTAATTAAATTGATCCATGAATATGAAATTTTAAAATTAAACTTAAAGATAAAATACCATTTTATATTAATTTAGATACATATAATTATGATTAAACTTCATTTATTTAATTTTTTTCTATTTTATAATTAAATTAAATTCATCCAGTTAATTTTATTTACCATGAGGAAATGAAATAAATATTTTTAATTAAGGGGTTCATGTTTTTTAAATTGGCCCCTTTTATATTTATACATTATGAATAGTAATCCTGGTAAACGTTATCACCTCGGTAAAGGAGAAAATAGGATAAACAAGCTTATAACTATAGAATAATGATTCAAAATCGTCCATAAAATTTCCTATAATTCATTTTATAAGCATAATTATCCCACCACTTAATATATTGTAAAATATGGCATCATAAAGACAATTTTGGTCAATAAAAGATTTTATATTATTTTATGTAAATGAAAATTTCAAAATGTGACT
The DNA here is from genome assembly GCA_963277665.1 of Viscum album. Taxonomy (NCBI): domain Eukaryota; kingdom Viridiplantae; phylum Streptophyta; class Magnoliopsida; order Santalales; family Viscaceae; genus Viscum; species Viscum album. Next base: position 241,616,364 of record OY728167.1, on the reverse strand, counting down.
CTTGTTATTTTAATATCACTTGTATGTTTACATAACGATCATAAGTTCTTAGGAATGAATATAAATTTTTATTTAGATTAAAATTTATTTATTTTCAGTATGGTTAATTATTTTTTACTGATTATAATGTTATCTTAAATTCATACATAATGCAGACACAATACTTGTGAAAGTAGTAGAAAAATGAAAATAAATTATTTTAAAAACATCAAAAGTAATTTTTTATGGATGATTCAGGTTAAATTACTAATTTTAGGGATAATAAAAATGTATAATTGAGTTTTAAAGATTTAATATTCTAAATCAAACACATTATTAATGTTCTTAAAGTCAAACTTTGTGATTAGTTATTAAAATTATTTTAAATGTATTTTATGTAAAATAATTTCATCTTAATTTACTCCAAATTCATAAAAAATGACATATAACAAGAGGAATGTGAAGTGGTAAAAAATTTAATCCCTAGAAATTATTTTCTATAAATGTTAATTTATATGTAAATTTCTATACCATTATTAGTAAAAAATGACAATGTTAAGGTTGAAATTGGTTAACAAAGTGGTTAAATGAATAGATAATGTTTAAAATTATTATAATCCTATCAAAATAAATGAATTTGAATATATAGATACATTAAAATTTCTAAAAACTATGTTTTTTGGCACTTGTAAATAGTTTCACATGATAAATAGTGTGTTATATTTAAATATTTTATTTAATTCCATGTATGTCCTTTCTTTCACTATTAAAGGAAATAGATTATATTCTATTATTCACATAAAATCAAAAAAAAATCTCAACAAAAAAACTACCAAAATATCTCCCCAACAACATTATCTATGTTTTATATGTTACGATAGTCTCAAAATTCTAAAACTATGGTCGTTAAGTGATGATCTACTAGAGGTCCCAAAAAGAAGAGGTAATTTCCTTGAAGAAATATTTTGAACTTCATTTCGACATCGACCTCCTATAAATATTCATTCACAATAATATTATAAGATCACTAGTTTCATTATATCAATAGAATGTAAATATTTTTATAGTATTACCCTTTTTTATAAGCACACCCATGTAACGGAAAATAGAAACATTTCTTGTGCATACATGCGAATAACTACCACACACGTTGATGAATTTCAATTTTTATGACCCCAAACATGTCTTGATTACATATATGGATTTAATGAAATATGATGAAATTAATAAAAAAATAATATAATTCTCGAGATGAAGAAACTATAACTTATTAACCCGAACAAGAACATCCAAAGAAAAACATGATTCGGAAATATAAAAGGATAACACCTAATGATTAACTTTACCAAGAATTAGAAGTGAATGTGCAATGAGAATATCTAAAAAATATGATAAGTATGAATATTGTTCTCATATGAATCAATATTAGTATTAAAACAATTATAATAGATGTTATAGCATATTCAACTAAGTGTGAGCCTGAGGTAAGGAGTTTACCTATCAAATTCCACTTCAATAATACATATATTTATTATACACCTATTTTCTATTATGTGGTTTATATTTCACCTATTTGATATATTTATAATTATTCTATATATTTTCATGGAATATAAATATTCAATTACATTTTAATCTATCATGGTACTATTATTCAAAAGTCATCAAACACGTGTGAATTTATTTCTACGTCATCATTTTTTTAGATTTCTTATATTTTCATTTAAGAATTATATTAATAAATTATTCATAAAGATCATTGTATAGTGTTCTCATGTTAATATTTTTTTATTTTCTATGTTTATTTCACCAATTTCTTCATTTTAAAATTTTAATCTTGAAGAAATATATTTAAATGAAAATTTAAACTTATTTCTCTTCATGATCATGAATATTTTATTACATATCCATACTTTTTAAAAAAATATTTTATAAAATCCCTTTCTATTTAATTAAATAATCAATAATAGATAGAATATGGAATCATTAATTTCCTATAAAATGATCGGAATGAATATTTTAAATTTTCTCTAAAAGGGACGTGTTCTACTCTCTTTTCCATATGTCATAATGAATTATTCCACTTTATATATAAAAAATTTACATATTTTCCCTCCTCAATTCATGTTTTATGTTATTTTTCTTATTCTACATCATTGAAGTGGTTTTGAAATAAAAGTTTATTAATGAAAATCTCTTCCAAATTTTTTTATTCTATTTTATTTTATTATCTAAAATACCTGATTTTATTATAAATATATATTTATGATGAATTAATTTTCGTTTTTTTTCTCTTATTAATTATGTGGTAATTAACATTCTGTTAAAATATTCACATTCTTGTTATCATAATTAGTTATAAATTATATTTCTCTCCCATATCTATATTCATTATATCATGTATATTCTTATTCCTAAAGCATATAGTGTTCATATATACATTGTTTTCCTATAACTATTTTTTGTTTGACTGAAAAAATCAGGATACTCCATATTCATTACCAAATATGGATATTAGATGATAAATAATATTGTTTATGGAATAAATTGATCATTCAATTTATAGGTAATCCATTGGGAATGTAGTTATGTGTGGGACCTAGTAATGTATGGTCCCTCAATCCATCAGCATGATTCAATAGACAAGCCAGTTGGCTAGCCTCATTAAATGGGTTTTGGTGTATAAGAGCATATATTTGATGGTATCATGGAACAAGTAATTTTCAAGACAATAAACATTTCGTATATCCTTTACTGTGAATATAGTTATTGTTATCCATGAGATTAATACATTTATATTATCTATGGATGAGTTTCATGAATTATTTATTGATTATATGGAATTTGCTTTCAGTTATTAACCATTTCATACTGATTGTGCCTTATTTATTAATTATAGATTCTGTTGTAGCCAACCCTTAATGAGAATTTCAGATGATAATTATTTTGTTTTATATTGCAATGGATATGAATAATGTATCATTGAATGAGTTTCAAGGATACAAAACAATTATTTTTATTATGATTAATATTTCAGTTGCAATTGAAAATGGGAATATTTTAGGAATTTATTTTTACAAGACTACTGACCCAACTATCGTTGTACTTGAGTAAAAGGTTAAAAATTTTATGTTCCTTCTAACTACAGTCTAGTGGCACGTATGGTCGAACCCATAGGGAAGGATGGTGACCAAATTTTCTTTATAAATTTTTAAAAAATGTCGCACTATTATCAGATGTGGGGATACTGCCTTCTTAGTTTTTGTTCTTTTTATATTTTTGAAGAAAATTTAAAAGTCAGTAAAGAACACAAATTTTTTTAAGTTATTTATCTAAAGATAGCTAAGTATAGAAATAAACTACGATGACTAACAGTTTAACAGTTATAAGATAGTGAAACAAGTACTGGAATAAACGAATCAGGAAGAGTACTCAGGAAATCTTAATCTACTGCTTTTAAAGGATAACTTCTTCCTTGCTCTTAATTGAATCACACCTCGAGTTAAAATTGTTGAATATCCCTCCCCAAGAGATTCAATAGACATAAGGTTAATTCCTAGAGTTCGACATTCCAGAATTAATTGAACTGCATAAGAAAATTTAAAAAGAAAGAAAATGGAATGAAATTATCCATAAAATTCCTATGATAATGAAAATTAAACCATTGATTAATTTATTCAATTTCAATCTTTCTGATTGATCTTGATTTTTTGAATTTGAAAATGTGAGGTGTGAACAATTAATGATTAATCAGAATCAATCTCACCGAATGATTATAATTTGAAAAGGAAAAGCAGTGTAGAATTTAAATGTCGAACCAGTAGGATTTAGAACTCTTGAGCTAAGTGTTATAGCCTAACAACATGTTCACTATAGAAATTGAAAACATCTAACTATAGAGTACAGTAATTGAAATAAATGAGGAAGAAGAGACTCCCTCCTGTACTGCTCTACTGTTGGACACCTTGGATCTCCAAGATTAGTTCTCCATGGATCTCTAGGAAGTGCTACAAGGTTTTTCTCTGCTCTCAAGGGAGTGTCGTGAAAATGAGTGAATAGTCTCCACTTAATTCTTGCTACTTCTCTGATTTTTAATTTTCTGTCATATGCTGCTTCTTTACCGTCATTCTCCACCGACTTAGTTCGGTTCCTTACAGTGCATCCGCACACATGCGTTTTTTTCTGAAACACACGTCACTTTAAAAATTCATTTATAACCAACTCTAGGAGAGTTAGTTGAATGTATTTGGAAGAGTTTTAATCTCGCTCATGTACCTGCAATAGTTACAACATAAAAAAGTAATTAATTCATTGTTAAAGAATAAAAAGGTAACTCTTAATAAATATATATTTTGTTAATTTAAGAATAAACGTATTATTATAATAATATGTTATTAATTTATTTATTATTATTTAAGTTGGAACATTTATTCACTATTATAGATATATAATTAATATTATTATAATATAAGATAAAAATTTATTATATTATTGAGTTAGTTGTTTATTTAATATTATATTATTTCTATTATAATTTAAGAAGTTAAATTATAGTTATTAAATTATTAACGTTATTAATTATTTAGGTTATTAATATAATTTATTATTTTAGATTATTATTTAATCATTTAGTTTATTTTAATACATAATTTTATTTAAAATATTATTTTTAATATTTTAGTTCAACATATCATATTTAATTAGTTTATTAATATAGTTATTATAATTTATAATTATTTTTATTTATAAATTTTATTATTATTAAAGTTTATTCTAACTAATATATTTAACATGTTTATTTTTTTATTAAATTTATCTGAGATAAAAAGTTAATTTTAATAATTATTTTTATTAATAAATTATTATTCTTAATAATTTTAGTTCTAAAATTTTAATTTAGTTAATTTATTTAAATATTTTATTTTATTTTATTAATTAATTATCTATTATAACTATTATATATTATTGTTATTACTAATTTTATTTATTATTTATTTATATTTATTATTTATTATTTATTTTGTCTATTTTTTTATTTTTTAAAATCATCCCACCCCCGTTATATTCTTCTTTGTGCATAGGGTTTTGTCACGACTTCCCGAAGAAGGCAGCGGCATGCCTCCCTACTTCCAGCGGTCCTCCTTTACTAGACGGCGACCAGAAACAGGGCCTCGACCCGGTCCTCCAGATCTGGCTTTAGCTCAGAATTGGCGGCGCAACTCGATCTGCCCAGGTTGCGCGACTCCTCATCCTCCGCGAACAGGTCGGGCTTTCCAAAGTGACAGCCCCACTATCATCCACGAAAGCAGCGTGCTCCGGGTCTTCTCTAGTGGGTGGCGGCCTCCTCGCGACGCAACATCAGGATGGTTCGAAGCGGCTTCAACCCGGCGGCTTCGATCACCAGTAGTGGAGGACACGCGGTGGCCGTGGATCCAGCTTCTAAACCAACGGCACGGTGTATCGAGGTCCACACTGCGGATCGGTAGAAGCATGGTTGGAACAGAGTATGGAATTGCCGGATCAGAGGGCTGATTTGGTTATTTCATCTGATCTGATAAAATCCTGAAATAGTTTGTGATTGTCTGGCTTGATTCTACGTAGGAGATGAAGTTGGATGAGTAGGGTAGCGATGGATTTGGAACTATCGATAGCAAGGGAGATCAGTCTGTTGGTTAGACCGACCTGTAGTGGAATAGGCTGTTGGGGCGCAGCGGAGGTGCGTGGTACCTCAAACACACAAAAACAGGACCAAACGGAGCAACACCAGAATTTTAACGTGGTTCGGTCGTATGACCTACATCCACGGGAGAAGGAGATCTTCTCTATTCACGTCTCTCCGGATCTCGACGGAGGATTACAAAAATACATCACACACAACACCACATGGGATTCAATCCCGTTTAAATAGAGGAAGGACAAAAGAGGGTTTCTCCCGGTTGGTGGGGGTAGCTCATCTACCCATGGAACTTCCTCCTGCAGCCTGCTGTCCACCTTGACGCCCACCAAAGAAGACCTGCAGCAGGGTTGGTGCTGCCGACCATAGAGACTCCACCCGCTGAATCTGTTGCCGGCCAAAGAATTTCTCCACTGAAAAACGTCAACCCATATTGGGAGTGGACCCTACAAATCTCCCCCTCACGACCAATTTGGGGTAGAAGCTTGACCTGCAGTCTCCTTGCAGGTTTCGAAAACTTCATCAGCAAATCGAACACGCTTCTTCACACCAGATGATGTGGCACTTCCATCATCTTCACTCGATCTCGGGCTGACTGCGGTCTCCATCAAATGATACAACCCTTGGGACTCCTTCCCAGTAAATATCGCTGCATCCCCACGTGAGACTTCCAACGCTCCACCTGCTATGGAAATCTTGAACCCTCTCGCATCGAGCCTACTCAATGATATCAAGTTCCGCCTCATCCTCGGAACGAATTTCACATCAGCCAGTGTACGAATTCCTCCATCGGGTGTCTTCAATTTCACTGTCCCGACTCCTCGAACCTCACATGTTGACCCATCACCAAGTCTCACCGAGTCCTGCACCTGCTGAAAAGTATCAAATGTACCTCTCGTCGTACATATGTGTGTCGAGCTCCCCGAATCCAGAACCCATCCGTCTTCTTTTGGATTTTGAGCCCGCTCATTCTTCCTCTTTAGAAATCGGCATTCCCGCTTCATGTGCCCGAATCTTTTGCAGTAATGACATTGCACTTCTCCCCGTTCAACTCTCTCATATGAGTACATGCTTCCCGTTGTCACACAGATTTCATCATCTGCTGATAATCCTGTGATGTTCACATCCTCCTCTTCAACTTTCTTCTTCCCAGCAACGTACCGTTTGCGCTCTCCACAATCACTTTTATAGTGACCCTTCTTCTCGCACCAGAAACACGTGATTTCGCTCGGATCACGTCCCCTGGATTTTGGCCGCCATTCTTTACCTCTTGACTGTCGATGTCGGCTCCTCCCACGCTGATCATCTCGCATCGCCATGATTTGCTCGCCTGAATGCGTCGAAGGTCTTCGAAATGCCTCCGAATCTTGAAGTGACGCCATCACATCGTCCAGCTTCAATGTATCCTTCCCCACGAGCAATGCAGTCACAAGCCCATCAAATGAGCTTGGTAGTGATGACAAAAGCAAAAGTGCTTTGTCTTCCTCTTCAACCTTCACACCGAGCCCCAATAACTGTGTGAGGATTTTGTTGAATTCATTGGTATGATCCAACAAATTCGCTCCCTCATCCATGCGCAGCTGGTACAGTTTCTTCTTCAGGAACAATTTGTTGGTGAGCGACTTCGCCATATACCGCTGCTCCAACTTCTTCCAGATCTCCTTCGGTGATGTCTCGTCCAACACCGAGTACTTTACCTCATTCGCCAAACACAGTCGAATTGTGCTAACAACCCGCATCTCGAGCTCTTCCCAATCATTGGCACTGGTTGTCTCGGGCTTTTCTCCGATCAACGGTCTGATCAGGCCCTGCTGCACCAAAAGATCCTTCACCGTGCTCTGCCACAAGCCGAAATTGTTTCGACCATCGAACTTCTCGATGTCAAATTTTGGTAGTGCTCCGCCACCAGCCATCGTCGTCGTCGCAAAACGCGATCACCACCGTCGATGTCGCACCCTTTAATCACTACTTGAAAGAGTGCGAATTTTCAAAAACTAACCATACGGATGCGTCCGGAACGGTCGAAATAGTTGGAATCGACTCCTGGATCGCCGAAATCGGACACCAATTGACCGAGATATGGTCAAAACACGTTCAACGCTCCAGATCACTCGCTGACGTGGCGCTGACGTGGCGCTGACGTGGCACGCCGGAGCTCTTGCCGGAATTGTTGCCGGCGGCGTGAACAGTGACTTCTTCTCCGGCACGGGGTTACTGTTCACCCGCGGGTTTGACCGAACTTTGACCGGTCATATCTTCTTCGTTTCAACTTCGTTTGTAACGCCGTTTGCGCCGTTGGACTCGTCTCGTCGTCCTCTTCACGGATCTGGCCTCGGAAAAATTTTCCGACCACTTTCAATTTTCCGGCCACCGGAAAATTTGACGTCGCCTCGCCGGTTCACCTCCGTTCGCTCCCCCTCGCCTCTGATACCACTTGTTGGGGCGCAGCGGAGGTGCGTGGTACCTCAAACACACAAAAACAGGACCAAACGGAGCAACACCAGAATTTTAACGTGGTTCGGTCGTATGACCTACATCCACGGGAGAAGGGGATCTTCTCTATTCACGTCTCTCCGGATCTCGACGGAGGATTACAAAAATACATCACACACAACACCACATGGGATTCAATCCCGTTTAAATAGAGGAAGGACAAAAGAGGGTTTCTCCCGGTTGGTGGGGGTAGCTCATCTACCCATGGAACTTCCTCCTGCAGCCTGCTGTCCACCTTGACGCCCACCAAAGAAGACCTGCAGCAGGGTTGGTGCTGCCGACCATAGAGACTCCACCCGCTGAATCTGTTGCCGGCCAAAGAATTTCTCCACTGAAAAACGTCAACCCATATTGGGAGTGGACCCTACATAGGCTGTTGGTAGCAGGAAAATATGAACATTAAGTCTCACCAACAGGATTGGAGAAAAAATTTGGGAAGCGTCGGTGAGGCATGTCTCACTGACAGAGGGAAATAAGGGGGTGCTTCGGTGAGACAAATGCAAATGGACGTGCTACATCAGTGTGACCGAAAATAGGAATGGATGAGGGGTGCAATGGGAGATGGGTGAGAGATCGACAAGGGTACAGGAAGAAGGGCATCAGTGAGTGCGAGACACCGACAAATGGAAATCCTATCAATGAGATGTCTCACCGAAAAATTGTATCTGTATAAATATACTAAAATCAATTAAAAAATAAAATAATTAAGTTAACTTATTAATTAAAAACCAAAAAACTGTAAACTTAAACTAAAATTAAAAACAAAAAGAATAAAATTATTAAACAACTTAAATAAAATAATTAAAGCAAGGATTAAGATTTGAATTAAAACAACAAATTTAAACAAAGTTAAATTAATTGTTGTAATTAAACTGGAAATTAAAATTGAATTATAAAAATAAAAACATTAAAGAATATAAATAAAAAAGATTAATTTAAATGAATGTAATTAAATTAATTGATTAAATAATTAAAACTAACAAAACAAAAATTAATACAGCATGCAGTCGGTGAGACCGACAAGCAGTTGTCAGTGAGACGGATAAGTGGAGGGTAGGATGTATCGGTGATATGAATCACCGGTAGAAGAGAAAAAGGGTGTGTTAGTGACTCCCAAAAAAATGAAAAATTATAGAATGAATGACCGACACCCAACTGACTTTAAATTTTCAACTGAAAACTTGAAATTAAAACATTATGGAAATTAAAAATTTAAAAATTTAAATTAATTAACTAATTAACTAGATGAAGACTAAAAAAACATTATTTTATTAACTTAAAACATAAATTATTATCTTCTATTAAAAAGTTACTAAATTATTATATAGAATAATTAAATTACCTATTATAAAAAGAGTTGTTAAATTAAATTTAGAAAATATAAATTAATAAATGTAATCAAATCATTTAGATTGAAATAATTAATAGAGTTATGTTATTTTAATTAATCAAGATTAAAACATGAAATGCTTAATTAAAAACTTTTCCAATTAAATGAATATAAAATGTTTAATTGATTAATTAATATAAATGTAATATTATTAAAATGTCAAGGAGATTAAAACAGAAAAACAAATTAGTAAATTATTAGATTAGAAAAATTAGATATACTAAATTACTTATTTTAAAGACTAAAAATACATAATTAATTATAAAAATTGATTAATTAATAATTTTAATTATAAAAATAAAAAAGTGTGAATATTTGGTAAAAAGTGTAAAATAATATAATAAATTATTAAAAACCTAATAAAAAGATATGGAAAACTATGTGAAATTATGGTCACAACAAATTCCACCACACATAAACTTTGTTTCTCCTCAAACAATCACTTTCTTAATTAGAATTGAAAAATAGAAGTATGTTTTTAAGACATTCCTCTCAAGATGTCAGTTTTAAATCACATCAAAAATATAGGACAATGAAATTGAGTTATAGGATTTGACATGAAATGGAATGTCTAGACTAAGTCATGCCCAACTAAAAATACTTACTGGGTAATTAAAAGAGCAAATAATCTTCCATTTTTTGAGGATGTCTTACCTCATTTATGAGACTGCCTAATTAATTACTTCAAAGAAAATCTAGGTCCTAAATTCAAGAGTGACAATAGTTTAACAATTAGTGGAATTAAAAACCTAACTGGAGGAACTTTATACTTTGAATCACTCCTAGGTTCTAAAAATAAATATTATATTTTTTTAAATAACCTTACTGATACAATCTAAATGATTTCCATATAAACCAATTTTCCCCTTCTTCATCTGGAGTTCATTATTCCCCTCACCTTAATGAGCTCATTTTTAACCCTAGACACTTTATTTTAATTTTTTCCAAGCCATGTAGCATATGCTAAGCAGTGTGCATATGCACTTATTCAAAGTGTACATAGGGCTTTTAGTAAAAAGAAACGCACTAAGAATCTAGGTTCTCAGATATTCACTATGGGATTCCAAATTCCCATATTAATCTAGTTTCAAAAGATCTATATAAAAACCATTATCATTTGCTCATCAAGGTGATTGCTTAGAATAATTAAAAAGAAAGGTGAGTCCCCTAAGATCAAGTTTAAACTACCAGTTCCTAATGTTATGATCTTAACTCCACTAACAAGTATCCTATATCACTCTCATACATAGTCCCTATTTTTTTCATAACATCACTAAGAAGATTCTCTCAATAATCATACATCCTTATAAGATTCAAATTCAAGGAAACTCAATTACCAAAATGGTATAGTTATTAGGCAAGACTCAATTGAAATACAATGTACAACCTAAAGAACAAAAATTATGAAAGAATTTTGAAAAAATTTAACCATTTTTAACAAAAAAAATAGTGCTGTGGGAATTGATGGGATTTCAATAAATCACAGTTTAGCTCAATCATGGATTGACCCCCTCCCCACACTTAAAACCCTACTTTTTCCCCAATGTTGAATTCTATGGAGGAGAAGAACAATTGTGACTATTAAAGTTCAAAATAGATTTTCAAAACATTATATTGACGACATGTTTAAAGGGTCTCATTAACGTTCATTGAAAGTTTGTTTTCCACAATAATGTTACAATAAAATAGGTTCACATGCATTATCAATTATGTTAGTGACACAAATTTTCAATATAATTCAAAAATTGGCATGTAAAATATAAATTTACACAGTGAATTTGGTGTAATAAAGTTGAGAAATTTCTTTAAAAACGATTTAAATAGAGAAGATAAATGCATGATAAACACCCAAAAAAGAAGAAAGAATCCATGGGAAACATCCACCCACACTTAGTCTCATACAGTGAAGATTTTTAAACAATGAAATTAAATTTTACAGTAAGAACGAACATGAAATTTTTTATTTTAAAGCACAACAACTCAAGCGGTAATAACATTTCAGCAAGCAATGCATGTAGCAAATATATTTCTAGCAATGAAAAAAACATGTAGTAGACTTTTAATTAACATAGAGACAGATATAGCATAATTTTATAGCATACCAGAAATAAAATAGACATATTTTCTAGAAGTATCACATGTAGAAGATTTTTTAAGCACCACACATTGACTCACCGACACTACCACCAGTGAGTCATTGAAAGCAGTGTATCGATGGCTCAGGTGAAATGGTGAGTTAATGAATCACCGAAAGAAGTGAAATTATGACTTATTAGTTATTTTTTTAAAGAAAACAGGAGTAGAAAAATGAATAGAGAAATTAGACAAAGGAAATTCCATGAATATGTTTGTCGATATATGATTCATCATGGGAATTCCACTCCTTAATGAAACCAGCAGCATCATTCTAACTCAGAAAACAAGAACCAGGATAAAAAACAAATAGAAACAAGAATTACCCATAAAATAGAGCAAGTAAGCATCACATTGTTATAAATCAAAGAAAGGACAAAAGAGGAAACAATAAAGGGCATGGATTGACTCCTATGAAGCACTGAATTTAAAGTCATTATTTAGACATTATTCAGGATCAGTTCTCAAGAACACTGAAGGTAGTTAATCCCTTTGGGTGTCCTTTAAAATACAATTTAACTCTCTTCCCATTAACCAACATGGGTTTATTATCTTCACCTAAAATCTCAAAAGATCCATTCATTAAAACTCTAACAATAGTAAAAGGTCCAGACCATTTGGATTTATGTTTTCCAGGAAAGAGATTAAGACTTGAATTAATGAGGAGGTATTTCTTTCCATGTTTAAATTCTTTGTTGTTTACGACAGAATCATGAAATATCATAGTCCTATCTTTGTTTATTCTAGAATTATCATATAAATCTCTTATTATCTCATCTATATCACTCAAATCAAGCATTATTCTCTCACCAGTACTCTTAAAATGAAAATTTAAGGCCTTAATGTCCCAATAAGACTTGTACTGCGACTCCATAGGAAAATGAAAACATTTCCCAAATAACAGCCTATATAGATACATGCCAATTGGTGTCTTAAAAGAAGTTATATATTCCCATAAATATTAATCCAATTTAAGAGAAAAGACTTTTCTATAATTTGAGATAATTTTTTAGAGGATATATTTCAACTCCCTATTAGAAATCTTAACATGTCTGCTAGACTGTGGATGGTAAGCAGCGCCAGTTTTGTGAACAAAACACTAATTTTTCATCAAAGGTTGGAACTTGTAGTTTTTAAAATGTGTTTCATTATCAGTAATAAAGGTTTTGGGTACTCCATATCTTGAACAATATTCTTTTTAACAAATTTAATGACATTATTGGATTGATTGTTGGGAACAACCACTACCTAAAACCATTTAGAAACATAGTATACAACCACTAGAATGTACTCATTTCAGTGATATGATGGAAATGGACCCATGAAATCTAAACCCCAGATATCAAAAATCTCAACTTCCAGAATAACCTTTTGGGGTAGCTCTTGTTTCCTACCGAAATTTCATAACCTTTAGCATCTATCAGATCCAACCACATAGCTCATAGCATCCTTGAATAAAGTGGGCCCATAAAAAATAGACATAAGGACTTTCTGAGATTTCCTTTCACCACCACGGTGACCTCCCCATGGTGAAAAGTAACAACTCTCTAGAATAGGAAGCACATCTTCCTTGGGAACACACCTTCTAAGTATTCTATCAGAACACCTCCTAAACAATAAGGGGACATGCCAAATGTATTAATGAAGTTCAGAAATAATATTTTCCTTTGGTTGTTAGACTAATTTTTGGGACAAACTTCTGATACTATGAAATTTGAAAAGTCTACAAACCATGAAGACTGCCAGATTAACACATTAAGTAGTTTTTCATGATGAAAGGAAGATTTCATCTACCTTGGGTCTTAACATTGAGTATGAGGAATATTAGAAAAACGTTCTACAACTAGATTTTTAGCTCCCTTATTATCTCTAATTTCTAATTCAAATTCCTGTAACAGTATAATCCATCTAATAATCATGGTTTTGGTTTATTTCTTAGATAGAATGTACATTAAGGCTGAATGGTCAGTGAAAGTTATAAATTTTGAACCTAGTAGGTATTGAATAACCTTATCTATATAAAACACCACAACTAAAAATTCCCTTTTAGTAGTGGTGTAATTTCATTGAGCCTCATCTAGAAGTCTACTAGAATAGTATACCACAAGAATATTATTATCTCTATGATGTACTAGGATAACACCAAAACCCATATCACTAGAATCACACATTAATTCAAAAGGGAGTTTCCAATCAGGTGAAGTGATGACAGTTGATGAAGTGAATTTTTCCTTATGCATATTGAAATATTTTACATTTTTTCATCAAAAGAAAAGGGAGCATCCTTAACCTATAAAGAACACAAATAATTAGTGATTTTGGAAAAGTATTTGATTAACCTCTGGTAGAAACCGACATGTCCTAAAAAACATTTATCACCTTTTACATTTTTAAGAGGTGTTAATTTTTGAATGACTTCAATTTTATCAGTGTAAATCTCCAAACCTCCCGTGGACACATTATGTCCTAACAAAAATCCTTCAGTGACCACAAATTGGCATTTCTCCCTACTGGGTTAGTCTCTAAACATTATTCCAAAACTAACTCCAAATTTCCTAAGAAAGTATCAAAACTGATACCCACAATGGAGAAGTCATCTGTGAAAACCTTAACAATTCTATCAATCATATCAAAAAAGATAGCCATCATGCACCTTTGAAAGGTAGAAGGGGATCCAAACAACCCAAAATCCATCCTCCAGTAGCCAAATTTCCCAAAGGGGTAGGTAAAGGTAGTCTTTTCCGGATCCTCTGGAGCTAGAGGAATCTGGTTGTAACCAGAATACCCATATAGGAAACATAAAAATAACTTCCCAACAAGCCTCTTGAGCATTTCATGAAGGAAGGGCATTGAAAAAATGGTCCTTCCTAGTGGTAGAATTAATATTCCTATAGTTTATGAAGACTCTCTGTTTTTTGGTTTTTTTAACTTGAATTTCATCATTCATTTCAGTTTTAACAATAGTGAAACCTCATTTCTTAGGGAATACTTAGACCGGGATGACCCATGTACTATCAGAAATAGGATATATTATTCCAGTATCTAGTTTTTTTATTAATTATTCTCTAACTACTTCTTTCATGTTAGGATTCAATCTTCCCGGACATTCTACCTTAGGCTTATGGTCTGCTTCCATAAGCATCTTATGCATGATGAGTGATGGGATAATTCTTTTTATATTAGCTATAGTCTACCCTTTGGAGGATTTGAACTTAATAAGAACATTCAAAAATCATTCTTCTTGATGTTTTTCCATTTGAGAAGAAATGATTATAAGAATTGTTGAATTGTATCCTAAAAATAAATATTTCAAATGAGCAGGATTTGGTTTCAACTCAAGAGTGGGTGGTTCTACACTCGAAGGAAGGATCTTGTTCTTGGGGGGTCCAAGGTCTTCAATATACCTCTTATAGGCTGTTTGAAATGATGAAAGATTTTCAATTTCCAATTCAGTTTCATAATTGACATCATGTTTGTCCAAAGTGGACAAGTCACTATCCAGATTTTCTATATTTGAATCTAACAGATTAATCAAAGAATAATCATCAAGTTGTCTTAACAATTCTCATTATACTTCATCAAAATGTTCAGTAGTGTTCATGGAAATATAATCAACATTATGTTTGATCAAAAAGCTTTTAATTTCATAAGAAAATGACACATCTTCAGTAGAATCAGAAACTGGACAGTTTTCCAGTTCTGGAAAAATTTCCAGATTGTGTTTTTGAGAAGATTAAACACTTCGTGAAATAGAAAAGACATGATTTTCAGCTTCCAAATTCATTTCTTCAACAGATTTTTTTTTCAGATTCTTCAAGATTCTCTAATGAATTTATATCTTCTAAGGACTCTATATTTGAATTTTTGTTAGGAAAAGTTGTTCCATTTAATTTTTAGAACACATTAAACTCCTTTTGTTGTTCTGCAATTTCAAAGATAAGTTGACCCTTAGACACATCAATTACAGCACCAAAAGTGGCCATGAAGGGCCTACCCAGAATGATGGGAACCTTCTGATCACACTATATATCTAAAACTAAGATGTTAGCTAGTAGAAACAACTTCCCAACTCCAACTACAATATCATCTACCCTTCCTAATGGATGGGTGAAATATCAGTCAACCAACTATAGGATGACTGGGGTGGGTTGAAGGTCACCGAATCTTAACTATTGAAACAATGATTATGGGAGCAAGTTAATGGTAGCACCTAAGTCACATAGTTACTTGAGTTGATCAGGATTTACTAAGGTATAGGTTATGGAAAAGCTACCTAGATCTTTGAGTTTGGGATTGATTTTCTTTTGGATAACAACACTGTACTCTTCAGTGAGGTTGGAGGTAGCAATTTCTTCATGTTTTTGTTTGTTTGAAACAATTTTTTAAGGGATTTTAAGTAAGAAGTAATTTGGATTAAAACTTGTATGAATGGAATGTTCACTTAAAGATTGGTCAAAAGCACAAGGAACTGAAGAATTTCAGCCTTGGTGTTGCTTTATGGTTTCAACTATTCAGGGGAAGGGATTGGTGGGGAATAATTCCTAAGGAAATTAGTCATATCCCTCATTTCTTTGGTAGTTTTATCCTTTAGTTTATTCTTGTTATTTTTAAAAACATTTTCATCTTGAATTTCACGTGTTAAATTCCGATTTTCCTCATTTTCAACACCTTTATGTTGATTTACATATTGTGTACAAAGTAGATTTTTATTTCCAGATTCTTATAGTTTTCATTTTGATCATTTTCAAAGACTTTTTCAGCTATAATTTGAGTGTTTATCCCACTTCTAGTGATAAAATACATGTATTTCTCCATACGATTTGGTTCAGTTGTTCTAGGTAATCATCCTGTATCCCTAAAAGTAAAGTATCTAGCTATTTGGCCAAATTGTGTTTCCATATTCTGAATTCTAACATCATATTTAATTTTATCAGATTTATATTGAGATTTATCTTTATTCACTTGATTTGTAAATCTTTCTTCTTGAGAGTCCATTCTATTTAAATTTTAATCTAGTTTTTAAGATACTTGACTATCTTAGTTTCCTTGAGCAATTGAAGACTCCCCATCTATTGATTTTGAAAATATTGTATTGGTTGGTTCTAGTAATTAGGGGGGGTGTAATTCATGATTGGGCATTGTTCTTTCCAGGATAGAATCGGATGGTTTCTATGTCCTTGGTTGTAATTGTTTGAAAATGGGTCTCCTTTTACAGGCATCCTAGGACCATAGTTAACAAGATTTGAGTTTTCTTGTTGTTGGGCTGTCAGGTCAATGTTGGGATAGAAGTTTTCAGTGTGACCGAACATCCCACATTATGAAAATTGTTCTATATGTGATTGGATTGTGTTTTGATAGCCTAGTTGATTTACAGATTTCTTGGAATTATGGTTCGTTAAGGTTTGAAGTTGGTTGGTGATTTCATCTAGGTGAGATGGAGTATTATTTCTAGAACCAGTGTTTGGGTTTCTATTCTCTCTTTTTCTTCTTGAATTTTTATGTTGAGAGTTTCATGCATGGTTATTAAAAATTTGTCTCAATTCTTCATTTGTATTATCATTTTAATTTCCCCCAATAGCTTGATCAAATATGTTTTTTCCCAGATGGGGATAACCTTTCATAGAAGGTATCCATGAGAAGGTGGAATGAGAGTTGATGATTGGGACACTTCCTAAGAAGATCTCTGAATCTATCTCAGGCCTCATGAAAGGATTCTCCATACTCTTGGTAAAAGTTAGTGATCTAAGTTCTATGTTCTCCTTTAAGTCTTTAGGGATAAAATTTCATTATGAAATAATTATAGACTTATTCCCAGTTTTCAAAAATGTTCTCATCTAGACTCAAGAACTAGTTTAGAGAATTCCCTTTAAGGAAAATGGTAAATACTCTCATTCTCAGTTCATTTTCAGTGAGTCCTAAAAGAGAAAATTGTTGAACAGTATTTTAGAAATATCTAATGAATGCTAGATAGTCCTCATTTGAGAGTCCATTGAATACAGGAAATAGTGAAATATGATACTGTTTCATCTCATAGTTTCTGGCTCTAGGTGTTGACCTAGTTGGAGATGGATTTCTTGAAACATGAGGGAGTTTGAACTACCTCATCCTAGGCCTTTCTACTACCTGAATATGTTCATGTTCAAATTTTGAAATTTTTTAGGTGTAAGAACCCTATCATCTATATTCTCCATTTATGAATTTTGTCTCTTTCATGGAGGAGGGAGATATTTGTCTATTTCTGGGCTTAGTGGCTCTAATATAACAGTGGGTGTTCTTGTGCTCATGAAATTAATAGTAATAGGAATGTTTCATCATAAATAGTTGTAACAAACAGGTAGTCATAGAATAATGTAGTAAAAATAGTAAATATAGATTGAATGTAACAGTAAAAGTATCTACACAGAAACATGCAGAATTTGAAAGAATATATATTTTTTAAACAGTTTTAAATTTTTCAATTTTTTTGGTGTTCTTTTTAAAATGTAAAATTTTTTCAATTTTTTTTGAAAAGTGGTCACTTATGCCTTCCTTGAAAACATCGCAAAAAACATGACCCAAATTTCATTTTACTTGTTCCAAAGTTTAAAATTTTTATGTTCCTACTAACTAAAATCTAGTGAAATGCAGGGTTGAACCCACAGGGAAGGATGGTGACCAATTTTATTTTTAAAACTATTCAAAAATACCCCACTATTGTCATCTATAGGGAGACTACCTTCTTAGTTTTTGTTCTTTTTATATTTTTTTAATAAATTTTAAAATACATTAAATAACACACAATTTTTTTATGTTTTTGATCTAAAGAGAGATAAGTCTAAAACTAAACTATGATGACTAACAGTTTAACAGTTCTAAGATAGTGAACCAAGAACTGGAATAAACGAATTAGGAAGAGCACTCAGGAATTCTTATTCTAGTGGCTTTAAAGGAAAACTTATTCAATACTCTTAATTGAATCACACCTCAAGATAAAATTTTAGAATCTCCCTTGCCAAGAGGTTCGACACACATAAGGTTAATTTATGGAGTTCACCACTCCAAAATTAATCAAACTGTATAAGAAATTGAAAAAGAAAAAAAATGGAATTAAATTCACATTAAAATTCCTATGCTAATGAAATTTAATTCGTTGATAAATTTATTCAATTTCAATATTTTAGATTGGTCTTGAATTTTTTATTATGAAAATGTGAGGTGTGAACAATTAATGAACAATAAGAATCAATCTCACCGATTGATTCTAATTTTGAAAAGGAAAAGAAATGTAGAATTTAAATGTCGAACAAGTAGGATTTAGAACTCCCGAGCTAAGTGTTCTAGTCTAGAAACATGTTTATTACAGTAATTGAAAAAATTTGACTACAAATTATAGAAATTTAAACAAAAGAGGAAGAAGATACTCCCTCTTATGCTGATCTGCTACTGGACACCTCAGATATCCACGATTGGTTCTCCAAGGATCTTTAGAAAGTGCTACATGATTCTGCTCTGCTCTCCAAGAAGTGTCCTAAGAATCAGTGAATGGTCTCTCCACTTAATTACCACTGCTTCTCTTCATTTTAATCTACTATCATCTGCTGCTTCGTCACCTTCGGTATCCACCGACTTAGTTTTGTTCTTCATAGTGCATCTGCACACGTGCGTTTTTAGCTGAAACACACATGACTTTAAAAATTCCATTTTAACCAACTCCTGATGAGTTAGTTGAATGTATCTAGATGGGTTTTAATCTCTCTCATGTACCTACAATATATACAAAAGAGAAAAGTTATTAATTTTACATTAAAATAAAATGTTAACTCTTAATAAATATTTATTTAGTTAATTTAAAATTAAATTTATTATTATAATAATATGTTATTATTTTATTTATTATTATTTAAGTTGAACATTTATTAATTATTTTAGCTATATAATTAATATTATTATAATATAAGATAAAAAGTTATTATATTATTGAGTTAATTATATATTTAATATTATATTATTGCCATTATAATTTAAGAAGTTAAACTATAATTTTTAAATTACTAACATTATTAATTATTGAGGTTATTAATATTTTTTTTTGTTTAGATTATTATTTAATCATTTAGTTTATTTTAACAAATAATTTTTCTTTAAAATATCAATATTAATAGTTTAGTTCAAAGTATCTTATTTAATTAGTTTATTGTTATAATAATTATTATTTATAATTATTTTTATTTAAAAAATTTATTATTATTAATGTTTATTTTAACTAATATATTTAACAAGTTTATTTTTTATTAAATTTATTTGAGATAATAATGTTAATTTAAATAAATAATTTTATTAATAAATTATTATTGTTAATAATTTTAGTTCTAAAACCTTAATTTAGTTCATTTCTTTTTATATTTTATTTTTTAATTAAATATATATTATAATTATTATATATTATTATTATTAATTTTATTTATCATTAATTTATAATTATTATTTATTATTTATTATTTATTTGTTTTAAATCCCCCCTCCATGATATTCTTCCTTGCGCAATGGGGGATTTTGTCCAGACATCCCAAAGAATGCTGCGGCACACCTCTCTGGTTCGACCGGTCCTCCTCAACCAGAGAATGCCCAGCAGTAGGGCCTCGACCAGGTCCTCTAGATCTGGAATTAGCTTAGAATTAGCGGTGCAACATGATGTAATGTCTCAGAAATTCCATGTAATTTTTTTTATTATTATATAGAATTATTTCGAGACCAAACACTCCGACGACACGTGATTCCAAGGCTCGGAGATCTTGGAATGGAATTTTGAACTTTTTTTAAGGTACGTTCAGTAAACGTGCGAGCAGTTTTTTCAAACTTTTTAACCGGTTCTTGGATCAAAAATATGAGGGCACCATTGAATTTAGAACACTGATATTCTCATAGAAAGGACTTAACTTTGGCCGGCAAAGGCCGAACAGAAAAGTTGTTGTTTGGACTTTTTGAAAAGTAATAAAATAAATTTTAAAAATTATTTTATTTTATACTCTCATCTGTTGAGAGGCGGGCAGAAATGCAGTGGTGCGGTGACGAGGCATCTATGAGACGCATTAATGGATCTCATTAATGGTTCATGAATTCGCAGCGTAATGACGCTTTAATGACGCGTAACAGCGACGCTGTTTCATAAATGAAACAACATTATGACGCGATGTCACAGTGTAACAGAAACATTGCAATGTGTTTCCATTTTATTTTGGTTGACGCATTGGGGGAACAAGGAATTAAACTGTGAGGATTCTATTATGAACCTCCAAAAAACTTTCTCTCCAACAAATAACGACAAACTTTGAAGAACATCAAACAGCTTCGACGCACCTCGAAGAACGGAGCCGTAAGCGACGAATGACGTTGACGTCTTGAATCCTCGAGGACGTAACACTGCATAAATGAACATCAAGGAGGTATGGGTTTAACTTTATCAAGAACTTACCCATTCTTATTATATAAATGATGAACACTAATCAACCCACAAACTGGTTGATCCGCGAATCGTGTGTTTATGCGGGAGGGTAACTTTCTGTTGGTAATTTCTTTATCTGAGAATTGAAATTATCATTTTTTGACTTAAATTGGAATCCCCATACAACCCATGTTTATAAACCTCTAATGCGGAGGGTGCAGGCTGACACAAACAAGGCCCGAGCACCTCTGATGTGTGCGTTCTTTGTGGTCGCACACTCAAAGTGCTGGTAAGATGATTCCGAGACCTTTGCGGTGAAGAGGGCGTTTCCCTGAGAGTGCAGGCACAGAAGGAGTGAAGAACAGACCACATGAGCCCGTCTAGTGGTCTGTCAAACATCTGTCAGCAAGCCGACACCAGCGGTGGCCGTGAACGGAGGACAGCTGCGTGCCCATCAGTGCAACATGGCAGCAGGGTATCGCGGCGCTAGGCGGGCGCCGCGTGGAGGGACGACCCACGTCCAGGCCATCCGGGTGGCTCGGTGAGCCACGGTCACTAGACTGCTGTAGGAGTACCTCGTGCATCTACGGGTCTAGTAGAGGCCAGACGCGATAGATGGCTATTTCCCAGCGAGGTAGTGCACCACCGGCCCGCACTGCGTGGGCCGGTCTTCGGGCAGACGGGCCGCGCCCCCACCCATTGGGTCGGACCCGCACCGGCGGGCCGGACTTGCAGTGGCATGTCGGGCCCATACCCAGTGTGCATGACCCATGTCGGAAGGCCAGAGCCACGCCCTTCAGGCTGGGCTGGACTAGATCAGGTCGTCGGGCGACCCGGAAGGCTGGACCCTCGGTCAAACCGGGTCAGGTCCAACAAGGCCCATTGGGCCTGGACCACTGGTGAGGCCAGACCGAACTGAACCAGACCCGAACATGGTCATTTTGAGTCGGTCTTATTTTTTTGGGGTATTTGGGACCCCCAGGATGGGTTGTTCGGGTCGGTTTGACCGGGTCAGACCAGACCCAGATGCAATCAGCCCCTGTTTACTAAAACGATAATAACGTGCAAACCATGCATCTGATTGATGAGTTGTTTACAGCGTTGGGACCCTCTTGACGAAGTGGATTTTTTGGAATTTCATGAGGAGTATTTCATTGAAGTTGATATGAAAATAATGTCTTGAGGATCGGTTCTCCCATGCGTTCTACGTACGGAACACTGCGGTTGCATGAGACCCGAAGACTGCAGACTTTCGACTCTGTGAGTCTTGACTATGGCCCAGCGGGAAGAACTTATGTGTGATTTTGAAGGTCCAGATTATGCGATGATGAGGGGTACCTTAGTTGGCCATGATTAGTGGGAAGCACTTTTGTGTGACTTGGTAGGCCCACAGTACGCGATGAAGAGGTGTACCTAAGCAATACGAGGTTTGTGGGAAGAACTTCCGTGTGACTTGGCAGGCCCACTGTACTTAATAGAGGAGGAGTTCTCCAACATCTGAGGTGTTTGATGATGTGACTGATGATTCTTCTATCACTACCCTAAATTTATACCTGGTGTGAGTTGTCTTTTGCATCATGCTTACTTTGAGGATTGTTGTATGGTCATTCACTTTTGTTTTGGGGTCCCTACTAAGTATTTTTTTTCTCACCCCTACACGGGCTTCACCTGCTCATGTTGTCTCTAGTGCAGACAATTAGCATTTCGATAGAGACTTTGGTCATAGGAGATAGGACCGACAGACTCTATGATGGTGGACTTGGTGGCCTAGGACCAGGCGGGGCCAAGTAATATCGGGTGGAAAAAAAGTTCTACTTCGACTTCCAGTAGCCACACTACTCTCACGATCAGGTGGGGTTTTCCGTAGATGTCCATCCGAGTTTCCTTTTTGTACTTTTCTATTTTCATATGTTTTGTTGGGTTTTTATTTTGGCCCACTTATATTAGTTGTACGTGTACTCATGCTTTTTTTAGTGATACTTGTTTCCTTTTAAGTATGGGGGACCTGGTTGGGCGTGTGTGCATGTACAGGTACTTAGGAAAATGCCTCCCACTTGCAGGTTGACACCTTCGGCACAAGTCACTAGCCCCTTGCATCCGGGAGGTGGGCTTGGGGTAGTCACGACCCGGGCCCTGAGGGACGGGTTGTGAAAAATTGGTATCAGAGGGAGGTCAGTTCTACCACAAAGACTGGTAGTCTGTGTTTTGTGTTGGGATAATAGTGTTAAGTGTTTTGAGTCTGACTTCCAGATCCGGGGAGTCCAGTGTTAGTGCGGCGACCGATGTATCCATACACTGGGACCTTGAATTCTTCTTTTCTGTTCTATACAAGAAGAAACTGGTTGCATAAGTGATTTCTTATGTTCTTTTGAATAAAATTATTCTCACCAGGTATAACCTCTTGACCATGGTACATATTGATCTATCTTAGGATGCTTCCACATAGATGACCAACCAGGATCCCGATACGTGATCATGTTGACAACTCGCCTAGTGACAATGCTCCATTTAGGGACCTGCCTTAGAGATGGCCCCACCGGGTGGTGCACAAGTTCTACCACCACACGTTGGTCAACATCTACTACTGGCGGTACTGGCAGTGGATGTGCACATACTGAGTTCCATTCAGGTGTTTTAGAGACAAATACATCCCATGTTCATGGGAGAGATAGATCCTTAGGTCGCTGAGGAATTGTTGGAGGTAGTGACGCATGTCTTCCACTTAGTGAGGACACCACATGAATAGATGGAGATCTTGGTAGTGATCCTTCTGCAAGGATCTATAGGGAGATGGTGGGGCTTGACCACCAAGACGTGTGATGAGGCGACCATCACCTGGGAAGACTTCAAGCGGATTTTCTGGGAGAAGTTTTTTCCCACAACCTTGCACTCTATGCACATTTAGAAGCTACTTCACCTACAATAGGGCAGCGTGATGGTGGCTGAGTACTCAGAAAGGTTCTATGATCTGTCTCACTACTTGACAGATATGGTACGAGACCCTTTCTTCAGATATCGAATCTTTGAGCATGGACTTAGGCAGGAGACCAGGGAATAATTGTTGTCTCTCATCATCCCTACTTAGGATGGGGTGATGGAGCGATCCCTTACGGTAGAGAACTTCTTGGCGGAGAAGGCACCCAAAGCTGGAGCTACCAGTAGACCCAAGGTGGAAGAGTCTTCAATAGGCAATAAATAGTAGATGTGAAGGCCCAAGCAGGCCAAGTCTTTTAGAGGATGGCCCCAGGACTCAGGGTCAGAATTGTGGGGATCCTATACCAGAGGGAGTCATCTGGTAACCAAGATTTTCTTCTCGTGTGGTGGGAAGGGACACATGACACGTGACTACCTAACCCTCCATATAGATGACCAGTAGTCGGTCGAGGGTCCGCTGAGGCACAATAAGCAGTTCGAGCGAGGAGGTCCACAACACAATGGAAGTGGAAGGGGAGAAAGCCAAGCATCAAGCGGTGGGCGTCGGTTTGAGGTGTTACCTCCACCACCACCAGGTGGTCCACCCTGACTTCAGGGTGTAGGTGGACAGGGGCGAGCACAACTTCAGTCAGTAGAGCCTTATGACCACAACCATCCAAAGATGATTTGAGGTATGATCTGTTTCATCTCAACTCTAGCTAAAGTTCTTATAGACATGAGTGCTAGTCACTCCTTCCTTTCCACGACTCTCATTCAGAGCTCGAATATTCTGGTGGAGTCTTTGGATTGATTCTTATAGCTAGAGAATCATATAAAAGGGGATTTGACAGTTACACACTAGTACCAGAAGTGTGAGATTACTCTAAGAGGCGAGAGCTTCGGCTGGGATCTCCTAGTAGTGGTGTTGTGTCCTTACGACTTCATCTTGGGTATGGACTGGTTATCCGTAGTCCATGATTAGATCAACAATTTTATCTTACAGTGCGGTGTGTCCACATAGATGGGACCTGGTTTTTCTTCACCAGTGAGAAGGAAACCCTTGTGGCACATGACGGGCTTTTCTGGGAGGAGGGTGCATCAGATTACTCACAAGTTGGCTTGCCTCACCGTCGGTGTTGTGGATGAGAGGAGTGAAAGTTTTCCTGTAGTGGTGGATGAGTATGATGATGTTTTTCCTGAGGATGTTCTAGGACTACCTAACCAAAGGGAGGTAGAATTATGCATCAACCTCTACCATGGGATGACACAAATATACTCATCGGCATATTAGATGGCTCCTGTAGAACTTCATGAATTTTGGGTATAGCTGGAGGACTTT
The DNA here is from genome assembly GCA_963277665.1 of Viscum album. NCBI lineage: Eukaryota > Viridiplantae > Streptophyta > Magnoliopsida > Santalales > Viscaceae > Viscum > Viscum album. Next base: position 241,591,022 of record OY728167.1, on the reverse strand, counting down.
CTAGAGAAGGGGTTTATAAGGCACATTGTTTCACTATAGGCAGCCCCAATGCTTTTTTCCAAGAATTAAGATGGTATTTTTAGGTTGTGCGTGGAATTATAGTGCCTGAACTAGGTGACTATGAAAAATAGGTATCCATTGTTGAGAATCGATGATCTCTTCGACCACCTGAAGGGGGAAAAGTGGTTCTCAAAGATAGACCTCAGATCAGGCTATCACTAGCTTCAGGTATGGGATGAGGATATACTGAAGACAACCTTTAGGTGACGGTATGGCCACTACGCATTCTTGTGATGCCATTCAGCATGAACAACTCCCCAACAGTGTTCATAGGACTCATTAATAGGATCTTCCAGCTTTATATTGACTATTTTGTTGTGGTATTCATTAATGAAATCTTGGGATACTCGGCGTCAGAGGAGGAGCACGCTACACACATACGAATAGTCCCAGATACACTCAAAGAGAACAAAATTTAAGGAATTCTCTCGAAGGGTCAGTTTTGGATTTGGGAAGTCCACTTTTTGGGACACATCATCTGATAGGATAAAGTTGTCATGGATCCGGCGAAGATAGAGGAAGTGATTTCTTGGGAGCCACCCAGGAGTGTGACGGAGGTGCGGAGCTTCTTGGTCATGGATGGTTACTATCGAAGGTTTGTACCCGACTTTTCCAGAGTACCAACACCCTTATCAGCTTTGACATGAAAGGGAAAGACCTTGATGTGGATGTAGAGATGTCAACAGCATTTCCAAGAGCTGATGCAGAGATTGACTAGTTCCCCCATATTGGAAGTACCAAAGGAGGGCGTTGGGTATTTAGTTTACTACGACACATCAAGGATCATAATGGGTTGTGTCTTGATATAGGAGTGAGCAATGATTTCCTACATATCATTATAGTTGAGACAACATGATAAGAACTATGTGATCCATGACCTAGAGTTAGCAGTAGTGTTATTTTCCTTGAATATGTGGAGACACTACGTGATCAGTGAACATTTTATGGTTTACTCCAACCATAAGAGTTTCAGGTATATCTTATCACATAAGGACCTAAACCTGAGACAATGGTGATGACTAGAGTTCATAAAGGACTATGAATTTTAGATATTATATACTTTTATAAAGGGGAACATGGTGGCAGACATGCTCAACAAGAGGACCGGTTTGAAACTACTGAGTGAGGTGACAGAGAAGTTAGCCACGATGCAGAAATCCTTTATGGATTATAGTGAAGTTTATAACCTTCAGTCGATGAATATTAATCCTCCACTCTTATAGAGAGTCAGGGAGGCACAATGGGTGGATGTTGACTATGATCCCAGACGTGTTCAGTTATCCTCAGGACATGATCTTGAAGGATTTTTGATAGCTGGGGAGAACGTTATCATTTTCATAGGGCGCACCGTAGTGCCAGTGACGTTTTAGGAGGAGGTGTTGAGAGAGTTCCATACACTCCCTTTGGAGGTACATCCTGGAGTGGTGAAGATGTATCAGGACCTCCGACGTCCGTACTGTTGGCCAGGGATAAAGAAAGTGGTGGATGAGTTCGTTTCACGATGCCTCACTTTTCATCAAGTGAAGGCCAAGAATCAAGTTCCAGTAGGCTTGGCCTAGCCACTCAAGGTACCAAAATGGAAATGGGACGGTATATCGATGGACATTGTGATGGGGTTACCACGACTCTATCTGGGTGATTTTTGACTGACTCAACAAGTTGGCTCACTTCCTACCCATCGGGGAGAAGGGATCGGTAGAGGGATCAGGACACCTCTACATCTAGGAGATAGTGCGACTTCATGGGGTTCCTTCAACGATCATCTCAGATCGTGATACTCGCTTTACATCCCTACTGTGGAGAAGATTACATGAGGTGTTCATGAAGTAGCTACGCTTGAGAACATCTTTTTACCCCCAGACGGATGGTCAAACAAAGAAAACCATACAGTCCTTAGAGGACATGCTATGTGCTTGCATCCTGATTTTGGTCACAGTTTGGAGGACCACCTTCCACTGGTGGAGTTTTCATACAACAATAGCTATCACTCAACCATTGGCATGGAACTATTTGAGTCCTCGTACAAGAATCCATGCAGATCATCTCGATGCTGGACATACCCAGAGGATTCAGTACTCATGGTTCCAGAGTTGTTAGAGGATACCACCGAGAAGATGCAGATCATCCAGGAGTGGATGAGGACTACATTGAGAAGGCATAAGTCTTATGCCGATAGGAGATGGAGACCCTTTGATTTTGAGTAGGGTGATCATGTATTATTTTGGGTCTCACCCCGACGATGTTTTCAGAGATTTGGTCAGGGAGGAAAGATATTTTTGAGGTTCATCGAACCTTTTATGATCCTAGGAAAAGTTGGCGAGGTGGCGTACCACCTAGATCTTCCCCCACAAATGCACTTGTTTGATGATGTTTTCCATGTGTCGTAGTTGAGGAGGTCTGTTCATGATCCATCACACGTCATCGACAGGGGCGAGCTGGACATTGATGATGGGGCGATGTTTTTGGAGTTCCCGGCAGAGATAGAGGATTTATAGGGGAGGGTCCTATGTGGGTGGTCAATTCCTCTGCTGTGATTTTGGTGGCAGCATGGGAATCTCTAGGAGAGCACAAGGGAGTGGGAGGCTCATATTCATTCTCAGTATCCCCATCAATTTGATTAGTTTTTGTTTGGGATTTCGGGGATGTAAATCCCTAAGGTGGGAAGAATTTAATGTCTCAGAAATTCTGTGTAATTTTTTATTATATGGAATTATTTCAAGACCACACGCTCTAACAGGATGTGATTCCGAGGCCTGGAGATCCCAAAACGAAATTTTGAACTTTTTTAAGGTATGTTCAGAAAACGTGCGTGAGGGTTTTTCTATATTTTGATCCAGTGATTAGAATGAAAATCCGATGGCACCATTGAATTCATAATGTCGGGATTCAAATAGAAAGGTCTTACCTTCAGCTGGCAAGGGCTGAACGGAAAAGTTATTTTTTGTAATTTTTGAAAATTAATAAAATAAATTTTAAAAGTTATTTTATTTTATTCTCTTATCCATTGAGCAGATGGCGGCGCTATGGTGCGGCGACAAGGCAGTGACAACATGCATTAATGGAGCTCATTAATGGATCCTGAACGTACAACGTAACAATGCATTAATGATGCGTAACAACAAAGCTGTTTCATAAATGAAATAGTGTAACGACGCGACATTGCAGCGTAACAGAAACACTACGATGTGTTTCCATTTTATTTTGGTTGACACGTTGGTGGAATGAGGAATTAAACTATGAGGATTCTCTAATGAACGTCCAATGAACTTCCTCTCCAATAAAGAATGACAACCGCCGATGAACTTCAAACATCTTTGACACACCTCAAAGAACGGATTCAGAAGTGAAGAACGACATCGACGGTTTGAAACCTCTAGGATGTAACTTTATGGGAAGGAACCTCAAAGAGATAGGGGTTTAATTTGTGCAAGTTATTCCCCATTCTTATTCTAGAAACGATGAACTTGGATCAACCCACGAATAGGTTGATCCGCGAATCGTGTGTTTATGAGGTAGGGTAACTTTATTTTTTGGTTTAATTATCCAAGAATTGAGATAATAATCTATTGATTGAAATTGGAATCCCAGGACCTCCCATGTTTATAAACCTCTAATGCAGAGGGTGCATGCTGACACGAATAAGGCTTGACCAGCTCTGCCTTGTGGGTTCTTTGTGGACGCACCCTCAAAGTGGTGGCAAGATGATTCTGGGACCTTTGCGGTGAAGAGGGTGTTTCCCTAAGGGTGAAGGTGTAGGTGGAATGATGAATGGACCACCAGAGTGTGTCCAGTGGTCCACTGAACATCTACCAGTGATTCGGTGTCGGCAGCGGCGGCTTCCGCAGGCGGAGGACGACGGTGCACTCGTCGGCACCCCGTGATGACCAAAGTCCACGACCGGCTAGCTGTGCTAGTAGGGTTATGTGGTGCCAGGTGGCCACCTCGTGGAAGGACGAACCACATCTAGGCCATTCAGGAGGCTTGGCGAGTAGTAGTCTCTCGACCGCGGAAGGAGGTACCCTTGTGTCCGTGAGGCTAGTAGAGGCTAGAGGCGGCAGCCGACCGCGTCCTGGCTAGGCGGCGCACCACTGATCCACACCACGTGGGCCGGGCTTTGGGCTGGTGGGCCGTGCCCCCAGCCAGTGGGTTGGTCCCACGACCCAGTGGGCTGAAACCGTACCCTTCAGTTTGGGTCGGACTAGATTGTGTTGTCGGGTGACCCGACGGGCTGGACCCTCAGCCAATTCAGGTTGGGTCCAACAAGGCACATTTGGCCTGACCCACTGGTCAAGCCAAATTGGTCTGACGCAAACCCAAACTGGGTTAGGTCGAGTTGGTCGAATTTAACTGGGGTATGTGGGACCCCGGGCCGGGTTGGTCAGGTCGGACCAGACCTAGACACAATCAGACCCTATTTACAAAACCGCTAATAACTTGTGAACCATGCATCCGATTGACGAGCCGTCTATGGTGTTGGGACGATTTATATGAGACAGATCTTTTTCCATGACTTGAGGAGGCTTTCATGGAATTTGGGACATGAAGAATGGATTGAGGAGCGGTTCTCCCAGGCACGCTATGTATGGAACCCTGCTGTTGGTTGAGACCTGAAGACTGCTAACTTTCAACTCTATGAGACTCGACTATGGCTTAGTGGGAAGAACTTACATGTGACTTTGCAGGACCACAATGGGAATCGCTTCTTTGGGACTTTTTAGTCCCATGGTACACGATGAGGAGGAGTACCTCAGTTATCCATGATTAGTGGGAAGCACTTATGTGTGACTTTGTAGGCCCACAATATGTGATTAGGAGGTTTACCTAAGTAGTCCAAGGTTAGTGGGAAGCACTTTTGTGTGACTTGGATGGCCCACTATACTCTACAGAGGAGGAGTTATCCAACAACTAAGCTGTTCGATGATGTGAATGATGATTCTTCTATCACTACCCTAAATGTATACCTGGTGTGAGATGTCTTGTGATTTTTTCTTACTTTTAGGATTGTTGTGTGGTCTTTCCCTTCTATTTTTGTGTCTCTACTGAGTATTTTTTTACTCACACATGCACGGGCTTCACCCGCTCATGTTGTGTCTGGTGCAAATGATTGGTGTTTTGACAGAGGCTTTGGTGGATCAGGAACTAGAGGTGCTAAGGGAGACATGACCGATAGATGATATGATGGTGGACATAGTGGACTAGGACCAGGTAGGGCCTAGTAGGATCTCATGAACAAGAATTTTTAATTCGTCTTCCAGTAGCTACACTACTCTCACAATCAGGTGGGGTTTTCCGCGAATGGCCATCAGAGTTTCATTTTTATACCTTTTGTTTTCTGATCTTTTGTTGGGTTTGTATTCTATCCAACTTATATTAGTTTTACTTTTACTCAGTCTTGTTTTAGTGATACTTGTTTCCTTTTTAGTGTGTCGGACTTGGTTGGGTGTGTGTGTGCATACAGGTACTCAGTAAAATGCCTCCCCCTTGCATGTTGAGGACTTCAGGGCTAGTCAACAACCCCTTGCCTTTGGGGGGTAGGCTTGGAGTAGTAAAGACACTGGCCCCGAGGGACGGGTCGTGACACAAAATCTTTCCAAGTGGCGTGTCTCTTCATTCTTTGTGAATAGGTTAGGCTTTCCAAAGAGACACCCCTACTACTGGCCATGACAACAACGTGCTACGGGTATTCTCCAGCGGATGGTGGCCTCCTCGCGATGCAGCATCGGGATAGTTCAATGTGGAATCAACCAGGCGGCTTCGATCACCAGTAGTGGCAGACATTAAGAGGTCGTGGTTCTAGCTTCTCAACTAGAAACGTGGCACATCGAGGTCCACATAGCAGATCCATAGAAGCATGGTTTGAACAGAGGGAATAGTTGTTGGATCAGAGGGTTGATTTGGTTGTTTGATCTGATCTGATAAAATCTTGAAGTGGTTTGTGATTTTATGGTTTAAGTCTATGTGGGAGATGATGTTGGGTGAGTTTAGTAGTGATCAATGTGGAATAGTCGGTATAAAGGAAGATAGGTATTTTGGTGAGACCGATGTGTAGTGGAACATGATGTCGATAGTAGGAAAAAAATAACTGTTGGTCACACCTGATTGGATTGGAGAAAAAATTATGGAAGCATCAGTGAGTCTTGTCTCACCGATAGAGGGAAATAAAGGGCTGCTTCGGTAAGATAGATGCAAATGGAAAAGCTACGTCAGTGTGAATGAAAGTAGGAAATGAGGAGGGGTACAGTGGGGGATGGGTGAGAGACCGATGTGGGTGAATGAAGAAGGGAATTAGTGAGTGTGAGACAATGATTTAAGGAATGCCTATTTGTAATGGCCCGGGCCCTCCTGGCCCATTACTTTTCCAGAACACGGCTCCACCGAACTGGTGGCACGGTGACGGTGGCACCGTGATGGTGGCACCGTGAGGGTGACACCGTGAAGGTGGAACCGTGAAGGTGGCACCATAAGGGTGACACCGTGATGGTGGCACCATGAGGGTGACACCGTGATGGTGGCACCGTGTCCTCTTTGTTCTTTTTCCAGTTTCTGACTTTTCTGCTCCCACAACGTATCTTTTGACGTAAAGATGATTTAATAACCCTTTAAAGGCCATTTAAATCCCATAAATAATGTCTAAAATCCCCCCAAGAGTTGGGAAACCCTTAACTTACCAAAACATGGGGTATTTCCTTGGTGTCACGCCCTTCCTCGTACCTTCCAGCTCCGCCCCTGTTACGCATTTTCTTATGATTAAAGAAAACTGTTTAACACATAGTCGTTATGACCACCTCTTCGAGGAGAATTGTTAAATGACAATGAATCTCATCGTGTGTAACCACCCAACCACGTGGGGAACCATGATCCGAATTTAAAGACATTCAAATCCCCATATCTCGTAACAAAGGTATCTTATCTATATATCACACGTGAATTTCTTCTTCCTATTCTTCCTTTTTGGCCGGCCTCCTTTTCTTCCCAGTGCGCCTGGGGTCCCTCCATCTCGAGACTTGTGGTGCGCCTGTGCTGGAGTTTTCTGATCATCCTTGGAGTTCTCGATGTTCCTCCCCTGCAATTCGCTCATCCCCTGTTCTTGGCGCGTGGAGGAGAACTTCGATCCTTGATCAATCAGGTAGGGTTTTTCCTTCATCTCTCCTTACCGTGTATTATGTGGGGTGGGTATGCTATTGTCTCTGTGGGAATTGATGAAACTAAACATAATGAAGATAATGAATGGACCTTTAAATAATGAAGGGGGTGTGATTGATGTTCTGTTGTACTCTTTTATGTTGATATGTGTTGTCAACTGTATGGGATTATGCTCACTGAAAATTATGGCTGTTGGTGGTCTTTCCTTATGTCATAGTGAACCCTTGTTTTTTTGATGACTAAGTAACTATAACATGGAAATTGGTTAATCACATAAACTCAATTGGATTAAATGGATGTTCAGTAAAACAAGAACCCCTGTGTGATCACCCCGGTTAAAAAACAGAAAGAAGAACCTAATGAATGATGTGCTTGAACCTGGAAGTTTCCCACTCTGTTTTGGTAGTAGGTGTTTTGTTCTACTGGGTGCTTATGGGAAGATGTGAATGGGGATGGGATCCTCTATTGTGGTATGATTGTTGGTTGTGAATTTAAAGCTGTGTGGGATGATTCTAGAGGCTTTCTTTGGTTCCAGTACTTCGAGGGATCCCCCTGATCCCTTTTGTTGTTGTGAATTTACAAGAGAACTTGGTGAGAATGCTTAAATTATCGTTTGGATGTCTCTCCTTATCTGGCTTGTGGTTGTGCCTGTTAGTTTCCCAGTAGTGTAGAATTTACCTAAACGGGATCACTTGAACATGAGAACAAGAATGGTTTAAATGGGGAGTTGGTTTTGGGGACGAGTTGTGACTTGGCCGTGAGTGTTGTTCTTTTCTTTTATGAATGAATAGTAATGAGGGTGTTTGTGCTAAGGTTTTGGAGCCCCTATGTTGGGATGAGTTCCTGTTACCTATGCATATATTATATTTATTATGTTTCTTATTCATTCCCCACCCAAGTTGAACACTTTAGTGCCGAACACCCCCATTTCATGGGGGAGGGTGTTTTTCCCAACACTCCTATGAGTGGATGGTTATTAGGTCCTCTTATGATCCCTTTCCCGAATAGACCAAGAATCTTCGGGCAGCCTGTGATGGCCTGAAGTCCATAATTATCCAAAGAATATTTGAGCATGGTAGTTGTGGTGGTTGGCCCAGGTGTTGCGGGCAGGTTGTTTCCCAAGTGTCCTCGGGATGAGGCCCAGGTATCTTCGGGCGTGGAAGTAGTTTTTCTGACCCATGTGTTTGCGGGTGTGGCTATGCATGGCGGTTGTGGCCTAGGTGTTTGCGGGCGGGATGTGTGGTTGTGGCCTAGGTGTGTGCGGGTGGGGTGTGGCAGTGGGACTGTGGTGAGAATGGAGGGATTGGTACGATGCGTAGGATGTCTTCAATAACTAGTGGGGAAGTGGAATGGGGTACCCAAATATTGATGTGTTGTTACTATACATTACTTGACATGCATTATTTGGGGAGTGTGCCTTGGTGAGTCTTGGGTGGATAGTTTTCCTTGTTAGGTTCCTTGGTTATCTCCTTTTTCACGGGGCATTAGGATGCCTCCCCACTTGTGCACGAGAGTCTTTGGTTTCCTTGTTGAGTATACTTGTATGCTCACCCTACGTATATAAAACGGCTTTCAGGTTTCTAGGAGGACTTCAGGGATCATGCGGGACCATACTAGCTCAGAAGTTGGGGCAGTTACTCTTGTCGTTTTCATTTTTCTTGGTACTTTACTTTTGGAGTTCTTATGGCTTGTATCTTTTACCTTTGGACATGCATATGGGAATGGTTTACTTTCGGCTTTACCTTTACCTTCAGCTTTTGGTGTTGTTTGGGACTTACTATCTTATCTCCTGATCCTATTAAAATAAAAAGGGTAATGAATTCCATCTTGTGTCTGATTCTATACCCTTGGTGCTAGTCTCCACTCTGGGACCTATTTAAGGCAGGTCTCGAGGGTCATTATCTCTCCTTCAACTTAAAGAAGGAAGGGTCTGGAAATCTGTTGTCCCTCCCCTCCTTTTGGTGAAGGTGGGTCATGACAGAATGGTATCAGAGGAAATAGGGTTTGAGAGATAGGATGGAGTCTGGAGTTAGGAATAGGGAGGATTGCATGGGATGGTAGGGCAACAGTGTTGGGTGATCTTGGTGCGTGAATTAGGTCAGGGAAAACCGGCTAGGACACGAGATTTTAGGTCCCCCCGTGATCTGATGCAAGGACACTAGGCCTAACAAACGACCAAGTGAGGCTACATTGATTGCAGGGTAGAGACCCTAGGGAAGGTACATGCATCATAATGACTTGTGTTCTTGTGTTTCATGGGTATTTTGGGGATTTAAAATGAACAAGAAGTCTAAGGAAATTTAAGAACAATATTCTACACTACTCGAGCTTAGGCATTCCTTGTTTACCTTGCGGCTATGTAACGTGGGAGACGACCACGAGTGGTGCGGGCGATCGAGGCCCAGGAGGCTGACTTGGATGATCGACAGAGGGCTGACCGAGAAGAAGAGAATGATCAGTGGAAGAGGACACTTCGTTCCTTTCAGCGGTAGACCCTTGGGAAGTACGAGGGAAGCATCTCAGATATGGCGACGGGGAGCTGGCTTGAGGAGCTAGTGACAGCTTTCGGCTTGATTCGGGCTCCAATGGAGTACTGGGTTCCTCTGGCCGTCATCTAGATGTGGGGAGCAGCATGTCAATGGAGGACGCTTTATCTTGGAGAGAAGAGGGAGGCTGAGGTTGTGTGAGCTGACTTCGAGAAGGCGTTCCAGGCAGAATTCCTCTCTTCCACGATGAAGGTCGAGAAGAGGTAGGAGATACTCTCCCTCCAGCAGGGGGGAATGTTAGTGAGAGATTTGGGGATCAATTTCAAGGATCTCCTTCACTTTTCTTCAGACCTCTTTCCAGATGAGGAGTCTCGGGTGAGACATTTGGAGGAGGAACTTCGACCATCTCTTTAGTATGATGTTGCTCCCTTTACCTTAATGACCTACTTAGAGGTCCATAAGAAAGCTGGGGTGGTGGAAAGGATGCACACGCTGGGATGTGTATCGTAAGAGGGGATCCATTTGGGATCGTTGAAGGGGAAGGCCATCAGCAGTAGGCCTCCAACATCAGGACCCTCTAGGTTTCGACCGACAGGAAGCAAGCTTCAAAAGTTCCAGTTCCGATCTTCCAGTCCTCGCCCTTTTCTTTCAGCCCCAGAACCGAGGTGCTTTGTCTGTGGGAGCCATGTGAATCTTCGGAATCAGTGCCCAGACATAGTGCAGTATAGTGGGGGTGAGCAGGTTCAACGCCCACCTCAGCCGCAGAAGTTTCCAGCTAAACCCTTTCAGCAGCAGTAGCAGGGATAGCAGGCTCCCGCCCCTCCGAGACCAGATGTGGCGGGAGGAGGCCGACCTCAGGGCGCTCCTCAAGGAACTTGACCAGGGTGTGGTCGGGGAGGCAGCCAACAGCCGAGAGGCAGAGGAGCTGGGCATGGACAGTTGCACGCCGCAGAGGTAGCAGTTCCAGCAGGGCTAGAAGTCGTTCGAGATACGATCAGCTTGTTTAGTACTCTTGCCTATGCCTTGTTCGATACAAGAGCTTCATACTCCTTTGTTTATTACTCTTGCCTATGCCTTGCTCGATATTATCAGCTTGTTTAGTACTCTTGCCTATGCCTTGTTCTGAGGAAGGGTCGTGTTTTCAGATTTGGGTAGTCAACGTGTAACTTTCATTGGCGAGCGGGGTTGTCAAGGAAGCAGCGGGCGAGAGGAGCCCCTACTTTCCTTGTTGGTTGAACTATCAGTGGAGTCGGTGGATGCAGAGAAGGTGGAAGCCCCAGGGATCTTTAGTGAGTTTATGGACGTCTTCCCTGAAGAGGTGGTGACTCTACCCCCTCAACGTGATGTTGAGTTCGGGATAGACTTGAAACCTGGTGCCCATCTGATTTTGATGGCTCCCTATCGGAAGGCACCTTATGAGTTGCCAGATTTGCGGATCCAGATTGACGATCTGATGAAGAAGGGTTTTGTTCGGCCAAGTGTGTCACCATGGGGTGTTACTGTTTTGTTTGCGAAGAAGGCAGATGGAGGTCTTAGGATATGTATAGACTACTAGGGACTGAATCAGGTGACGGTCAAGAATTACTACCCTCTCCTGAGGATAGAAGATCTCTTCAACTAGCTGAGGGGATCAGGTTGGTTCTATAAGATTGATATATGATCTCGATATCACCAAGTGAGGGTGAAGGAGGGTGAAATCTCAAAGACTGCCTTCAGGTGCAGGTATGGGCACTTTGAGTTTGTAGTCATGCCGTTCGGTGTTACAAACACACCAGCTGTGTTCATAGGGCTCATGAACTCCTTCTTTCGGGAATATATGGAATGGTTCGTAGTCGTGTTTATTGACGACATCCTAATCTACTCAAGATCAAAGGAGGATCACGTTTTGCATCTGAGAACGGTTTTAGAGGTCCTCTGGCAGCACCAGCTCTATGGGAAACTGTCGAAGTGCAAGTTCTGGATGCGAGAAGTGCATTTCCTTGGGCATGTAGTGTCTGAGCAGGGGATAGTAGTGGAACCATCAAAGGTCGAGGCGGTTGTTTCTTGGGAAGCACCCAAGAACGTGGCAGAAGTTTGTAGTTTCCTAGGTTTGGCAGGTTACTATCGGAGGTTTGTGCCCAACATCTCCAGAGTTGCGGCACCTTTGACAGGCTTAACCAAGAAGGACCAGGCATTCGTGTGGAATAGACAGTGTGAGGCATCCTTCAGTTATATGAAGTAGAAGTTGGTAAGTGCCCCAGTGCTGAGGTTTCCAGAAGAAGGGGTAGCGTATGAGGTGTTCTGTGATACTTCAGGGAAAGGCATCAGATGTGTGTTGATGCAGCGTCAAGGGGTGATCTCCTATGGGTCTAGGCAGTTATGTCCCCATGAATGTAACTATTCCACCCATGATCCGGAGCTTGCGGTGGTCGTGTTCGCACTAAAGTTGTGGCGAAATTACCTCTTTGGGGAGCGCTTCGTGGTCTTCACCGATCACAAAATCTTGAAGTGTATCTTCTCCCAGTGGGACCTGAACTCACGACAGTGTAGGTGGATGGAGTTCCTTCCAGAATTCGGCTTCGAGATTTCCTACACCTCAGGAAAGGGAAATGTGGTGGCCGATGCCTTGAGTAGGAAGCCGCAGAAGGATACGGCTCGAGAGTCAGCAGATACTTGGATGGCGATGGAGGATTTGGCTTCCCTGTGCCTGGATTCAATGATGGAAGGTAGTAGAGGTTGCCTATATCAGATGACAGTGAAATCTTATCTGTTGCAGAAGGTAGAGGAGTCCCAATGGGGAGACTCAGAAAGAGAAGTGATGCGTGACTGGGTTAACCAAGGTGATGCTCCGGAAGGGTGGACGGAGGATGGTCAGAACCAGATGCTTTTCCGAGGGAATTTGTTTGTTCCAGAGATGATGCGAGAGAGAATTATTAGTGAGTTCCATAAATCACCCCTAGCAGTGCACCCGAGAGTTTTCAAGATGTACCGGGGCTTGAGAGGTCAATTCTGGTGGCCCAGGGTGAAGCAGGTGGTGGCAGGGTTCGTAGAAAAGTTCCTAGTGTGTTAGCAGGTGAAGGCTGAACACCATATTCCAGGCGGTTTGATACAGTCCGTAGATGTACCTGAGTGGAAGTGGGAGGAAATATCAATGGATTTCATCACGGGACTACCCAAGGTTCAAGGAGGTTGTGACGCTATCTGGGTAGTGGTGGACCGATTGACGAAATGGGCTCACTTTCTGGCAATCAAGGAGTCAGGTGTAGTGGATTCCCTAGCACGAAGGTACGTGGATGAGGTGGTGCGGTTTCATGGTGTTCTGAGATTCATAGTATCATATAGGGACGCATGGTTTACCTCGCGAATTTCGAGAAGATTGCAGCATGATTTTGGCACCCAACTATGTCTTAGCACTGCTTTCCATCCCCAGACAAATGGACAGACAGAGCGCACCATCCAGACCTTGGAGGGTATGCTTCCGGCATGTATTATGGACTCAGGAGGATCGTGGGTGTGACATTTTCCTCTGGTAGAGTTTTCCTACAATAATAGCTATCACTCTACCATTGGCATAGATCCATTCGAAGATTTTTACGGAAGGCCATGTCGCTCACCCGTGTGATGGACTGAGGTTGGGGAAACAAGTGTTCTTGGCCTGGAAGTGGTACAGAGCACGACAGAAAAGGTTCAGCTTATACGGGAAAGGATGAAGGCGGCACAAGACCGACAGAAGTCATATGCCGATAATAGGAGGCGACCCTTGGAGTTCGGGGTCGGGGACCACGTGTTCTTGAAGGTGTCCCCTCGGCATGGACAACGGAGGTTCGATAGGGGGAGCAAGCTTTCTCCCAGATTTATCAGACCCTTCAAAGTGTTGCGGTGGGTCAGAGAAGTGGCTTATCAGCTAGCGCTACCACTGCCGCTACTGAGGATACATGACGTCTTCCATGTGTCCTAGCTCTATCGGTATCTACACGATGATTCACACGTCCTCGACTGGGGAGAGATAGATATCGAGGATGATGTAGTGTTTGTGGAGAAACCAGTGGTGATTGAATGTCATGAAGAGAAGGTCCTTTGTGGATGAACCATTCCTTTTGTTCGTGTGTTGTGGAGGCATGTTAGGCTTGAGGAGAGTACCTGGTAACGGGAAGCATAAATGCTCACCCAGTACCCGGAGTTGTTTTGAGTTTTGTTCTGTTCTGCTAGTACTTGTTGTGATGGAACGCTTTTACTTGTTAAATATGGAACGTATGATTTTCTTATTCTGTGAATGTGTGTGAAGAGTCCTGAAATGTGGGAGGGGAGGACCTGATCCCTAGTTAAGATGCATTGAAGAAGATGCGCCTAAACCCATGCGGGCGAGTCAGTGCCGCCCAAAGCGGATAGTATCTTAACATGGAGGAAGGGAAACCCCTCACCCACATGACCGGATGGTTTAATCCTTGTTTTGTGTGGTTGCATGGGGGAGAGGAGCGGTATAATAGTGATTGTTCAGGGTATATATGAGGGAGGGGGCGTTCCTTGGTGACAAGGAGGTTTACTCTCGAGAGGTATCTTTCGAGGTGGTTGTTCGGAACCCTCTTTTCTTCTATTTTAGATTTGATTCTTGAGGGCGAGAATAGTTTGAGAGGTATATGATGTAATGGCCCAGGCCCTCCTGGCCCATTACTTTTCCAGAACACGGCTCCACCGAACTGGTGGCACTTTGACGGTGGTATCGTGACGGTGGCACCATGACGGTGGCACCGTGTCGGTGACACCATGTCCTCTTTGTTCTTTTTCCAGTTTCCGAATTTTCTGCTTCGGCAATGTATCTTTTGACGTAAAGACAATTTAATACCCCTTTCAAGGCCATTTAAATCCCATAAATAATATCTAAAATCCCCCCAAGAGTCGGGAAACCCTTAACTTACCAAAACATGGGGTATTTCCTCAGTGTCATGCCCTTCCCCGTACCTTCCAGCTCCGCCCCTATTACGCATTTTCTTATGATTAAAGAAAACTTTTAATGCATATCCATTATGACCAAATCCCCGAGGAGAATTGTTAAATGAAAATTAATCCCGTCGTGTGTAACCACCCAACTGCGTGGGGAACAATGATCCAACTTTAATTCCATTCAAATATCCATATCCCTTAATAACGGGATCTTATCTATATATCACATGGGAATTTCTTCTTCCTCTTCTTCCTTTTTGGCTGGCCTCCTTTTCTTCCCAGTGCGCCTGGAGTCCCTACTTCCCGAGACTTGTGGTGGGCTTGTGCTGGTGTTTTCTTCTCATCCTTGGAGTTCTCGATGTTCCTCCCCTGCAAGTTGGGCATCCCCTGTTCTTGGCGCATGGAGGAGAACTTCGATCCTTGATCAATCAGGTAGGGGTTTTCCTTCATCTCTCCTTATTGTGTATCATGTGGGGTGGGTATGCTATTGTCTCCATGGAAATTGATGAAACCAAAACTTATGTAAAATAATGAATGGACCTTTAAATAATGAAGGGGGTGTGATCGATGTTCTGCTTTAATATTTTATGTTGATATGTGTTATGATCTGTATGAGCTTATGCTCACTGAAAATCATGGTCGTTTGTGGTCTTTCCTTGCGTCCTAGTGAACCCTTGTCTTTTGTGATGACTAAGTAACTATAACATGGAAATTGATTAATAACCAAAACTCAATTGGCTTAAATGGATGTTCAGTAAAACAAGAAACCCTGTGTGATCACCCCAATTAACAAATAAAAAGAAGAACCTAATGAATGATGTGCTTCAACCTGGAAGTTTCCCACTCTGTTTTGGTAGTAGGTGTTTTGTTCGGCTTGGTGCTTATGGGAAGATGTGAATGGGGATGGGATCCTCTGTGTTGGCATGGTTGTTGGTTTTGAATTTAAATTTGTGTGGGATGATTCTCGAGGCTTTCTTTGGTTCTCGTACTTCGAGGGATCTCACTGATCCCTTTTGTTTTTGTGACTTTACAAGAGAACCGGGTGTGAATGCTTAAATTACCATTTGGCTATCTCTCCTTAACTGGCTTGTGGTTGTGCCTATTAGTTTCCCAGTAGTGTAGAATTCAACTAAATGGGATCACTTGAATATGAGAACAAGAATGGTTTAAATGGGGAGTTGGTTTTGGGGACGAGTTGTGACTTGGCCATGAGTACATTGCTTTTCTTTTACAAATGAATAGTAATGAGGGTGTTTGTGCTTAGGTTTTGGAGCCCCTAGGTTGGGATGAGTGCCTGTTACCTTTTCATATATTGTATTTCTTATGTTTCTTATTCACGCCCCACCCAAGTTGAGCACTTTAGTGCCAAACACCCCCATTTCATGGGGGAGGGTGTTTTCCCCAACACTCCTATGAGTGGTTGGTTATTAGCTCCTCTTCTGCTCCCTTTCCTGAATCGCACAAGACTCTTTAGGCAGGCTGTGATGGCCTGAAGTCCATTATTAGCCCAAGAATCTTTGGGCAGGGTAGTTGTTGTGGTTGGCCCAGGTGTTGCGGGCAAGTTGTTTCCCAAGTTTCCTTGGGATGAGGACCAGGTGTCTTTGGGCGTGGTAGTAGTTGTTCTAACCCAAGAGTTTGCGGGTGTGGTTATGCATGGTGGTTTTGGCCCAGGTGTTTGTGGGCGGGATGTGTGGTTGTGGGCCAGGTGTGTGCGGGCGGGGTGTGACAGTGTGACTGCGGTGAGAATGGAGGGATTGGTACGATGCGTAGGATGTCTTCAATAACCAGTGGGGAAGTGGAGCGGGGTACCCAAATATCGATGTGTTGTTACCATACATTACTTGACTTGCATTATTTGGGGAGTGTGCCTTGGTGAGGCTTGGGTGGACAGTTTTCCTTATTAGGTGCCTTGGTTATCTCCTTTTTCATGGGGCATTAGGATGCCTCCCCACTTGTGCATGAGAGTCTTTGGTTTCCCTACTGAGTATACTTGTATGCTCACCCTACGTATATAAAACTACTTTCAGGTTTCCAGGAGGAATTCAGGGATCGTGTGGGACCATACTAGCTCGGACATTGGGGAAGTTGCTGTTGTCATTTTTCTTTTTCTTGGTACTTTACTTTTGGATTTCTCGTGGCTTGTATCTTTTACCTTTAGACATGTATATGGGAATGGTTTACTTTTGTCTTTACCTTTACATTCAGATTTTGGTGTTGTTTGGGATTTACTATATTATCTCCCGATCCTATTAAAATAAAAAGGGTAATTCCTTCCATCTTGTGTGTGATTATATACCCTTGGTACTAGTCGCCACTTCGGGACCTATTGAAGGCGGGTCTCAGGGGTCATTATCTCTCCTTCAACTTAAAGAAAGAAGGGTCTGGAAATCTGTTGTCCCTCCCCTCCTTTTGGTGAAGGTGGGTCGTGACACTATTAGTGAGATGTCTCACAGAAAATGTAAAATATTAGTGCATCGATGTATTAAAAATTATATCCGTATAAATAAAATAAAATAAATTAAAACTTAAAACAATTAAGTTAACTGATTAATTAAAAACAAGAAAATTGTAAACTTAAACTAAAATTAAAAAAAATAATAATAAAATTATTAAGTAACTTAAATAAAATAATTAACGTAAGGAAAAAGATTTTAATTAAAAAAATAAATTTTAACAAAGTTAAATGAATTATTTTATTTAAACTAGAAATTAAAATTTAATTATACAAATACAAACATTAACAATTATAAGTAAAATAAAGATTAACTAAAATGAATGAGATTAAATTGAATTTTTTTTCATTTAAATAGTTTCAATGATAATATTTACATTCAAATAATTTTTAAACTTCTCAAAATACTTTAAAATATATATAACTATTCCCTAATAATAATTAATTAAAATATCAATATATAACATTAAATTCCCGCCTAAGGACTAAAAATGTGAAAGAGATTTATTGTAACTATTTTTCGGAAAATGAATCTCAATAATGATGAATAATTGAAATAAAAGATCATATATCTCCATGGTGAAAAAAATATTATTCTATCATTTTTTAGTTTTAATCATATAGCATGAATCCTTACCACTACTTAAAACTATGATGATTTTCAAAATCCATGCAATTTTTAAAACCATAAATATGTCATCATAAATGGACATGATGCAGTGTTTATGGTAAGTTATTTTTCATATAATAATTGATAAAATGATATACTCTAAATATTAGTCATCCTATAATCTCATAGGTTTCAACAAAACAAATTTTTATAGACTTTACACATCATGAACCAAAACAAAACTGAATCATTCAATAAATCATAACATTACCCATAGTGAAATTGAAATTTTCCTTTATGAAATGATTATAATAAATATTTTTTGTTTATTGAATTTTGACCATTATGACTAAAAAATAGAGACCTAATATCTCCTTTAACAAGAGCATGTATAGAAAGAAAAATGTATGTGCTTAGTTTATCACATTACATATGGACCTTTCAATTCAAAAACACCTCCCAATACAGAATGTTACTCATCCATATCACTATTTTCCCATCAATAATATCTGGAATGAAAAACCTATGACATGTATTAGAAAACAATTTAATTTTGGAGTACCATGGATACTACCAATATAACTGCCTTTCCAATTGGTTTATATATTTCAAGCACATAAAAAGTCAACAATAAATAATAAGTATCTATATATTTAATTTTTAATTAAAAAAATATATCAATAAGAATGAAAATCATGAATATATAATAAATAAAACGATGAGTCAAAATGGAAAATATAGAATATATTATGACTTTTAAAAATCATGAAAATTTTAAGTGTCATATTAAAAAAATTTATACGAAATTGTAATTTTTATAATTAATCCAACATATTTCTGTATGACTTTAGTATTTTTATGACATTAAAAAAATTCAAATTACTATTTAGTTATCATAAAACTTCAAAAATAAATTTTTATGAATTCCAAATAATAATATAATGTAAAAACAGTAAACTTATGATTTTGAAACATAAAAAGTATTCCTTCAAAATAGTTCTTTATGAAAATGAAAATTTTAAAAAAATTTAGCATATATCCAGATTTTGAGAATCCAATGACATTGTATCATAGGAAAATTTATGATTTTAGAGATACATAATATGGCCATGAATAAAAAAATTAAATGAATTGATAAATAAAGAACAATTAAAATCATGATTAAAAAATAATAATGTTATGATCGTTAAACCATTGAATGATTTATGAACTCTAAATCATCTCTTTAATGACATGTTGGTATGAATAAAAATATATTTTGTTTAAAAAATGTAGGGATTTTTTTTAATTATCTACATATAATGTAATGAGGTATTTAAAATTAATGAAACATAACTAAATATATTAGATCTAGGATCCACTAAAAATTCACCCCATTATACATAATTACCAATCCTAGTCTAAATTCTGAAAATTTCTCACTTTATATATAATTTATCCAAAAGATATAAATATTTGAAACAAAATTCAAATATTTATAATATAATAACATTTCAAAAATTTCCCCTATTTTCTAAATAAATATTGAAAAAAATATAAAATATAAAATATCAAAAAAGTAACATTTTCACCCAAAAAATGAGCAAGAAAACATTGAACATAGAATCTCAGTTGAATTTATTCATATAATACTCATTTAGAAAACAAATATCTAGATTTTTTACAATTTTGATATTTGAGAAGAAAAATCCTAAGTCTAAAAACATAACAAATCAAAATTTCATTCATGGATTAAAAACCCCAAAAATTTCATACTCAAAGACACACACACAAACACAGAGATATATCTAATCATGTATAATAATATCTCTACATGATTTAGATAGAAAGAAAACATCTTGTTGTATTTGGATGGATAAAAAATTAATTTTTTTTAATGATTCTTACTCTCACTAAATTCATTCATTTATTCAATTAAAAATGTGATGAGTTTAGAATAACCACTAATTAATTAAATTTTATTATTGTTTTTAAATATATAAATAAAACTATGTATATAATTTGATTTCCATGTTTTATAAAATAAATTTGAGATCCTTACATATAACAGTCAAAATAAACCCATGGATCCTTGAAGACCATTTCAAAATATGAAAAATATCATAACAGAATATATTAATACTAGTAAAATATATTTTAAAATTAATATTTCATTTTAAATATCAAAATAAAAATATAAAATATATTTTTATCAAATTCCATCATACTAAAATAAAAATTAAATATTATAAAATGTTGTATATAAGAAATATACTTACATGGTAATGAACATAGGTTTAGGTTCTATTATATTCTATATAGTGCCTTTCTGAACCCAAAATTAATGAATACATGGATCATTATAAATCATTTGATCTGATTAAAAAATTAAATTATTATTTTTAAGTGGTTCTCTAAATATTAAAAAAATATTTTTCAAATTATGTCTAAAAAATATAATTGAATCATATAACACATGAATAAAAAACCACTATTTTATTTCTAACATCACACATTTTTTTAAAAATATCATGGCCAATGGTAATAGTATATATTGACATAAGTGATAGAGGTCTTCCAATAAATTCCATTCGTTTATGATAATATCCACATCACTAATCAATTTCCCCTTTTATTCATCAATAATGAGCAAATCAACACATATATTATTAATCTAATAAGAAGGTTTATTTTTCATGTTACCTTTTTTCATCCTTAATAATCATACAATTTTTCATCACATGAGTTAATTCATCTTATCTAAGATCCCATATCTTTTTAATGTATGTTTAATATGTTTTGGTTTTCCCTCTTCTTTTGGGATAGATAAGTGTTCCCCTTGTTCATGTGAAGGATCAGGGGTGTTTCGGGGGTTTGATACATGAATAGAGGAGGAAAAGGGAGTTCCTGGGCATGTTACATAGTTTTCACATGGTTAGTGAAAACAGTGCGGGAATCCTAGGTACCCGTGTAGCCTTGGACAATGGCTCATCCACTATTGGCACACAGTTAAGAAAACCATGTGGGTAGACCATGTGAAGGGGTGTTCTTTGGACAGTGTCTGACACACAGTTTGCACAAGGTTATGAAAACCCTACAGGTAAACCGTGTGGCCCAAAAACATTGAGATAATTACACAAATTCCATTTGAGGATTTTTAAACCCTAACTTAGGTTTCTCTTCCATTCCACACCCTGCAACCCTAGTGATGAGATTGGAAAATCCAAGCTTCCCAAGGGTTTTTATCCTTTAATTATTGGTCGTTTGGAGCGTTTTTGGTTGTGGATCGAAGCCTCAGGTAAGTCTAATGCTCCTCTTTCTTCCCTTTTTCGGATTTGGGCTTGTGGTTTCTATCATCTTCGTCTGGAACCCTAAAACTATATATTTTCTATGGAACATATTTTTGGGATTAATGGGATACTTGAATCTGGATCTAAGTCAATGATTAAGAGTGCATTAATCTTCAGATTTGAGGTAGATGGTCTACAAGTATAATCCCATAGTATTATTCTAGATTTGTGCAGGAAGCCTGTGTTCTTATTTTTTCCTAATTGTATTCCTAGTTATGTTAGAGTTTTTGATAAAAAGTGGCTGTCTAAGTGGCCACATAAAACCCTCTCGATCCCTGTTTCTTGAGTAGAGGAGGACTTCACCATTATAGGACCACCCATGGGGTGATCCAGCAATCTCGGACCTTGAGAGTGGTAGGGTTAAGTGCAGGATTACCGAGTGATAATGTGAATCCCATGTAGAACATGTTAAATGGTTTATTAAGTAGTAAATGGTTTGTTAATAGATATTCCTATGGTGATAGTAAAAAAGGGGGTTATTTAGAATGACATGGAAACAGATGAATTGGGTTGAATGGGATTATGTAACTTGTCAATTAAATTTCAGTTAGAAATGCCTAAGTGGATTATATTTTTTGATTATTCATGTATGAAATTGAGTATCTGTGACACCCCAAGAACTTTTGTTTCTAATAATGGTACCATCTACGTTTTTATGTTTTCTAATACCCAAAAAAAAACTTACCTCTTATAGAAAAATAATAATATGATGCAATGGAATAAGCACACAAAATGGATGCAAGGAGGTTTATTCAAAATAAGAACACCATAGTGTTTACAGTGTGTCCAAAATCACAAGGAACCATCCTACCCAAAAATGCCCAGTAAAAACCCTATCAAAACTAAGGGAAGGCCCCCTACAAAGACAACAAGACATGGTAAGTAAAGGATATCCTTTGGGTCAGTGAAAACGAAGAAAAACAGCACCATAATCATATAAACCATGCTGAGCATCAATGGTATGACAAGAACCATCATCATCATCTTCTTCTTCAATCACCTTAAGCTTAAGACACCCAGAGACAAGGTTTTACATGACACCAATCCGAGCGTTACCTCGAGTAACCATTGTAAATCCAACAGTTATAATTAAATCCATTAGTACTATGATGTTTTAACTAAAGAATAATTAAGTAAAACTTCACAATATGAATTGAAAAAATATAAGATAAAACCCCAACTATGATATGATGCTTCGAGTTGCATTTATGTTTTAAGAAAATTAATACGTAATTCAATTTTTTTTTCAAATATTACATTTCTTAAACAGTGTTACAAATTATGTTCAATATCTTCAAATCAAATTATATTTCTGATTTAAACTAAGTTTTCTATATAAGTGTAATAATTTGGGTTATTAAATCTCAATTTGTAATTCTTATTTTAAATGATATGTTTATACACATTTGTTTCCTAGAAAACAAAGTCTAATTTGGGCACATTCACCTACTAACTCTTAACAAAATCCCTATCTTAAAAAGGAAAATTTCTATATGGTATTACTTCCCTTAAAACTTCATGCTTTTAGGTTAGTTTTTAAAAAACAAATTGGGCCCACTAGGGCCAACCCTTTATATGTCGGGCCAAGGGAGGCAGCTCACTCAAGGTGCCCGAGCCTAGCCCTCATCCCAAGCTTGGGCCAGCCCAAGATTGGGCATGGGTCTCTCGAGGATCGCATGTGTGTATGCAGCGCAGCGTGGGCGTGAGGCTGTAGTGTGCATGGGAGCGCGCATGAGCGCTTGTTTGCATGCAACACGGGCGCAAGGCCGTATATGCATGGGTAGGATTATGCTTGCGGAGGAGGCGAAGGTCTGTGTGTAAGGCCTCCTGTGTGTTTTCTATGTTATTTCTAGCATTGCGGGAGGCCGAAGCTTATATGGGAGGAGAAATTAGATCCCCGTTTCGATGTGGGAAGAGGATTTTTGGGAGAAATGAAATCATGGCCATTGGATCTCTTATCATGTGATATGGGCCGTGGATCTCGACCTCACATTCGACCCTCAGCAGGCGCAGTGTATCACCAGGTTTTCATGAGCCGTTCTATCCTAAATTATCTAGTCGCGACTGTCCGAAGTATTTAAAACGCCACATCGATCCCATGTCATTCGATCAGCCGTAGACTTAATCCGAGTTGTCCATCTATTTTATAAACCTGCGGACGTACCCCGACCATTAGATCAAGATCCACTTGTTTTGTACCGTCCATTTTCCATCGGTTTTCTTCCTCTATGGCATTGTCTCCTTCCCCACGGTGTGCTCTAACATAGTATCCATACACCCTATGTATCACCATTTTTCTTCACTTCTTTAGCCACCTGACCCTCCACACCCACGATTTTCCATAGGGGTCTCTTTCCCCCAGTATTTTTATAAGGCAAGTGGCTCAGATCCCTTTCCACTTGTATTAAAAATAAATATTTAATATATATAGTTTTAGTTATAAAACAAATCTTGAGGCGTCCGAAGAACCCCTCAGTTCTTTGCACTCGGCCTCCAGCGGATCTCATTAAAGTCCTTCGAGGTTTCCAGTGTCTTCCGAGCACCTCATCCTCCTCCTCAAGCTAAGGTAAGGGTGTTTTCATTTTCCTTTTACATGCAAACAGGTTTTTATATATATATATATAGTTTTGATATATATATATATATATCTGATTATCTACACTTCCAACTATTTTAAAAACCCTAACCTCCTCTTTTGCCTTCTGTTTTAAGGTTAGCATGTATTGGTGTAAGTGTTTTTTCATCTCTTCATGAAAACGGTTTTAATATATATATATATATATACGGCCTATATGTATATGTCATGTATATACTTATTAATTCGGTTTTAGAACTCCTATCCTCCCTAAAAGATTTCTGTTTTAAGTGTTTATGTGAAGGTGTAAGGGTTTACCTTCTTAAATATTATGAAAATTTTTCTTATACAATATAAAAACTATGTAAATATATATATGTGTGTACAGGGTTTTGAAATTGTATATGAAATCTTTAACCCCTGTAAAAATACCTCTGGTTTAGGGGAGTTCATGTACATGAAAAGAATATTTTCTTAAATTTCATGAAAAAATGGTGTTTTATGATGTATACACATATACCATGTACATGGATTTAAAAACCTTTAATTAATGAAAAGATCATTACTTTTAAATATCTCTACATTTATTTATACTTGTAAGATGATTATTCGTTACTAATTTTGGTGCAAATAATTGTGACACATAGATGAATTTATAGTAAATGTGTATGGGTGTTTTATGTTAAAAACCCTAGATGTTTAAAAATTAAATTGAAACTTGTTAGAAGTATTCTTAAAAAGGGTTTTTCATTTAATTAATTAAAATTAATATTTACTTGATATTAATTGTAATTTTTATGGGTTAAATTAATTGAATCATGTACCTAGAATTAATAACATAGGTTCATATATTTGAAACTTGGAGCCCATATCAGTGCAGAATTAATGCATGTAACATTTGGGTAGAATTTCATTATGCAAATGTCATGTATGTTTACTATCACTCAATAGAATGTTTAATGCATGTTATAATGACATGTTTAATTTATTTATTTCTTTAGTAAATGTCACTTCATATTTTTATTTGATTGATAAACACCAAATAATAATAATGAATCTATGAACCCATTATTTGGAGTGGTATGGGACACCCCAAATAACATCACATTAAAATGGGTATTCAAAGTGGTATGGGACACCTTGGATACATAGCCCCCTAAGACATAATAGGATTGTATTGGATTGATTATGGGATGGGTGTGGCCCTTTATAGCCTCTCGATGCATCGGCAGGTCTCATGAGACAAATTATGGTCATGGCATGAGGCCTGACAAAAGTTATGGTTCAGGTGAAATTCCTGAACAAAGATATGTATGGTCTTGGCACAAGACCTTGACACAGTCTGGCATTATACCCTCCTCTTAATGTGTTAAAATGTGGATGACCATGACATTTTATGACTATTAGGATATCCCTAGTATAGATCCTAATGTGTGAACAGATGATTTAAAAGCATTGACAAGTTATGTTTCAGAAATGTTAGACTTGGTCCATTTATCAGCAGTTTTTATACTACTTCAAGTGAGAAATTTTGGATAAGAATGTCATGTTATGTGCACTAAGATTATGCCTTATTGTTTTTTCATTTATATGCCTTGTTATAAGAAACATTCATAACCAGCATATTATTATTGTTTAAGTATTGTTCAATGGATTTACTCCTTGTTTATTTCTGCATACTCTGATCATGATTAGATGTCGTGTTAAAAGCTTCATTTTATTTCAAGTTCATTTGTTTTCCTTTATGAAAATGTTTAAGTTTATTTTTAAGAGTACTATTTTCTTTTCAGTAAAGAAAGATTATTTTCAAGTTGTTCTCAAACTCCTTACCGGGCATACTTTTTCTCACCCTATGTTTTAAATGAAATTGTTTTCAGGTATCAGTCATGTATTAAATGAAGTTTTAGAATGTATCTAGTTTTCCATAACCTGAACCTCATGATCCTCTGTAGCATGGGATATAATGTGGTATATGTAAATGAATGTAATGTAACAATTATGGTACATCATGTCTCATGGGCACCGGCTCCGGGAACTCAGGGGCCAGGGTTGTTACAGTATACCTCTACCAAGGGGTTAACAGTTCAATAGTAAATGAATCCCTACGTGATATTCATCTCACATTTAACATTCGTGAGACACATTCCATATTTTTCAAATAATTATTTTTTATGGTTTATATAATTCCTGGTTACATTATACATCATGATTATACCTTATTTCATGATTAATAATATTTCCTTTGATTTTATTATTTCATTGGGATTACGATCCGAAAGTTATTTAAGCATTAAATGGTTTTTGGCGCAATTTTCCTTCTATGAGAAGGATGTTTTTATATAAACATACATTGTTTCAAAATGTTTATATAAAACCCCTTTGATATATAATACCATGAATTAAATAATCCTCATGATATTATAAATTCTAATTTTTGATAATTCATTCATGGGGATTTTTATTCAAATTTTCCAAATTAGTGATGATTTTATGGTGTAATCTCATCATTATCAAGATTGTTTATAACTATGATTCTGATGATAAAATATCATCATCCATATCTCAATGATTTTCATGAATATAGGTTATGTCATGGGAATACATGTTTTATATTCATTATACCCTATTTATGTATTCAATAGTTAAAAAAGAACATTCTTATGAAAACCTATCTTTTAGAAAAAACACTTTTTTATAAAAACCGTGTTTTATAAAAATGTTTTCAAATAGTTTTTCTGTGATATTCTAATATAATTTTACAAGATTAGTATTTATGTAATTTTTTTTAAAAAAATTAAAGGATTTACAAATAATCTTTTATATGTTTTCAATGCTATTTTATTAAATAAGCATTTCAAAAATATTTTTGTTTTAAAAAGACGTTTTCCAATTTTAAAGGATATAATCCCCAATAAATGTTTTAAATGATTCTTAATCCTTCCTTTTTATGTTCCCAATGCGGGCTTCAATGAAAAGTATTATTTAAATTTTTTATGTTTTAAATTTTTTTTTTCAATGAAAGGTTTCATTCCTTGTTAAAAGATCCATGTGATCAATCTAATCATTCACCATATAAGATGAAATTATTTGATATAATTTATTCTCAACCAAGAATATCATCCAATGAAAGAATTATTCTTATTTATTTTAACGGACTTTGTTTGTGATGAAGAGTTGTTTACGAAATCCATTTCTCTTCCATTAGTTATACAGTGATAAAAGTCTTCTGAATATCACTCATTTTCACGGGTTAAGATTTGATGAAATGTTTATGTAGTCTGTTTCTTTTCAGAAGATTATTCTATGATGAAATTTATTAACACACATTTAATTTCTTGGTTTATTAGAAGGATAATTTTTTTATGATATTATGGAACCCATAATAATGAATTTCATTATATATTGGGTGTAACCTATACCTCCACCAAATTAATTTGGTAATGATGTATATATAATGAGATAATTTTTGTAAACAATTCAAAGGTCTTGATCCACAGTGGGATGAAGGTTTAAACTAAACCACAATGGGAATAAGGTGTAACCTAATCCACTATGGACTGAAGGTGTATCCAGTTCCACTATAAGTAAATGGCTACCACTAGGGATGTCGGTGAGTCCTTCCTAGGAGGTGACTCATTTTACGATTGATCCTAATTCCATAATCACAATTTTATTGATGATCATAATTTCATGTTCACAATGTTGTCAGTGAACATTATTACATATTCCCAATGTTATGTGTGATGTAGATTACATGTTCCCATTGTTTTGAGTGAACCTGATTATATGTCCATAATGAAATGCATGGAACCAATTTCACATTAACTCTATTAAGTGAGGACATGGTTTCATGTCTATAAGTTTATATGAGGGCATGATTTCATGTCCATAACATAAAGAGTGTCCCTTTTTATATTTACACATATTCCCAATGTTATAAACTTATTTTTCCCACAAATTGATGTCTTATGCCATGGGTTTTCAATCATAGTTCATGTTCAGGATTATATTATGCATGTCTAATGAAATGCCAATAATTATTCTATGCCTCACATTTATCATCAATTATAGGTTGGGTATGAACCTTGTATGTTATTTTCATGAACACATACACTTATAATTATATTATGCTTTCATATGATCATAGATTGGTATCTCTTATGTTTAACCTTAATAGGTATCTCAGCTGACTATTTCGTATATTTCATTTCATTGTGTTGTGAAAAAAGGTTTCATATAGAAATACTAAAAGGCAATATCTTGAATGGAGATGCTGAAGATCATTCACCATGTTATAAGATTTTGTTTTGATGATTCTAAATGCATTAAACTATTATGGTCCTTAGGAGTCTGTTTGTATAATGTAATGTATATTCATCTAAAAATATTTAATATCCATATATGAAAATCCATGTGTATTTATACCATTAATAGCATCCATTCATTAAATCCCTCACTATGACATACCATTAGTGGTGTTGATCGACGACAAAACACATTCCTCCATGTAAGTGATAATCACTATATACACACAAATGAAATTTTCATTCCTAATTTGATGAAAGATGGTATAGATACATTTTACACAATAAAAAAAATATTAAAAATAAATATATGGATGATAATTATGTTATTATTTTAGTTTTCTTATTATAAATTTAAAGGATTTAGATGAGGAAATAATTGAATAATTCTCAATTAAGAACTATAACTATTTCTCAAAACAAAATCTCATGGTGTATAGAATACTTCTGAGGATTTTTTTAAAATAAAACACGGGGCTATAGAAAATGGGGATATATGTTTTGAAGATACTTGGTTAGGTAATGGCTAAATGAGAGTGCTTAGAAGTTGTGAGTAATGTTGAATAGGAGGTTCTCATTTATAAGTGATAGGAGTGGATCTATAAGAATTACATAAAATATTAAATTAATATATATTAATATTCATTAAAAAGTATCTATAAATTGATAAAATTTGAAGATATGATGTGGATGAGACTGAATCCTCTCATAAAATAAAATTTATA
This sequence comes from Viscum album, assembly GCA_963277665.1. Classification (NCBI taxonomy): domain Eukaryota; kingdom Viridiplantae; phylum Streptophyta; class Magnoliopsida; order Santalales; family Viscaceae; genus Viscum; species Viscum album. The sequence continues at coordinate 241,562,418 of OY728167.1, read as the reverse complement.
CAATTTCATATTATGGTTTCTCCATTATTTCTTTGTTTAGTCCCATGTTAGGAATTTTTGAAGAGTAAAATGGTATCAATGGTTTTAACACATTAGAAGCCATGAAAGCTACTATAAAAGAAAAAATGGACCTTAAATAGACCATGGATTATATTATATATTAATTATCATTCACATGGATAATTATAATATGTTTAGTAATTTTAATTAATTTTAAAAAATATTATTTATTATGAAATATAATTAATGAAATATTTAAAACTACTAACTGATACATAATTTTTTATTATCAAAATATTTTTTTTGGAAAAATTATGAATCCAAAGGTTCTCCCAAAACAAGAAATAAAGGAAAAAACGTAGTCGTTAAAATGTAAAATATTCTTATTAGTATTCTAATCCCAGAATAGGTACCAAAAAACAGACTTTACCGATGTTTCTCGATCATCCTTTATAAGGGCTTCAAAGAGAATCGCCAGCTTGTCCCAAGATTTCATGTACTCCTCTTTTGTGATCGAATCTTCATCGAAGCCTATGAATAAAAGAAGGTTTTTTCTACTAATCCAATCACTCTATTCTAATGTAACATCCATAAGAATGGACCTTCCCATCATCTTAATAAAAACATATGTGGAGTAATTTATCACGAGGAATTCTGTTTCCATATCTTGGCCATACTATAGAAGTAGATCCATAGAAGATTCCTCAAATATCCCTTATAGGTCACCCCCTTGGAGAAGATTCCCTTCAATCCACATCCACTACTCAGATATACTTCCTAGTATATTTTGAATCACCATCCTTTAAATCATATTTTTATTTTTTTATAGATCGAGTCTCCATAGGTAGTGGTAAATAGGAGTAATCCTTTTGACCTTTCTTACTTCCTTGCCGACCCTTCCTACTCCTCAAACTACAGAGGTATTTATAATAGTCTTCTTGTCCATTGTCTTCTAAGAAAAGGCTAGTTGACTCATCACCATATTCATCCCTATGAAGACCTTCTCCACATTGTGGTTCTCTACTAAGTATGCATCCTGATCAGACCATTCACTCCCTAGTCCCTCAAAGCGGTTACCCATATTAATGGCTGGTAACTCACTTCTCAGACTTGAACTATTCAACAAAATATCATCATGTTATAGAAAACCATTTCTTACAGTGTTGAGAAGTCATGAAAAGACTACCTTCACATAGGATCAATCATTAATGGCCTTTCCATTTCCCTCACCCCCTTTATTGTATCAACTTCCCGATTAGGACCAATTCTAGTAATTCTTTTTGAGGACTATAATGATAAAGGGTCCATAAAACATAAATTAGAAGTAGAATCCACATCATGACCTACTTTTACCAAATAAGAATTAAAAACAACATTAGGAATAAACAGGTCTTTCTTCAGTTGATTGTAAATATTAGAAACTATAAGGATAACCTCTTGAGTAGTAGGATGAACATCAAGAGAAAAATATTGAAGAAAAACTATACCCATAAGACTCTTTTTGGCCAAACCATTAACATTCCCATGTACCTTAAAACTAACATATGAAGATTCCATCCTCTATAGATCACTCAACTTTACTCCTCATCTATATTTAATGATAGGAAGTACAATTTTCTTACAGGTAGAATAAAAATCAAACCAATTCTCAAATTCAACGAACTGTTTCTATCAAAACTCCTCCCCCACAAAAATCCAATAATACTTAGTTGAAACCATGGAAACATCAACCTCTACTAAAATTCATTTAGCCATAGGGTGGAAAATAGATTGGGTCATGTTGTCTGAAGACATATACCTTTATACCATATTCCTTAACATCTGCAAATTTGAAGGGTTTTGAAATGGTAAAGGAATTTTTAGGAAGCTTACACAAACCACCACTATTGGTGCGTCACACTACATGGGAAAATTAAAGGCCCATCAGAATAGGTAAAATTGAATTTAGATGAATTTATGGGGGGGGGGGACTAGAACATTTCCTAATCAAGTCTTCCCCTGAGGAAAATCGGGTAATCATTTTCCTACTATCATGTAGACCAATCATAGAATGATCTTACAAACCCCATGTCCCAAAAAATGAATATGTTGAACGCGTCCACTGAAGGTTTACAATGCTTAAAACAATAAACAAATGTGGGATTTTGAAGAGAATAATCCTCATTAAACTCCAAAGAAGAAATCGTCGGTTAAGGGAAATGAAAAAATAAATATTGGACCTCAAGTTACAAATAAATTTGCAAGGAGGGAAGAAAATTAGGGTTTCAAAGTGGGGATAAATTGAGAGATGTGGTTCCTTCAAAGGACGGTTAAGGTCCCTCCCCCATCGGTAGGGGAGGGACCAGTGTGGAAGATATCACCGTCACTGGCTGGGAACCACCATCTCTGAAACCATTCCAAGTGCATTCAAATAAATTCATTTAATTTCACATTAATGACATCAATATAGTAATGTAATTCAGATATAGACATCTCATATATACCTCATGAGTGATATTTATATAAAAAATTAGTTTTACACAGAAAATCAGCCAAAAAAATATTTCTTATTGTGTGTTTAGAAACCAGTCATATGATTTGTGTATTGCATGCACAATAACTTATCAGTGTGGTAAAAGGATTAAATATTAATATTTTATCACAAAAAATTATAAATAAATTACTATAACAAAAAAATAATACTATGATTTGGAAAATAATAAGACTAATTTATACCATATTTTAATCCCGATAAGAACATAAAACATAAGATAAATAAAAGATATTGATATTTTGGAATTTTATTCTCTTAAAATAAAAAATCCCTTATTAAGGGAAAATTTCACCTCATATACATATATTAGAATTTATTTTGACTATCGTAAAATTAATCTGATCCAATTAAATATATTCATGTTTTGGGAAGATTTTGAGAACATACCTCACGGTTTAGACCCTCTTTTACCCATTTACCCTTCCCAATATGAAAAATACAAACCAAAAATAATATTAATAAGGACCAATAATAAAAGGGATCAAGTTATAAATATTATACTATGAATTCCAAATATAGTATTTTTTAATATTTAAGATCTATAAAATGAAAAATGTTTTTATAAACACCCAAAGGGTAATAAAAAACGTTTTTTTATTGAAAAACATGTGTTCTAAAGCACAAAAATGCCATTATACCAAAATCAGTTTTAAATATTATTTATATTTAGTTATTTATATTAGATATATGTAAATAATAGTTGTGTTACTTTGATAAAAAATAAAAATCATAACGAGACTTGTAAATAAATTTATCTAATGACTGGAAATGACCGTTTTATAAAAAATAACTATTTTTTATTATTCACTGAAATATATATCTTCCACAAAAAATATAAAATATCACTTTAAGCTAATATTGAAATCATGATCCAAAAAATGATTTTATTTTTTTAAAAAAATAATTCAATGCTTTTGGAATTAATCTTTTAAATAAAACTTTATAATAAAAAGTGTTTATTATGAATTAATCAACCTCAATTTATTTGAAAATAACATAATAGTCTTATAATTAATATAACCATATAAAATCCAATGCATTCATACTAATGTGGAAATAAATGAAATATTATCTTTAAATGGGTTGTAATATTCACCCCCTTTTATAAATTCCATCTTGACATTTTAATTAGTTTCTTAAAAAATTGTTGTTATCTTTCACTTATTTCATTTTGATATTCACTTGTTTCATTATCAATCATATAGTTTTTCCTAAAAATTTAACATGATAAATTATATTATATCTCTCCAATTTCTATCATCGTTCAATAGTATATACTATCTATGCTTTATTATAACAACCATGTCATTCATTTCAAAGTTAAACATGATTTATTACATAAAAACCTTCACTTGATAAAACATAGAAGATGGAGAGGTCTAGTGTCTTTGGGGCTTAAGAAAAATACATAAAGACTTAAAACATGAAACATAACATCTTTATTGAAAACATCCTTTACATGACCACTACATTCATTCGTACATAGCATTGCATGAGATAACTTGAGGAAATACATAAGAAAAGGGTGAGATATAAAGCCCAGTAAGGGTGTAAACAAATCATAACATGAATATTACAATACTTGTTAGGAAATAGGCATATCAATGGAGCACAAGATAAACATAAACATAAAGTAATGATATATCATCATTATCATAACATGGAAAGGTAGCAACAACACTTAACATGGTATTAGCATGAGACAGGGCTCATTGAACATAGAACATGAGTAAACCCTCATTGAACATGAATTAACATGAGTAAAACCTCATTTCATTTGACATACAATGATACTAATCTTTACCCAATGCATTGGAGCGCTATCAGGGCGCACCCATCTTAAACATTTTATTTCATGCATAAGTGTGCCACAAGATCATACAATATGGATTCATTAAACATCATGAATTATTCCATGATAAAGGAATGCTTAATTCCTACATGAAACTCTTACATCAATGAGTAAATGCGCATAAAGGTGAAAACCCTTTATAGAGAAATGGACATGGTATTCACTACATAATGATTTTGGCTTGGAAAATTGCGGTGCAATTTCTCCAGCATAACGACATGACATAAGACATCATAAAAATGGCTGATGAGAGAGAAAGTGGTGTCTCATCATATATACTTGAAATGGACAGTAATGAGGTCATATATATACATGTCCCACCATAATTAATGGAATTTATATTTGTAATACAATATAAATTCTTGACTGTAATTGAGAAGAGAGAAATTCCTTATGGAATTTTGGCATTGTAACAGGTGTACATGGATGGAATTAATGTGAGATAAAGGGGTCTCTCATAATTCAAATATAAGGAGAGAAGTAATAGGGTAGGGTAGAAATCACACTAAAACACTTATAATTGAAAATAAATGGACATAACAATATTAAGAAACTTGGATAAAATGAGAAAGGAAGGAATCCCTTATGGATTTTTGGCATGGTAACGAGTGTACATGGAAGGCATTAATGAGAGAGAAAGGGATATCCCATCATTCAAAAATAAGTAGGGTAGTATGGGGGAGTTGATAAATCATACCCCAACATTTATAATTGAAATTAAAAGGACATAAAAAATATTAAGAAACTAGGATAAAATGAGAAAGCAAGGAATCCCTTACTTGGAAGTGTGATCCCAATGGCTTGGGAGAGGCTTGAGAGAGTCTTCTTTGGATCTTGGGGTACCTTGGAGGGACTCTAGAGGGAGTAGGGAAGAGGTTGGACGAACTCCAATGGATTTTAGTGAAGAGTAAGTGGGATCTTGGGTGGGTTTATATAGGAAAGGAGAAGAAATTATTTATTATTTAGGGTTGGGACACCACACATTAAACTAATCAAAACCAAAAACCAGCCCATGGTTTTTGCCCATGGTTTTTTCCAAAGGGGAGTGGAATTTTTTTTATAAGGCCAATGTCCTAACTTCTTAAAATAATATGGTTGTTTATGTGGAGGAGAGTCACGCTCTTAAGGAAGGAAATTTAAAAAGATAAAATGTTTTATAAGTCTTGGAGGATCAAGTAAGGCTTTTTCAAATAAATTGAATTAACATAAAATCACATTATTTTAATTGTAAAACATATATTGTCCGAACATAATGTTTATAGTATTTTATTACATCACTATTGGGTAATTATGATGTCATAAAACACATTATATATTTATATGATATTTAATTTTTAACCAAAAATTTGACTCTCATAAAATTATAAAAGATTCACCATTGGATAATTTTGATGTCCTGATTCCAAAAATAATATCAATATTTTCTAAATAATTTTCTAAATATGTGAATTTTTACTTTTAAAATTAAATCAACGTTTATAAAAAATTAATGGGTTTTGACAAAAATAGATTTCAAACCATAATAAAAATAGAAATTGTATTATAAAAATTATATGATAATTTATATTTAATAAAAATTAATTTAATAATAATAATATTTTATTAAAGTATTATTTAATTAAAAAAATCATTACATTATAAAAATATATTTCTTAGTTAAATATTAACTAAAAATACTATTTGTGCTTTTAAAAAATATTTACAAGGTAAAAATAATAAAAATTATTGTCTATTATTTATTCTATACAAAAGTATTTCACATAATCATAGTTCTAGGTATTTGTTACATAACCCCTTAAAATAGCCACATAAGACCTAAGGGTAAGGTGCATAATGGTGAAAAACTCTTGGGGTGGATCGGATAAAATTTCACGCGTGGTAATCTCTATGAACTTCCACTTCTCCTATAGACGGTTCCATTCGAGCTTAAAGTGTTGAATCTTTGCTTGGACTTGGTCAAGAGAGAATCCCAATGAAGCCACCTCATTTCCAAGCTCTGAAAAATGGGCTTCGTATGGAGAAATTCTACTGGATGGGGCAACCACTTCCTTTATCTGAGAAAATTGGATTTGTTAAAGCCGTATATTTATACTAATCATGTGATCCCTGGTCAACCTCTATATTAGCAATAGTCATAATTTTTAATGGTATTTTGAAATCCAAAAACATAAAACCAAGTAAGTGAATACATTTTATATGATCATTTTACATAATAAGAAATTTAATTAGATCAAGAGGTATTTTCATTAACAAATGTTTGGGTCATTACAATCTTACCCCCTTTAGAAATTTCACCCTTGAAATTTACTTTTCCCACACTAAAACATATGTCGGAAACTATGCTTAATCACTTCCTATGATCCCCACATCGCTTTTTTAATCTTTTGGTTTCTCCACAACACCTTCACGAGGGGAATTATCTTATTTCGTAGAACTTTTTCTCTATGATCTAAGATCTTCACCGGTTGCTCCCTGTAAGAAAGATCATCATCTTATTACACTAGGTTGAAAGAGAGTATATGTTAAGGGTATGGTAGGTACTTGTTTAAGAGGGATACATGAAATACATCATATACTTTGGACATGGTAGGTGGAAGTGCTAGTCGATAGGTCAGAGCCCCGACACGATCAAGAATCCCAAAGGGGGCATTGTACCTAAGACTTAACCTCAATTTCTTTCCAAAAATCATGACTTTATTCCACATAGATATGCATAGAAATACCATGTCTCTAACTTTTAACTCAAGGTCTCATTGACGGTTATCTTCATAACACATATATTGACTTTGGGATACCTTGATATGCTGTTGAATGGTTTTCACCTTCTCTACCATTTCTTTGACCATTTCAGTTCCTAGTAGCTTATGCTCACCGACTTTATCCCAATAAGCCAATGTTATACACCTTTCCCCATCAAGGTCTTAATATGGTGCCATTTGGATGCTCGAGTGGAATCTTTTATTGGAGGAGAATTCAACTTGTGGAAGATTTTTATCCCATCATCCTTTGATGTCCATAGAACATGATCTTAACATATCTTCCAGTCTCTGAATAGTTCATTTAGATTGTCCATCATTTTGAGGGTGATAGGCTGTACTGAAGTTCAGTTCATTTCTTAGAGCATGTTTAGGACTTTTCCAGAACATCGAGGTGAATCTCAGATCATGATCATATGCAATAGATAGTGGTAATCCAAAAATCCTTACCACTTCTTTGATGCAAATCCGTGCAATTTGATCCACTAAGAAGTCCTCTGTGAACACAAAAAAGTGACATGTCTTAGTAAGGCGATCCACAATGACCCATATAGCATTGTTTCCTTCGGATGTACTTGGAAGTCCATTGATAAAGTCCATGGTAATGTTGTCCCACTTCCATGTTTGTATGGTTAGTGGTTTCATCACCCCCTTGGAGTTTTTCCTCTTAGCCTTCACTTGCTGACATACCAGGCACATTGATGTATATTCAGAAATCTCCCTTTTCATATTGTCCCACAAAAAGTTTTCACAAATATCTTGATACATCTTTTTTCTCCCCAGGTGAATAGATAAGGTCGATCTATGTGCATCATTTAGAAGCTCCTTATTTATCACTGGATCGGATGGTACACATACTCATGACCCAAATCACACAATTTTATCCTTGTCAACCACAAACATTAAGGATTTTTCATTTCTAATAGCTTCCACCCTTTTCATAATTTCTTCATCCTTTCTTTGAGTATCCATTATTTTCTCCATGGGGGATGGTTGAGAAATCATATGAAAAAGGATTGATTATATTCCTCCCTTAATGGTTCCCATTTCCATCCTATGAAAATATAAGATGATTGGATCCTTTTCAATTATCATCATTGATAAAGATGCAGGATCCTTTCTATAGAGAGAATTTTCCAACTTGTTGGCTTTCCCAGGCTGGTAATGGAATGAGTAGTCATAGTATTTGATCAGCTCTAACCATCTTCATTGGTGCATGTTAAACTCTTTCTCTGTGAATATATACTTGAGGATTTTTTGGTCTGTGTATATTTCACACTTCTGCCCAAAGAGATAATTCCACCAAATTTTCAAAGTAAAGATCACAGCAACCAACTCCAGGTCATGTGTTGGATAGTTCTGCTCATGAAATTTCAATTGCCTTGAAGCATAGGTAATGACATTGTCATTGTGCATCAACACACAACCTAGTCTATTCTTCAAAGCATCACTGAATACCACAAAAAATTATCCACATGTAGGTAATGTGAGCACGAGAGCAGTGATATTCCTCCTTTTTAACTCCTTGAAGCTTTCTTCATATTCATCACTTCAATAAAACTTGACTCCCTTCCGAGTTAGCTTGGTAAGAGGGTTTGACAATCGTGAGAAATTTCTCACAAATCAAGGATAATATCCAAAAAACCCTAAGAAGCTACAGATATCCATTACTAATGTTGGCCTCAACCATCCCACTATTGCAGTGGTCTTCAAGGGATCCAAAGATATCCCACTGCTTGTAATGATATGACCCATGAATGGTACCTCCTTAAACCAGAACTCAGACATGTCATAATTTTCAAAGAGCTTCTCCTTTTATAATGTCTATAGTACAGTTCTTAGATTCTCCTCATGATCCTCCTTATTTTTAGAGTATATTAGAATATCATCTAAAAAGACTACCACAAATTTGTCAAGGTGATCTCTAAAGACTCTATTAATCAATTACATGAATATTTCTAGAGAATTATTGATTCCTAAAGGAATTAATATGAATTCATAGTTCACTTATCTTGTACAAAAAGAATCCTTTGGTATATCCTCATCCTTCTCCCTTACTTGGTAATATCCCAACTGAAAATCCACCATGGAAAAGTATTCTTCTCCACGTAGCTGATCAAATAAGTCATGAATTCGTGGCAGAGGATAATTGTTCTTTATTGTGATTTTTTTGAGCTCACGATAATAAATTCCAAGAAGCATTGATCCATCCTTCTTCTTGACGAAGAAGACCGGTGCACCCCATGGTGAAGCTCTTGGGCATATAAACCCTTTTATCTAGATTCTCCTATAGTTTTTCTTATGCTCCTAAAGCTCCAGAACTACCATTCTATTGGGATTCTTGGATATTGGAAATTTCCAAGGTATAAGATCAATTGGGAATTCAACATATCTTCTAGGAGGAAGACAAGACAATTCCTTAGGAAACACTTCTGTGAATTCCCTCAAAATAAGCATGTATTCAAGGATGGTTGCTTCCTTGGAATCAATCATCTAAGGTAGATACACGTGCTCATATGGAATTAATATCCACACTTGAGATGATGGATCTAAAGATGATTTATCCTCTCCTTGAACTTGTACAAAATCGGGGGTCGATTCTCCACATAGAGAGTCATTTACCTCTCATGGAAATTTATGTTGGATCTATATAAGGAAAGACAATCCATGCCAAGAATTGAATCAAATTCCACCAGAGGGAGAATGAATAGGTTCTTTGGGAAGTTCAATCCACAGATTATGACAGGGGAGGAGTTATATTCATGGGATGCAATGATTTCCCCATTTTCCATACTCACCAACATATTCACTTCCATGATTTGTGATGGTGTTGGGATTGTTCTACTAAAAATTTGGGATATAAAAGTATGAGTGTAACCAGAATAAAGAATTTCATTCACTATTATTGAATGAATAACTAGTGTACCTATTACCAATTCATTTTAGGGGTTCACTTCGGTGGTTGTGATGGAAAAAGTTCTCATTTTCTGCCTTGGAGGTTGTTAGTTGCCTATGAAAACCCTTGTCTTAGGTCACTGATTTTCAAGATGCAATAGTTCTTTGCTATTGAAGCAATGAATAACACGTTGAGAGTCGAACAGAGTTTTTCTCTCCTATATTTTATCCGTGTGTTTTTTTTTTCAGATTTTAACAGCTAGGTGTCCCTCTCTTCCACACCTAAAGCATTTCCACGCCCCCTTTAGGAAATTTACGGGGTGCTTCTTTCTACACCTTTGGAAAGTGGGGTGATGGATTTTCTTAGAACCATTGGATTTATCCATCATACTTCCAGAATTGAAGTCCATCTTATACTTATTATCCCCATGATACCCCTGAGATTCTTTGATCTCTATTTTGACCATGAGGGCGCATCAGACATTTTCCTCATAGCAATTGAAGTCACAGATCGCCAGGGCATTCCGTAGGCTATGTTTTATCCCACAAAAGAAGTGGTCAACCATGTGTTTAGGGGTAATGACAAAGCCGTAGGAATATCATGAAATCCTTGTGATGTTTTCCTTGTACGTTCCAATAGATTTTTCATCTTTTTTTATTTAGATGAAGGAAGTCCCTTTCCATCATATGCTGGAGGGTGCATGGAAAATATTTATAGAAATACATATTCTGGAAATCCTTTAATTCTAATTCCTCGATCTCCTCCTCAGGCTTCATATTTATGATCAATGTCCACCATTGATCGACTTTACCCTCCATACGATAAGTATCCAGAAGAACCTTCTCTTGTTCCGAACATTGAAGGATGAAGAAGATATTTTAAACATATTTTATCCATTGTTTAGCTATTAAGGGATCTGAAGACCCATTAAAAGTAGGAGGCCTTTTTCTCATAATGCTCTCAATAGTGACTTGTTCTTTCTTAGGGGGGAGGATGAACATTCCTCTTGACCCATGTTTCTATTCATATCTTGTGTTAACTGAGAGAAAATCGTGAAAAATATTTTGATTACCACTCAAATCGGATTAGGAATCTCATTAGAATAGTCATCACATTGGTTTTCGCACTACTTGTTAGCTAGAGTCCTCTTATTACTAGCCATTGGCTGGAATAAAATGAATGTTATTGTCAACACATAAAGGGTAATCCAAGGAAAAAAATGGATGACTTATAAATTTCTTTTTATTCTTTAACTTATTAATATATAGGCTTAAATCTATGTTATCAGTGACATACGTTCTAACATATATTATTAAATCAATTTTTTATTCCCTTAATAATGGTTCATTATAAGATTTTGAATTTACCAAAGAATATCCCCCAGGAGTTTCATAACCAAAAGTGCAGTAAGGCCCATTTTCGTGTACTAGGATACCCCAGGTTAAGTCCTAAACTCTTTGTTAGATTTTTCACTCCTAGGTACATCTGTGCCAGAGCCACCTCTACCTTATCATATCCAAACAGGGATTTATATGATTGTAAAACCAATTATTAAATACTCACCAAAATTTAGGGATGTTTTTATTATACTTAGTCTTATCCATATGTCTTCACTAGGTTTTTTTAATCCTAGTCCCAAGAATAACTAAACCTATCCTCGGATACAAACTATATCAACCATGATTTTTATTTCACACTTAAACATGATTTATTACACAAAAACCGTCACTTGATACAACATAGAAGATCTAGAGGTCTAGTGTATTTCGGGCTTAGGAACATTAAATAATGAGTTAAAACATGAAACACGACATCTTTATTGAAAACATCCATTACATGACCACTGCATTCCCTCGTACTTAGCATTGCATGGGATAAACTGAGGGCATGCATAGGAAAAGGGTGAGATATAAATCATAGTAAGGGAGTAAACAAATCATAAAATTAATATCACAATACCTATTAAGAAATAGTAATATTAATGGATCGTAATAGAAACATAAACATAAAGGCAAGATATATCATGATTATCGTAACATGGAAATGTGGCAACAACACTTAACATGGTATTAGAATGAGCCAAGGAACATTGCACATGGAGAATGATTAAACCCACATTTAACTTGAATTATCATGAGTAAACCCTCATTGCACTTGAAGTATCATGATAATAATATTTTCCCAATGCATTGGAGCACTATCAGGGCGCACCCTTCTTAGACATTTCATTTCATGCATAAGTGTGCCACAAGATCCTACAACATAGATTCATTAAACATCATAACTTATTCCATGATAAAGGAATCTGGAATTATTATATGAAACTCTTCCATAAATTAGTAAATTTTCATAAATTTTAATACCCTTAAAAGAGAAATGGAAATGGTATTCACCACACAGTGATTTTGGCTTGGAAAATTGCAGTGCAATTTCGGCAGCATAAAGGCATGACATAAGAATTCATAAAAAAATTTGATGAGAGAGAAAGTGGTGTATCATGATATTTAAATTAAATGGACAGTAATGGGTCATATATATAAATTTACCAACATTATTAACGGAATTTAGATTCATAATACAAAATAATTTTTTGAATGTAAATGAGGAGAGAGAAATTTCTTACGGAATTTCTGCAAGGTAGCAGGTGTACATGGAAGGAATTAATGTGAGATAAAGGGGTATCTCATCATTAAAACATATGGATGGAAGTATGGGGGAGGTGATAAATCATACCCCAAAATTTATAATTGAAAATTAAATGACATAACAATATTAAAAACATGGATAAAATGAGAAAGGAAGGAATCCCTTATAGAATTCTGACATGGTAATGGGTGTACATGGAAGGCATTAATGAGAGGGAAAGGGGTATCCCATCATTTAAACATAAGGAGTGAAGTATGGGGGAGTTGATAAATCATAACCAAACATATATAATTTAAAATAAAAGGAGATAAAATTTTTAAGAAACTTGGATAAAATGAGAAAGGAAGGAATCCCTTACTTGGAAGTGTGATCCCAAAGGCTTGGGAGAGGCTTGAGAGAGGAATCTTGGGAGATTTTGGTTCCATGGGAGGATTATAGAGGGATGAGGGAAGAGTATGGATGAACTCCAAAGTCTTTGAGTGAATTGGAAGTGGGAGCTTGGGTGGGTGTATACTGAAAAGGAGAGGTAATCCTTTATTAATTTTGTTTGGGACACTACACATTAAACTAATCAAAACCACAAACCATTTCATGGTTATTTCCCATGGTTTTTCCAAAAAGGTAGTGGAAAACAATATTTTATAAGTCCAATGGAATAAAATCATAAAATAATAGGGTTTCTTATGTGGAGGTGAGTCACACTCTAAAGGAAAATAATTTAAAAATAAAAAAATGTTTTTTAAGTCTTGGATGGTCCACTAAGGCTTTTTAAAATAAATAAAATAAACATAAATTAACAATATTTTAATTTTAAAACATATATTGGCCGAAAATTATGTTTATAGTGTTTTATTACATCACTATTTAGTCATTAGGATGTCGTAAAACACATTATATATTTAAATAGTATTTAATTTTTACACAAAATTTCGACTGTCTCAGAAAATTATGGAAAATTCACCATTGGATAATTTCAATGTCCTAATTCAAAAAATAATATCCTTTTTATTTAAATAATTTTATAAATATGTGAATTTTTTGTTTTAAAATAAAATCAACAGTTATAAAAAATTCAAGGGTTTTTGAAAAAAAAAGATTTCAAACTTTAATAAAAATTGAAATTGTATTATAAAAATTATAAGATCATTTAAATTTAATAAAATTTAATTTAATAATAGTAATATTTTATTAAAATATTTTTTAATTCAAAAATCCATTAATTTATCAAAATATATTCCTTAGTTCAATATTAACTAAAATACTATTTGTTATTTTAAAAACTATTTACTACGTACCAATAATAAAAATGAATGCCTATTATTTATTATATAAAAAAGTAGTTCACATAATCATAGTGCTTGAGATTTGTTACATAAAACCATAAAATAGACATATAAGACCAAAGGGTATGGTTCATGATGGTAACCGACTCTTGTGGTAGCTCGAATAACATTACACGTGTGGTAATCTCTATCAACTTCCACTTCAACCATAGATGGTTCTGTTCGAGCATAACGTGTTGAAGATTCGCTTGGTATTGGTCAAGAGAGAATCCCAATGACGCCAAATCCTTTTCGAGCTCAGAAAAATATGCTTCGTATGGAGAAATTATACTGGATGAGTCCATCGCTTCCTTTGTCTGAGTAAATTGGATTTGTTAAAGCCCTATATTTATACTAATCATGCAATCACTTTTCAACGGATATATTAGCAACAATCATAATTAATAATGGTATTTTGAAATCAAAAAACATGAAACCAAAGTAGTGCATACGTTTTACATGTTCATTCTACATCATAAGACATTTAATTGGATCAAGAGGGATTTTCATTAACAAAATTTGGGTCGTTACACTAGTAAGGTGTTTTTCCATCCAACTCAACTACTTGAATGCTAAAAACATGAGATTCACCCATCATATATTTTCATAATTATGGAATATAAAATATGATATGTACCTAAGATAAAATAAGAGGAAAATCCATTTAGTTGGAAACATATCCAAATATATCCAAGATTTTGTATGGTACAATTACCAGGAGAGTAAGCTTTAATTTTTTACCAGAATGTGTAATCCTTTTCCATGTAGTTACATTACAAAAATATTGATCACCTACATTGAATGAATTGTCTTTCCTCTTGTTATCTACCTAACATTTCTTCTATCTCTGAAGAATTATCACAAGTTTTGGGATCATCTTTGCCTTCTCAACTATTTCATCTAATCATTCTTTTTCCAAAATCATTACTAATACTTCATCATACCAATAAGCTATTTTCTGACACCACATTCCATTTAATACCTCAAAAGGGTCATTTTGTATACTAGAATCAAAATTTATGTTAATAGAAAATTACACCAATGAGATATATTGATAAAAACTTCTATGGTAATCTTTTTAACAAACATTAAGCACATCTTAAATGGTATTAATTCTTATTTTATACTAGTTTTCAAATTGAGGATGAAATGATGTTATGAAATTTTATTTAGTAAAAAATTACATATAAAGTCCATTATAGTATTGAGAATTTAATCTAGGACCATGATCATATAAAATAGAAAGATAATATATTAGGAACCTGACTATATCCATGAGTTACAATTGGTAAAGTATATTTGAGGAAATAGTATCTTGAATGGGAAAGAAAAGTTCATATTTATGTAGTTAATAAATAATATAAAAAAATTCATCATTAATTTGAGATGTTTTGGTAATCCCCTATAAAATCCAAGGATAAATAATCATATTTATATTATTACACAATAAATTGATGATGTATCCCATTTATAATTTTTCATTCTTCTTCAAATAAAGGAAAATTAAAAAAGATACTCCTAATGTATGAAATACCACATTTTAATTCTATCCCACCATTAATACTCTTGATATTATCTATACATCTTATTACTTCCCAGGTGAATGGAAAATGAGAATCTATGAGCTCTACTCAATAATTATCTTTTCAATTGAGAATCAAAAGGCATGTATAACATAATTCCAAATTTATTAACACATTCTTCATCATCATTAATCTATGAAAATATATCATTCAAAGTATATTCTACATCATCATGTAAAAAATTATTCTCCTTCAGAGCATTGTTGATTCTTTTGGAACTAAATTATTGTACTGACACATGAAATAATACATTGTATGTTTTTACATCCCCATTTTCTAGGAAAAAATTATTCAAATCATTAAAAAAAGTTTCATGTTCCAAATAAAGCCTAGATAATATAGAATAATAATTTTGAATCAAATCATATATTCTTTTGTTTCCATTTATATCATTGTGATGAATCCTCTAGTCATAATCCTTAATCTGTTTTGTACCTCATCTCTACCTAATGTTCAACTCTTTTTGAGTGAATTTATAATTCAAAATCTTATGGTTAGGATATATTTCACACATTACTATATTTAGGAAATAGAAGAGATTTTTGAAATATTATTATTTTTAAAATAAAATAATGTTTTTGATAGCTTGTCTTACACACAACTCTGAGTTTATCTTGTGTTACATGAATCACTAATATTAAACGAAATTAGACATAAAAATTAAATAATATTACTTAATATAATTACCATATTTCCATTTTAATGGAGGGTATTAATATTATTACCTAAATTAAAAAAATTATATGGTTTACAAAAATATATTCAATGAATTATTTGGATAAAAATTAATTTGAAACAAAAATTAAAACCAATGGAAATTAAGAAATTTGCTTCTTAAAAAAATATTTTTTATGAATACACATATATTTAATATTAGTAAATTAAAATAATAAATATTAATTATTGAATTTAGTGAAATTTATATATTATTTATTCAATAATTTTTTTATCGTTCATCTATAATTTTTCTATGCGTGGCATAATAATGAATCCAATGATATTGTTAAAAACATTATATTTTATAAATACTGTATCATCTCACATTTGGAATTATATTAAAATTAGTTTTTATTAATTTTATAAAATTAATTTTAGATAACAAACACCACTTTTACATCAACACTATTATATTGTATTATATTTATTTTTTAAACTTCTCTGAAAATAGATTGCATTCAGTGAGTTGTTAAAAATAATGGGTTTTATTAGGATTTTTCGTTTAATTTATAGAATATAAAAACAGAAAAATAATTTAAATTTAGTTTTAAATGTAAAATTAATAAATATATGTATATATTAAAACAATTTTCAAAATTTTAATTAATTTAATATTTACTTTTCTATTAAAACATTCAATACTTATAAAAATATTCCCTTTATAAAAATGCTTTCTCATTACGTATGTGGTCTTAATTTTAAATTAAATTCTACCAATTATATGAATTTAATTTGTAAAGTATATTCCAATATTTATCATAATAAATAATATTATAAAATATGGACAACAAAATTTTTGACGATAATTAATAGGGAAAAGTTCTAAAACTAATTATTATGGTTAACGTTAAAACAGGTTTACAAAGGGGTTAAAATAAAAAGATAAGGGTAAGACCAACATTGAAATATGTATAAATCATTTTGTATAGTAATATTTATAGATTTAGGTATCTAAATTGTATGCATATGGCCGTTTTTAATCTTTTCTTTGGGGAATGAATTTATCATTTTTTAGTTTTTATAGAAATTTCAATGTAGTTTCCAACCAAGATCATATCCCCTCTTATGAAAGGACCTCCCCCCTCTTATCCTCTATACACACAAATATCATTATGGTTATTAAATTTCATGAAAAAACCCTACCCATATTCCCTTTCCACTTTCTACATACCTTGGTTTGGTTAGGAAACCCTCCTTTGAAGGCATTAGGTGTAAACCTAATGAGGATCTCGAAAGAAGATGTAATTATATAAAGCATTCATTATCATACTATATCTTCATCATCCTCCGTAAATTCTTATTTAACCATTATCATATAATAAAATTTGTGTAATACATATTAGGAGAAGTTTTTATGATAATTTAATGATCTATATCCATCTCCTCTTCCCTCAAATGGAAATCCATAACGTCACTCATGTGTACGATGAACTACTACATCAAGAACAAATGTAACTCATTTTATATCAATACATCTCAAGAATTGGTACGATGATGGATATAATATATATATATATAATAATTTTAATTTAATTATACTATTTGATATGAAATATCACATATAATTTTTTTTACTTTCTATTATGTGAGGGATATGCTAATGTCGGTTGTGTGTAGGGATGATTACCTCTTAGATAATCAATTTGATTCATTCTTACTAACCCTTTATGTGGAGGACAATAAAGATTATGTTAATAATATTATGTTATATATAATAAATCATAATGATTCTTTTAAATTTTATAATTATCTACCTTTATTTTGTTTCATGAGTCGGAAAAATGAAAACAATGTTCATGTGTATATTCGACCAACAATCTGCATGAACGTTGTGGTTAATTTTTATATCTATAACATTTATGAATGACTCTTAATATGTTTATAATCATGATATATTATATTTATGAAATTATTTAATTATATATGATGTGATGATGATAAATTTATATGTATTGGAACTACTAAACCAAATCTCTCAAAAGAAACGGAATAGTTAACGCCCAAACAATGACGATTTAATAAAAGAATTAATAATAAATTGGTGTTAATACATTATAAATATATCATATATGATATTATAATGATATTTATTATTATATTAAAGATATATATTATAATTATGTTTATTATATTAGATTTTTGAATTATTTTTAGGAAATAAGGACTCAGGGTTAGGGATTTTCATTGCCTGTTTTATATATGTGATATACATTCCATATTCAACACATGATCATTTTTTTTGTTTATATAAATATCATGAATTTATTTTATTATGATAATAATGAAAATTATCTGGACTTACATATATATTTTATTATCCATCCTTCATGGTTCTTAGGATTCAAAAGTTACCAACGTTGCATAAGATTCCTGATACAATCTCATTTTTAACCAGAACTATTTATGATTATTCTTTTTTTGATGAATTATCATTAAATTTTTCTCATGAAATTATGGATTTTTACTCAACAACTATTATTTCATGAGAATAATTTTTTTCACTTCATTTTCCTCTATTTATTTACTAATGATTCAAACAAAACATTTTCAATGAAAATCAACAATATTTCTCTATTTGGTTTTATAGCTTTTTATTCCATATACATGTTTTCTAAAAATGTTTTAAAAAATGTTTTATTCTTTCTATATTAATTATTACTACAATGTTTAACATTTATTGACTTTTTACATAATGTTTTAAAAGTAATTGCATTGTTATTTTTCAAATAGGGCCAATTTTTCTTTTATTAAAAATGTTTGAGGAATAATTTTTTTAATTTTTAAGAATTGTATTGAATATTACACCATCAGGACCAAGTATTTTATTGAAGAACATTTAAATTATTTCATGGTTATATTCAAATAAATAGATTTTTTATTTATGAATTTTTAATATAAAAATGTAACTTCTAAATTGGAAATGCTATTTTCCATAAGAAATATTTGAAGTGATCGACCTAATTTATTTTCAATATATGATGAAATCCACTTATATAATATATTATTCATTTGGGATATGATACACATATAAAATAATTTTAATATTTCTTAATAGTTTATGGTTTCTAATGGAATGCTTTTTATGTATCACATTTCTCTTCAATGGGTTATACAATGTGGAAAATATTATGATACACTTTTCTTTTTCAAAAGGTTAATCTTTGATTAAATATTTATATTTTACTAAAAATATCTTTTTTCCATTGGTTATGATATGATAAAATGTTTAAGAATCCTATTTTATTCCATTGTAACTTCTATGTTGAAATGATTATGAAACCCTTTTATTTTGATAGATTCTACGGTCTTGATTTTTTAATCACCTTTTTCAATTAATAAGTATGATTTTTATTATTTGATTGGTTGGACCTAGATATCCCTATAATTATTTGGGTAACCATTTATATCAAATTAGGATGATAGGACTAGAATGGGGAGTTATATCAGATCAGTAAGGGAATTTTTCCACTATAATAGTATTGGGATTGAACCTTGACTACTATGATGGTTTGGGGAGTGAAAAAATTCCACATATAGCATTATAAATGATCGTTGAAATCTATTGAAATGATTTATATGGCTATGTGAATTCTATAATTCCATTTATTATACCAATTTTATTCTTTGATGTCATATGTTCTTTGATTATATTATGTTTCATGTCTTATGAACTGCCACTATTTATTCCTTGTATCATGGTAATGATATTTTTTATTCAGGGTATTGTTTTAAAATGCTAAATTCTTATTCACATACAATTATACTGATGTTATTTCTATTTGAATATCGATATCTCACTTTCTTAACCTTATTGAGATTCTGAGATCACCATTTCTTCTGTTTTGTTTTCCCATGTTATGAATAATAGTATTGGGTATGATATTTCTAAAATGAGTACTAAGTGTAAATATATATAAGATATGTTAAAGATATTTCAAAAAATAAGAATATGGTTCACTTAGTTTATGCTGATATAATCACTTACAATTCTTAGTCATGTTTTTGTGTAATGTATTGAATATTCATCTAATAATGTATAACATTTATATATGAAAATATTTGGTCATTATATTTGGAATCCAAGAAAATGTTTAGTAATCCTCTAGAAACTAATATGTGATATATTTACTGAGAACCCTTAAGATAATTATAAGTATAGGTGAATGTATTAATTTTTGGTTAAGAAAGTATTGTTCTTTTTCAAGAAATATAAAACATTATAGAAGTTAAATGTTGATGCAATTATTGAGTATATGTACCTAGGGGTAAAAAACTGAAAAAGAGGTGTTGGGTTTTACACGAGTGTTTCCTAGAATATCATAATGGGCCTTACTTAACATCTGTTTTGATAGTATGGGTGGACATGTTTTATTAATGTACATTTTCATTATGAACCACTGTAAAGTATTTTAATCGATCATAAATTACCCAGGTTAATCATATGGTATCATAAGTGGAATTTCGTATGTGATTTTTCATGATGATGTGGTTTTCCACTTAGATTAGTATTTCTCATCCTATAATTTTAGTTTTTAGTTGAGGGGTGGATCCTAAAGGCACCATGTTAATGATGGATATGATAGGAAATGAATATATTTTCCTCATGTGCATCCAAATTTCATTTTTATTGGAATAAAAAATCTCTTTTCTAGGGTCAGAAAAACGTCTCAAGATATTAATCATGCTATACACACAAATGAGGAAATGAGGGAAAAATATTCTGTTGATCCCTTCATGAGGAAACATCTACCTTATTTCAGTGGTTATTCAGATCCACTAGACACTGATTAAAAGATCATTATCAATGAAAACAAATTTTCCATTCATGTATGTTTGGAACATGAGAGTTTCACTTTCCATGTCTATCATTTTGAAGGAGAAGAAAATCAATGATGGAATCTTATCAAGAACATGAGGGAAAAGTATGAATTTGACTCCAAAAAAATTGGATGATTTAAAATATTATATTTCAATAGTAACTCTCCTCAAATAAATCATACAAAAATGGAGGAGTTGGTTAAGCCATAATAAATGGATGATGAATTCATTGTTACATATATAGGAAATTTCACATGACTTCAGAATTATTATTCTCTTATTATCATCCAACATAAAAGTAAGGTTAATTGATTCAATAATGTCTTTAAATGATGTATATAAAGGGTGTTATCTATAAGATACTTCACTCATTATGAATAAATATTTTTATGTGACATCATAGTTGAAATTGATCTTGGAGTTATAAATCAATCCCTTAGCATAGAAAAGAACAAAAATATATAATATAAATGAAACACATAATGTTATATAGAGAAAACGATGAGCTTCATTTTATGCGATAAATCTGGAAATAAACATGGAGAAAAATTATCTTAAGGGGACTAGTAATTGTTTTAACTGTGGGAAGGAATTTTTTCTGGAAACCTACTTTAAATGTGATGGGAAGAAATTATATAATGATTTTAAAATAAAGATAAATACATAGAAAGAAAAATAAACTCATTTGTGTTTCAAACACAATTATTATGATAATTATATGGATGAATTACCCAATACAAGGTCTATTGAGTATGTTAAGTTATAATAACATATGAAGACATGTAATGTAGGGAAATATTATTTAATCACAATAATTTATGTGAATCATAATAATTTGGAAACTCTTATCCTCTAATCATTAGTTGGTAATTTCTTTTTTTTTCTATGAAGGGGTTCTTTTAAAATAAAGTAATACGTCACTAAAATGAAAGAGATATTATTATAATCATTGATTATCTATATTTATATGTAATATGCAATAAGAAATTGAAATTTTATTTTCTATATCAATTGATGATAATTTCTTTTCATATAGGAGGACGCCTATCTTCTAGTAGATTTTTTTATCTTTGATAATATATTATTTATTGAATTAAAAGTAATTTACCATTTTAAAAGTATAGATGGTATTATTGAATCATTTTTCCAAGTGATTAAGGTATATAAATTTTATTATTTGACGTCATGGTTGATTAATATTGTAATTATTTAGATTATAGAAGGGTATTTGATGAAATCATTCAAATATATAAGATTCAATTATAGTCATACATATTTTTGGTGGACCCTAAAGGTAAAATATTTATAGAATTGATTATGTTATAATTTGGGTGATATTTGATAAATAATATTAATATTTTTTGTTTTGGTAAATATAATAATATATAATAAATGAATATTCATTAATTTATAGATCCTATAATATATAAACATATAATTTTGGGGCTCCATGCATGAAACATTCACCTTGAATACTCATTGTTGGGACCGATATATGAGTCTATTTTGAAAGTTCATTAAAGGATGAAATTATACTTTTCATTAAATAAATTTCCTTATACTATTATCATAGGTCTAAAATTAATCACTTAATGTCTAGAATATGATATTCAGATAAAAATATATAAATATTTCCTTCATTTCTTAGGAATTAATGGTGTTTTCACTCGTCAAATATTTATGGTTTTTTCTTCATTATCTTTCCCTTTATCTTGTTTTATATCACTCACTATTAGTAATTGGGAAGTTGATTTTTCAACTCTTTACATATTAGAATTTACCAAAAAAATATACCTATGAGGAAACCTAGTTATTTGTTACATTAAATAACCTCGAGGTTTCAAACATTCCCTCTTTAAGGGAATTGATTTATTCCATTGTACAATGTTGGTTTAAACATGATAATTTTTAAATGATAAACCTTCAATGATCGAGTAGAATTTGTAGGAGAAAATTAATTTTATGTTGGTTAGGATGTGACACCTTGTGTTGTTATGAATTATTATTATTTGAATAATTTAAATTTCTTTGATACATTGTGTTAGACACAACCACGAGTTTTGATTGTGTTACATGCAACACCATGTTTCATCGAAACACGAAATATTATTAAATTATTATTCATTTCTATAATTATCTCTTATACATTGTAATTATTGGTAAGAATATTATTACATAAATTATAAAAATTCATTGTTTAAAAATATATATGAAATTAATTCTTTGGATACTAAAAAATTACAAATGAAAATAAAAACTAATCGAAAAGAAAGAAAATAATTTTCTAAATACTATTTTTATGTGCGCAAAGATATTTAATATTTTTATGTCCATTTAATCATTACAATTTATTTATTTTCATGAAATATATATATATATATATATATATATATAATTATTACTTTTATCATTCATGTAGAAATTTTCTCGGAATTACATAATAATAAATATAGTGTTATGGTTACACACCTTAATTTTTCTAAAAACTATTTCATAACATTATATGAATTTATTTTAAAATTACGTTTAATAAAATTTATTAAATTAATTTTGGAAAATGAAAATAATATTTGGAATCCACTTTTCTGAAATATAATCAAATGTATTTTATAATTTTTTTTTGAAAATATATATTTTTCAATGAATAATGAAAAATACATGTTTTATTAAGAAGTCTCTTCTCTTATAAAAAATATAATAACATAAATATTTCATTAAAATGGTTTTAAAACTTGAATTAGTTAAATTAGAAATTTTTTAATAAAATCGTGGTCATTTTATTAAATTTATTATTTAATTTTGATTTTAAAACATTCTATAATAATTAAAATTCTCCATTTTCAAAATCTCTTTTTTGTGGAATCGATGATTTTAATTTTAAATTAAAATTTTCCACATTTTGTGAAATGAATTTGGAAAAAACTGATTCCATGTTTTGAATCAAAATAACTAATATTATCATATAATTTGATGAAATTTTTTGAAAATAATGAATAGTTATAGCATTTAAAATTAATTTCTATGGTTAAGGATAAAATAGGTTTACTGTAGCTTAAATTGAAAAGATACGGGTGTGATTGCAGCTAAAAATATATAAATTCTATTTTAAAGTCATATTTAGATATTATAATATCTCAATATAAAATATTTGATGATTTTTCATATTTTAGCTTAGTAATTACTTTATATATTTGAATTCATATGAGAAATTTCCAAATAGATTCCATGTTGGTTTATTTCCCCACTTATAAAACAACCTCTTCCCTCCTCTATTCTATAGTCAAAAGGATTATTTTTCCCAATACCTACCCGAAAACCTTACTCACAACCCATTATACATTTTAGATTCCATTATTTTTTAGTAAACCATACAATTAAGGAATTAGGTATAATATGAAAAAGGCTTCCCAATGAAGAAGTAATTCTCTTAATAATGCATTATCGTTTTATTGATTCATTCACATAATGGAGTTATTATTTAACCAAATTATATAATATATTATTATCAAAACAATAATAATATGGTTTAATGATAATTTCATGACCCATATCCATCTCCTCTTCCCTTAAATGAGAAATGATTATGTCGCTCATTTGTACGGAAGACTACTTCTTCACTAACAAATGTAAATCATTATCCATAAATACCTCTCATGGGTTGGTATATGATCAATAAAACAAATATATATATTAATTTTAAAATAATTATAATTTTTGTGATATAATATCAAATATACCATTTTTAATTCCATTCGGTTTGGGAGATGCTAACATCATTCGTGTATACGGCGGACTATGACCTCACGAAGTGATGTAAATTTTCACTCTAATGATTTTAAAGGAAGGTAGTATGTATCAAGTTAATGATATTATGTGATATATATTATATCATAATTATTCTATAATATTGAATAATTATAAACCATTTAATATATCCATCCATCATAAAAATTAAAATAGCATTCATGCATACCTACATCCTACCTTCAACATGAACAGTTTATTTCATTTTCCAATATATAACATCTATTGATGTATAGTAATATTTATATATTTAATATATATATATAATTATTTACATGATTAAAATTATATATATTATTTAATTACATTCAATGCATGAGTATTTATACAACCTAATTGAAACACTCATGAAAAATGAAATAGTTAACACCCAAAAAATGATTATTTTATAAACGAATTATTAACAAAAGGGTATTGAAATATAATAAAGAGATATTATAGTATATTATAAAAAGGTTATTTAATAATTAATAGATTTTTAATAAATTTATATTTACTACAGAGGATGTTAGAGTGGTTTCTAGGTATTATGAACTCAAGGTAAGAGATTTTCATCTCACTTTTCATATTTGTGTGATACAAGACATATTCACCACTTATGTATTATTTGTGGTGTGATTACATCCAAATAATGTATTTTATGATTCATCTCTTGAAAATTAGGTTTATATACATATCAATGTCAATATAACTCTTTAATGGTTCTTTCATTTAAAATGATACTAATGTGGTAGTGTTTGATGACGCAATATCATTGTTCATCGAGATTATTTGTGATTAATTTTCAATGATGAAATATTATGAAATATTTTTCTAGAACATCATGAAATTTATTATCCTCAAGTTTTTTCTTCAGAAAATAATTATTCCCTTCATTTCCCCTATTTATCTACTCAAGATTCCAACTTATTTTTTAATGAAAACTGGCTTTATTTCACTCTTTCATCAAATACCATCCTACTTACATATCCTATGTTATTAAAAATGATTTAAAAAATGTTTTAATTACTATATATTATTATTTAATGTTATCTGTAGAGTAGATATTCTTCAAAAACCAATTAAAAGGATTCATCATGCAATTTACCAAGCTATGACCTTATATAGTTTATTGCATTTTGGAAAGAAATCAATATTTCAACATGTAAAACATGAATGGAATTTTCTACCATCATGAACTAAATTTTATTTAAATATTATACTAGTTCAAGGTTATTTTCAAATAAATTTATTTCTAAAATGTTTTCTGAATTTTTGTTTTAAAAAAGTTGTATTCATTGTGAAAAGGATATTTTCTTTAATAAATGATCCTAGTGACCCTTCAAAATCACTTTCTATATAACTTTAAATACATTGATATTAATTATTCTTCACTAGGGATATGTTCCATGTATAACATTCTTATTAATTCATTGAAATTATTATCGTTACAATGGAATTATTTATTTGAAACTCATTTATCTTCCACAAGTTATTCCATGATGAAATGCATTTTAAACCCATTCCTTTTTAGATGAGCTATATTATAATGAAATGATGAAATATTTATGACACCTATCTATTTTCTATGGGTTATAAAATGAGTAAATGTTTGTGAAACCCATTTTTCCATTAGTTATTCAAATAATACGTGTTTATGACACACTATTATATTCTTAGGATATAATATAATGAATGTTTAATGATCATGGGGCACACATATGTATGATTTATATTATGTGATGTGTGGTCCCTATATTGATAGATAGATAAGGAATAGAGAGTGAAACCATATCAATATGGGACTTCTTACAAAATAATGGTCTTGGGAATGAACCATGGCCACTGTTATGGTTTGGGTACAGAACCTATTTAACTATTATATCCTTGAAAATAACTACTTAATTATATGTAAATGATTTTATATTTTTATGTGTATAAAAAAATTCCATGTATTATGCATATCATACCCTATCATAGCTTATTTTCTTTGACTCATTTATGATTCATGTCTTATGAACTAATAATATTTATGCCACTTGTCTACATTATAATATTTGATATGTATTGTATTGTTTTTTAATTATATAATATTATTATATTACCCTTATGATCATGTTATACTTATGTGATCATTGATATATAACATAAATATACATTCATAGCATCTTAGCTCACCCTTTATTTTGTTTCATTCTCCCAGGTTATAAATAAAGATAATATGTATGCAATTTCTTTGAGGAGTAATAAGTCTGATGATATTTTTGGAGATGTTTAAGATCATTCAAAAAATAAAAATAAAAATATTTAGTTTTAGAAGACACCATACTTTTACAATATATGGGTATTTTTTATATAAGTTATTGAATACTCATCAGTACATATGTAATGTTTATATATAAAAATCATGGGTTGTTATTATTGAAATGATGTCTATAATTTTTTAATGTAAAAAATCAAAAAATCTATTTCATGGAGATGTGTAGGATATTATAATTTTTTAGGTTTTAGTTGAGGTAAAGAATAATATAATACCCAATCATTCCACATCAGAACACATCCACCTCCCTTCAATTAATATCATTATTGATTACAAATTAACCATCATTAGATGGTTGGAAAAAAATTATTTCATTCTCAAATCCTCTATTTAGATCATATTTTAGAGACCCGAAGCCTGACGTACATGGACATTACATTACTTTTGCGGAATACTTAGTACATAACAAAAACACACACACAAGGATCGTAATAGTTTAGTGTCTTTGGAAACTCGGAACGTAATCTTCTAATCATGGTGAAAGATCTTCAACATCTCCCATAAAGATCTTCCCTTTTTTCTTCTTACCTAAAACCTTTCTTTATATCCTGGGGAAAAGAAAACATAAAAAGGTGAGCTCAAATGCTCAGTAAGGGTAAACAAAAGAAATATCAATCACATCATATTCATAACAACATATCTTTTGGAAATCTTAACCTGCAAAAGAGATCATAATTTCATAACATGGGATAAATCATAGTAGTGAAATGTAATCCCAATAATAATAACTTAAAACATGAAACTTTGTGGCATACATACATAATCATAGAGAATCATTTCTTGTTAGTCAAGACTCATTTCCAAGACTATCTTAGTGGACAAAGTCCCTTTCTGAACCGAGTCACCCTCGTTTCAGTCCTGTTTCACTGAACTGGTATAACCTACCATTCCAGCCATGTCTATCTCATGAGATATAAAATCTTTACCCAATGCATTGGAGGGAGATATAGGTCCCACCCATCTCATAATGATACCATTCTTATGTGTGCCACAAAATCATAAATCATACATCATTGCATAACCCATGTAATAAAAATGGGAATCTTAAACATCATAAAACAATTCATATAAGATAAAGTAATTCATAAAAATATAATTCCATCACAAAATAATCAAATCAATGTAATAATAGGGATAAAAACAGAACCCTTTATTATCTTAGATGGAAAATAATTTTGATAAAACACTTGAACTCCATTCTTGAGGAAAATATCCTTTCTGCTTCAAAAACATTTTTCCTTTCTTAACATGTCATACAAATTTAAACTAAAAGAAGTTGATTAAAAATAAACTTGAAAACTTGTAAAGGAAGCTTCTTGGAAATAATGTTTTAAAAATCCATTCATTCCGTATAAGTTAAAAAAAACATTCTTCGTTCTTTTGTCGGAAAAGTCAAAAAATACCTCGTACGAAAAACGACAAAAGATTCCTTTTATATATTTTACTAAAAACTCACCGAAGGGTAAAATTGGATTTAAAAAATTGTATGTGAATGGAAATAATATTACATAAAACATGGATGTGGATGATAAAATACACCCCAGTAAATACTAGAGTATAAACAATCTCGGATAAAAATGAGATTGTGATATTTCCCTTACCTTAGGTCCGATATGCTTTGTACGTGTCCGAACCTCCTGTATAATGATTTAAATAATGTCATTAACTTATTACAGAATCATATTCATTGTTATGATATCATATATGGTTCACTTATGACTTTATATTACCCGTTCTTTTGTAAATTCAATGTTAAAGAAGCGTTTTGGGTAAAATCGTTTCATTTATCGTAGGTGTTTGGACTTGTTGTTCTTGACATTATTATTACTTATATCATGATTTAATTACTTACAGAATATAAAACATGATTTATATATAATATATATTCAGTATATATATATATAATATATAGATAAATGAAATGAAACACACCGTTCATGGAGACGGTAGTCCGTACGTACGCATGAACGCTGTTTTCCTTTCCTTATTGTCTTGAATGGAAGTAAGCAGATGACATACATACATATATATACATAAATCCAGTAGATTCAACATGTCATATATTTCATTATTATTCATTATATATACTTTATAATCATTCATGAATGGTTAATGTGGAGAATGAATCTCATCGCGTCGTGGAGACGGTAGTCTGTACGTACGCACGAGCGATGATATCGTTCTCATGATCGTGAACTTGTGTTGAAGTGTATGTATACTATTTCAGTATCAATATCAATTTATAATAATCATATATAGTTACTCATTACACCATTATACCCATCCAAGTAAGGTGGCGGTGGAAAATAGATTTCACCACGGCGTGGAGACGGTATTCCGTACGTACGCACGCACGGTGATTTCGTTTTCCGTAGGATGGATAGATGGTGAAATAGGGTTGTTTCATACTTATAATAACATATCAGTATGTGAGTGATACTGATGTTATTACTTCATAATGAAACAACCTAATAAGAAGAAGTGGAAGAAGAAATAAAGGTGAAAGAATCGGTAACGGAAATTACCTCTTCTTTGAAGCGCCTCTTTGAGATCTCCTTTTAGGGCACTAAAATTGGTCTTTGAGGAAGACCAGACCCTCTAGGATGTTTCTAGGGAAGTGGAGAAGAGAATTTGTCAGGGTTTGGCCGAGCTTGAAGGCTCAAAGTTGTGTGAGGAAGAGAAAAAGGAGGTGCCCTTTTATAAGGGAGGAGAGGGGCACCTTTGGAATAACTAAAAATATTATTTTATTATAAAGTCAAGTTCGGTTTTAAATAGCTCCAAATTGATTTATTTCGAGTCTAAGGTGGGGATGGGTCGAAATCCTCTCATCCAATAGAATTTAGACAAGTTTATGTTCCTATTTTAACCTTATCATTTAGATTTAACATTAAGTTAAATAAGTTTACTTTTACCGTGTCTTCTTGTGTTCTTATACTATAAGGTTAATAAACTTACGATAAGCAGCCAAACGAACCCCAAGTTGTTTATTATTAATATATATAACCTTATCTAAGTCATTTGGACGAACCTTAGATTTTTAGGAATAAAACAACAATTACCAATATAATATTTGTTTTAAAAAACTATTTTATGTCAATTTTGACACTATTTAGTAATTGATTTTTGTGAAAATCATAACAGAATTATTAGTTCGAACAAAGTTAATTAAATCAATACTAACATGTCATATTAACCTGTAAAATTAGTGGGATTCATAAAAAGTCTCAAATTTCATTTATTTTGGTGTTTATAACATCAATTATGTCAATATTTCATTAATAAGATAATTACTGCATCATAATTGTGTCATAAATAAATTAAATTATTTAATGTCTAAAAATTACAAATAAAATACTATTATGTAGGAAATATTTTTAGCTTTCTAATTAATATTTACAATCGAATTTATCTTATGTATAACCCTATATTAAAAATGTTTTAGTAAATAAACTTTGATTTTAACTCTTTTAACCCTTCTTTAAATAAATTAATAATAAATGTCCTAATCTAATCCAAGTGGGCCTAAATGGTCATATTTTATTCCAAAGTTTGTTTTTGGTCGAATTAAACTTGTCCAATAGAATTAGGACATGTGTTAGGGTAATAATAATATCATCTTTACCCTTAATTACCTTATTTACTTTTAACCGTGGGAAAAAAAAGTAAAAAGTTACTATTCACCAAAAAATTATTTTCATCTCATTGAACCACATTTTACTTACTTACATCAACCGTGTCTCTCGGATTTTTGAAATTCTACTCACAGAAGCGGTAAAATTAAGTTTTATGAAAAATTCAGTTTTTTTTAACTACCACTTAGTGGTTTCACTATTCATCAAAAATTGAAAGTTTTCAGAAAAATACCAAAAATTAGGCCTAAGCTATATTTGATATTATGAAATCAAAAATGATTTCTATTTTACCAAATTCAAAACATATCATTTGCATTAATTAATTTAAAAATTAATTCCCTTCATCAAAACAAATAGCGTGTTCTTAAGAGATAATAACTATCAAAAGATTGACACTTGTTTATGTCTGGTTTAAATGTGAAATTACGTCCAATGACCAAAATTGTATTAAATTGTAAAAATATATTCTAAATATACTTTAAAACCACTCAAATTAATAATTTATCACTATTAATTATTTCGATTGAAAAAGTTGTTTTTAATTAAAATTTAGTAATTTTCACTATTCATCAAAATATGAAAGTTATCCGAAAATCACCAAAATTTCACCCTAAGCTAATTTCGATATTACGAATCCAAAAATGAATTCCATTTTGAAAAATAAAATTACAAAATTTCAAAAAGTGGTTATTAATATTCATAACGGCTAGTTTTAATAATATTTTAATAGCATATTGTTGTTTAGTGAAACTCGTTATTACGTACTACACACGCTATCGAGGAAGGTCGCGATTGCGTGTAATGCAAGGCAAATCAAGGATGCGTGTTGTGCAAGCTCCTTTTGGTGTAGCGTACAACACAAGACATTAGTGAAATTAAAAAGAATATTTTTCATAAAATCTCAGGGTGTTACATTCTACCCCCCTTAAAATGAATTTCGCCCTCGAAATTCGTCGGGGTTATAAATGGTTTACTATTCGAAAGTTTCTTTAATAGAAACCCACATCGTAAAAAGGAATACCAAAACTAATCTTTAAAAACGAAAATATGAAACTTAACGGTTACCCAAATAAACTAATCACTGGGTTTCCACATAGGTGAAAATATGGATATGGAAGAGAAATCTAACCATCATGTTCTGATGGAGAGTGGTAGAGAACATGGCTACGGAAAAGCCAGCAATCAAAAAGCCATAAATTTGTGACGATCTAAGGTACCATCTGATTCATCAGATATAAGATCACTAGGACAACATTTTTGGTTTTCAAGATCGTTTCCCTAAAGTTGAAGAGTTTGAATTAGAATAAATACTTACTTTATTTTGGTACAATCTCACTGTTGTTCGTGCCTTGAACAATTTCTACTTCATCTATTAAATAAATTAAGTTGAATTTGTTATTCATAAAGTGTTAGCAGATCATGTGATAGAATGACGGGTCATTCCATCTGTCTCAAAAGGTTAGCAAAATTTATATACATAAGTCGATCTATAGTGAGATTAATCATATATGGTTCCTAAAATGGACTTATACTTCATATATCATACTGCTTAATATAATAAAACTAGTTTCTACTAAACAAGGACTTCCTGTAGGCCAGTGGTAGGCGATAAAGGCCAGTCGCACTTCGGTTGTGGGTTCGATTTCCACAGCCTTGTCCGACGCGATGGGCTGTCGCCCATCCTGCAGGTTATCCTTTTTCTAAAACTATATTACTATAACATCCCATCAATAATATCGAGAAAACTTCTATCCTTAAACAATACTAACTTATGTCCAACATAATCCATTCCAATCTTTAGGCTTATCCATAATACTGCAGTCCACTCTCATAACATAGTGAAAATGATTACCAGAGATTTAACACCATCGTCGATCCCCATATATCATAAGATATGTTTTTTTGGTCACATTACAAACATTCAAAGTCCTTAATCATGTATTCTCTTGAATACCTTAGTGAAAACATGAATGCAGTTAAAATTTAACACTTTCCACATACCAAAATCCTCAAAATTCTATATACTCAAACAATGATATCACTTAGTCCTTATATCAATCATGAGCTCATGAATACTGTTAAACATTTCGTTTTCTCATTTTCCCTTCATTATGATCATATCATCTTATTTCCAAAAATATCTCAATCACTTTGAATACCACATTAGACCAATACATAAATATTCCAATACTTTATGATACAACATTATTTTGGAATCCCATTACATAAACACTTAATCATTCCACCACATCGTTATCATATTCAACATCGCCAATGGTGATCGCATGTGACTTCCCTTTGTCCTTTGCCTTAAGTGGTTGCTCATGTTGATCATCACTAACCCTTGGATTAGGGCATTTATTAGCATAATGCCCAATTTCCTTACACTTGAAGCATTGAAGTGTTGGTGGTGCGTTCTCTGCAGTGTTTGCTTTATTCACATCATTAGAATCCCTTTTTCCATTACTTTGACACTCAGCTGCTTGATGACCTTATTTTCCACACTTAAAACATTTTCTAGTCCCTTTAAGACAATCTCCACCATGCTTCTTTCCACACTTTGTGCATAAGGAAACATTCATCTTCTTTTCACCATTATTCTGAGATTTCTCCTTGAACTCCATCTTTCGTTTCTTGTCAAAACCATGAGATGGATATGTAACACCAACTTCCATTTCTACCTTGATAGCACAACGCACAATTTCTTCATAGCTACTAAAGTCTTTTATAGCTAATGCCCTTCGAAGACTTGGTTTTAAGCCACTGAAAAATCGATCAACTTTACTTTCAGGTTGGATGATAATGCCAGATGCATACCTTGAAAGTCTTGTAAAATTTGCTTCGTATATACCAATAGATTCATCATCCTTCTGCTTCAGCTCAAGAAACTCTTTTTCCATCTTTGTTCGAAGAATATGAGGGAAGTACATACTGAAAAACAAGTTCTTGAACTCGTCCCATTCCATGGACTCAATTTCATCTCTTTTCCTCGTATTCTTGATTAGATTCCACCATTGATCAGCTTCACCTTCCAAACGATATACTGCTAAGATGACTTTATCATGCTCAGAACATTGAAAATATCTTTTCAGTGGTACTGATCCATTGTTCAGCAACAAGTGGATCAGAAGACCCACTGAAAGAAGGTGGACGTTGCCTCATGAAGGACTCAATAGAATATTGTTCCCTTCTCTGCTCATTTGGAAGTCCAGAATGATTCATAGCTTGTGTAAGTATAGCAATAAGATTTTTCACTCCATCTCCCATAACATTTGTTTGTTCAGGAGGGCAATCATTGCATTGTCCATTGCATTGATCAACACGGTTCCTTCGGGTTCCAGCCATCGTCTAAAACCCAAAAAGAATAGTGTGAGAGGCAAAAATCATGCTAGGGAAAAAACATAATAAAGGGGGAGTACCTTCAATATCTAACATCTTAGGTTTAATTCTATGATCGTTAGCGTAATTCTAGTACTATAAACTATACGTATACTTAACCTTAGGGACATCCCTAGACATACCTTATAAATATCTCTAGGGATCTCACTAAATTTCTCGCATCCTAGTTTCCAAAGGTTGACTAAACCTTTCCTCTGATACCAACTGTAGAGACCCAAAGCCTGATGTACATGGACATTACATTACTTTTGCGGAATACTTAGTACATAACAAAAACACACACACAAGGATCGTAATAGTTTAGTGTCTTTGGAAACTCGGAACGTAATCTTCTAATCATGGTGAAAGATCTTCAACATCTCCCATAAAGATATTCCATTTTTTTTTCTTACCTAAAACCTTTCTTTATATCCTGGGGAAAAGAAAACCTAAAAGGGTGAGCTAAAATGCTCATTAAGGGTAAACAAAAGAAATATCAATCACATCATATTCATAAGAACATATCTTTTGGAAATCCTAACTTGCAAAAGAGATCATAATTTCATAACATGGGATAAATCATAGTAGTGAAATGTAATCCCAATAATCATAACTTAAAACATGAAACTTTGTGGCATACACACATAATCGTAGAGAATCATTTCTTGTTAGTCAAGACTCATTGCCAAGATGATCTTAGTGGACAAAGTCCCTTTCTGAACCGAGTCACCCTCATTTCAGTCCTGTTTCACTGAACTGGTATAACCTACCATTCCAGCCATGTCTATCTCATGATATATAAAATCTTTACCCAATGCATTGGAGGGAGATATAGGTCCCACCCATCTCATAATGATACCATTCTTATGTGTGCCACAAAATCATAAATCATACATCATTGCATAACCCATGTAATAAAAATGGGAATCTTAAACATCATAAAACAATTCATATAAGAAAAGGAATTCATAAAAATATAATTCCATCACAACATAATCAAATCAATGTAATAATAGGGATAAAAACAGAACCCTTTATTATCTTAGATGGAAAATAATTTTGATAAAACACTTGAACTCCATTCTTGAGGAAAATATCCTTTCTACTTCAAAAACATTTTTCCTTTCTTAACATGTCATACAACTTTAAACTAAAAGAAGTTGATTAAAAATAATCTTGAAAACTTGTAAAGGATGCTTCTTGGAAATAATGTTTTAAAAATCCATTCATGTCGTATAAGTTAAAAAAACATTCTTCGTTCTTTTGTCGGAAAAGTCAAAAAATACCTCGTACGAAAAACGACAAAAGATTCCTTTTATATATTTTACTAAAAACTCACCGAAGGGTAAAATTGGATTTAAAAAATTGTAGGTGAATGGAAATAATATTACATAAAACATGGATGTGGATGATAAAATACACCCCAGTAAATACTAGAGTATAAACAATCTCGGATAAAAATGAGATTGTGATATTTCCCTTACCTTAGGTCTGATATGCTTTGTACGTGTCCGAACCTCCTGTATAATGATTTAAATAATGTCATTAACTTATTACAGAATCATATTCATTGTTATGATATCATATATGGTTCACTTATGACTTTATATTACCCGTTCTTTTGTAAATTCAATGTTAAAGAAGCGTTTTGGGTAAACTCGTTTCATTTATCGTAGGTGTTTGGACTTGTTGTTCTTGACATTATTATTACTTATATCATGATTTACTTACTTCCAGAATATAAAACATGATTTATATATAATATATATTCAGTATATATATATATAATAGATAGATCAATGAAATGAAACACACCGTTCATGGAGACGGTAGTCCGTACGTACGCATGAACACTGTTTTCCTTTCCTTATTGTCTTGAATGGAAGTAAGCAGATGACATACATACATATATATACATAAATCCAGTAGATTTAACATGTCATATATTTCATTATTATTCATTATATATACTTTATAATCATTCATGAATGGTTAATGTGGAGAATGAATCTCATCGCGTCGTGGAGACGGTAGTCCGTACGTACGCACGAGCGATGATATCGTTCTCATGATCGTGAACTTGTTTTGAAGTGTATGTATACTATTTCAGTATGAATATCAATTTATAATAATCATATATAGTTACTCATTACACCATTATACCCATCCAAGTAAGGTGGCGGTGGAAAATAGATTTCACCACGGCGTGGAGACGGTATTCCGTACGTACGCACGCTCGGTGATTTCATTTTCCGTAGGATGGATAGATGGTGAAATAGGGTTGTTTCATACTTATAATAACATATAAGTATATGAGTGATACTGATGTTATTACTTCATAATGAAACAACCTAATAAGAAGAAGTGGAAGAAGAAATAAAGGTGAAAGAATCGGTAACGGAAATTACCTCTTCTTTGAAGCGCCTCTTTGAGATCTCCTTTTAGGGCACTAAAATTGGTCTTTGAGGAAGACCAGAACCTCTAGGATGTTTCTAGGGAAGTGTAGAAGATAATTTTTCAGGGGTTGGCCGATCTTGAAGGCTCAAAGTTGTGTGAGGAAGAGAGAAAGGAGGTGCCCTTTTATAAGGGAGGAGAGGGGCACCTTTGGAATAACTAAAAATATTATTTTATTATAAAGTCAAGTTCGGTTTTAAATAGCTCCAAATTGATTTATTTCGAGTCTAAGGTGGGGATGGGTCGAAATCCTCTCATACAATAGAATTTAGACAAGTTTATGTTCCTATTTTAACCTTATAATTTAGATTTAACATTAAGTTAAATAAGTTTACTTTTACCGTGTCTTCTTGTGTTCTTATACTATAAGGTTAATAAACTTACTATAAGCAGCCAAACGAACCCCAAGTTGTTTATTATTAATATATATAACCTTATCTAAGTCATTTGGCCGAACCTTAGATTTTTAGGAATAAAATAACAATTACCAATATAATATTTGTTTTAAAAAACTATTTTATGTCAATTTTGACACTATTTAGTAATTGATTTTTGTGAAAATCATAACAGAATTATTAGTTCGAACCAAGTTAATTAAATCAATACTAACATGTCATATTAACCTAGAAAATTAGTGGGATTCATAAAAATTCTCAAATTTCATTTATTTTGGTGTCTATAACATCAATTATGTCAATATTTCATTAATAAGATAATTACTGCATCATAATTGTGTCATAAATAAATTAAATTATTTAATGTCTAAAAATTACAAATAAAATACCATTATGTAGGAAATATTTTTAGCTTTCTAATTAATATTTACAATCGAATTTATCTTATGTATAACCCTATATTAAAAATGTTTTAGTAAATAAACTTTGATTTTAACTCTTTTAACCCTTCTTTAAATAAATTAATAATAAATGTCCTAATCTAATCCAAGTGGGCCTAAATGGTCATATTTTATTCCTAAGTTTGTTTTTGGTCGAATTACACTTGTCCAATAGAATTAGGACATGTGTTAGGGTAATAATAATA
Source organism: Viscum album (assembly GCA_963277665.1). Classification (NCBI taxonomy): domain Eukaryota; kingdom Viridiplantae; phylum Streptophyta; class Magnoliopsida; order Santalales; family Viscaceae; genus Viscum; species Viscum album. Next base: position 241,524,687 of record OY728167.1, on the reverse strand, counting down.
TCATCTTTACCCTTAATTACCTTATTTACTTTTAATCGTGGTAAAAAAAGTAAAAAGTTACTATTCACCAAAAAATTATTTTCATCTCATTGAACCACATTTTACTTACTGACATCAAACGTGTCTCTCGGATTTTTGAAATTCCACTCACAGAAGCGGTAAAATTAAGTTTTATGAAAAATTCAGTTTTTTTTAACTACCACTTAGTGGTTTCACTATTCATCAAAAATTGAAAGTTTTCAGAAAAATACCAAAAATTAGCCCTAAGCTATATTTGATATTATGAAATCAAAAATGATTTCTATTTTACCAAATTCAAAACATATCAGTTGCATTAATTAATTTAAAAATTAATTCTCTTCGTCAAAACAAATAGCGTGTTCTTAAGAGATAATAACTATCAAAAGATTGACACTTGTTTGTGTCTGGTTTAAATGTGAAATTACGTCCAATGACCAAAATTGTATTAAATTGTAAAAATATATTCTAAATATACTTTAAAACCACTCTAATTAATAATTTATCACTATTAATTATTTCGATTGAAAAAGTTGTTTTTAATTAAAATTTAGTAATTTTCACTATTCATCAAAATATGAAAGTTATCCGAAAATCACCAAAATTTCACCCTAAGCTAATTTCGATATTACGAATCCAAAAATGAATTCCATTTTGAAAAATAAAATTACAAAATTTCAAAAAGTGGTTATTAATATTCATAACGGCTAGTTTTAATAATATTTTAATAGCATATTGTTGTTTAGTGAAACTCGTTATTACGTACTACACACGCTATCGAGGAAGGTCGTGATTGCGTGTAATGCAAGGCAAATCAAGGATGCGTGTTGTGCAAGCTCCTTTTGGTGTAGCGTACAACACAAGAAATTAGTGAAATTAAAAAGAATATTTTTCATAAAATCTCGGGGTGTTACACATATAATAATCATCACTCTCATTCATCTAGATCAATTTAAATCTTCTTCGAGTTAACATAGTTAGTTGTCTAGATAATCAAGAATTTTGTTGAATAAATCGTTGGTAGCAGCATGCTAATCCCAGAATGATATGGATCTCCATGAAAATTTTAAGTCGTTTCCATTCTTTAACAAAATAAATTTTAAAATTTATGACATCCTTAAAAATAGTATTCCTAAGAAAAGAAATTGGTTACAAAAAAATAATATTTTCTATATAACTTGTCTTGAAACATGTATTGAAAAAACAATCCTTAATTTCATTTTATGGATCTCAGGACTTTAATAATATTCCAATATATCATAAATAAAGTCAAAAATAAATATAACCAAAGAGTCTTGGAAAACTCTATTCATGATATATATGAATACAGCTACTGCATTAGACATCCCAAGGGGAATAACTACAAAATCAAAATATCGATATCTTGTAAGAAATTTTTCATTTATGATATCATCCTCCTTTACATTTAACCGATGGTACCCTGACCTGGGATCAATCATCAAAAAATACAATGGTCCTTAGATATAATAAAAAAATTTCAATTTTGTGATTAAAAGGATACATGATATTAAAATAGTTGTAATTGAAGCCTCTATAATCAACTCAATGTCTTAATGAACCATCATTATTTTTAACAAATAATTTTGGAGAACCCCATTGTGAATTTCTAGGAATAATGAAACATTTATCATGAAATTACTATAATTTCATTTTCAATTAAAAAATTTCTACTTATTCCATTTGATATGGTGGTTTTGAAATATTCTTTCCATCAGTAAATAATTCAACTATAATCTTGAAATCTTGATGAGGAATTACACTAAAAGATTGTTAGTAAATACATTGATATATTCATTCACTGCTGAAATGTCATTAATTTGACATGTTTATTTCTTTTCAATAATATGATCTTGGTAACATTAACATCCATCTCTGATCAACTTCATAGCTTCTTGATATGTTATCAAAGGAATGAATTTCTTCAATAAAAATTCCATAGCACTGTAATCTATTTTTGAATGAAAAATTGAAATCCAATCCATAAACAAAATAATAAAAAACTCTAAAATATGTAGTTTAAACAAATATATAGGCATTTCCATCCCACTACTAATAATAGGGTGTTTACTATAAATAATTGATAGTTTAATATTTCCCCTTGGGATTTTCACCAAAATTTCTATCTACCATTCATTAGATGATATTCCCATTTTATATTTAAATTTATCCAAAATAAAGGAATATGAATATCCAATTTCAACTATGAAATTGATATAATTGCAATAAAAAAGTAACATATCAGTCACCACTTCCTTAAATGGATGAAAATTAATCATAATAGTATTGAATGATTTTTCCACAACTATTTTATTTTAATCTTGATGATTTGCACCTTGAGTTACTAACCTTTCCACACGTTAGAAAAATTATCCAAATAATTACAATTGAACCATCTCATAGATGATGGTATGTCTATTAACAAGTTCATGGATATTTTGGATTATTTTACTTATAGTCACATGACCTATATCCAATATTCCCACACTGGAGAAACATTCCAAACCCTATTAATTATTTATTGAAATGACATTCCTCACACTTTGAATATGTTGGGGAATTATCTATATATTTATGAGTCTACATATACATTCCCTAAAACCTCTACCGATTCCTGAAATTATCAACTTGATAGAAATATGTCTAAAAAAACCCTATCTATAAATTTTTAGCCAAACATACCACATTATCATAACAATTAAATAAACTTGATGATGAAAATAATAATAAAATTGGTTTAAATATTGAGTAAAACATCTTATATCCATTATCAATGTTTTAAATAAAATTTAGTATATGCTCAAAAAATACATTAAATGTTAATTATATGTGGCTACTAAATCATCATAATTTTTTTCCTCAATTATATTTAATTTTTATCCATTTTGAGTCAAAAAGACTTAGGGAAATATTTTTCATTAAAAATATTCCAAAATGTGCCCCATTCCATGGAATCTGGATCTTGTCACTCTAAATTATTTTAAACGAATGACCAATGTAGATCAACATCACCTTTAAAATGATAACATTTTGATGTTGTGAAAATCCAATGAATTCAAATATATTTTCCCTAGAACTGATGCATCCTTCAGTTACCATTGGATTTGATGTTACTATTAAATATAGAGGGTGATGTTTCATGAAATACTCAACTGTAAACATGTTCATTTATGTAATGGATTATATTGAATGGTTATTCCAAATATATTTGTTTCCTTTGTTAATTAATCCATCAGTGAAGCAAGTTTCACATTTCCAATCATAACTATTCTATGATTTTGAAATGGAATAATATTTTCTTATTGAAGATTTCGTATTTGAGATCTATGTTTCCAATATAGAAAACTATTCTTCAATATCATTAATTAGACTATGAAATATTGTAATCGTTATATGATATATCTTATCAACATAACCTTAATGTATAATATTTAATGGGTATTCTGTTAACATTATCCAAAAGTCTAAATTTATTTAAACCATTCCCCTTATACCAACTATAAGGTAATGAATAGAAAATATTACTTAATTATGAATTTTTAGTAATGAAACAAATTTAATACATTCCTGATTGTATATAAAGTTTCATGTTTCATATAATATTTTCATAACTCTTAACTAACAATCCCAAATATTACAGTAGGTAAACTTATGATCAATGTCAATTTTTTTTAACTAAAATTTTTTAAAAATGAATTTATTTTTCATTTAATGTAAAAAATCATGATGTTGAATGTGGAATATTCACTATTCTTATCAAAATCATTAAAAATTATGAAAACTATATTAAGGGACATACAATGATGAAATATTTTATTCTACTAAAAAACATGAAAACCAATAAAAGGTTTACCTTTTTTAAAACATTATTTTAGAATTTTAAATAAATCATTTCCACATAAATAACAAATACTTATTTATCGATGAAAACATTAAAAAAAAAGCAAGAAAATATTAAGACTTTTAGGAACCATAGATAATTATATTCATTACCCATGTAAAAAATAACTGAATCACATTTAAATCCATTTTATAAACCACCCCATTTTCACCCTACATTATTACTATGAAGTAAAGGAACATTACTCAATTAATAATAGATCAATATCATTCTCATCCATTAAAATAAGTTTTATTATGATCACGCACTCATATAAACTATATCTGGCTCACCCGCTAATGTAAGCTATACTGATATCATCTTCTCGTGTAGGTTATATCATGACCACTTGTAAATCATATATAATTATCATGTAAAATATCATAAACTAATTTTTTTAACATTTCTCATTTTTATCATAAAACCATTAAAATTTAATTTGAAACCATATTCAAAACATTTTCATAATTTGAAATACCATTTCCTTTTAAAACCACATTTTGAAAACAAAATAACCCATCAGAAAATAGAAAGAGGATTTTCATTGAACATTAAAAGAAATATTGTTAAAAAATATAATTATAAAATAATGGTTATGGTGGTGGGAATATCCTCTAATTCCATGCTGAATAAAATAGAACATTCATTTTATCATTTGTGAAGAATGTCACAACATTCTATGTAAATTATGAAAGATAATTCCAATTGAAAACTATTCAATGAAATTCAAAAGAAACATAAAATGAAATTTATAATTCTTTTATATGTAATAAATATATTTTTTGAATAATTTTAAATATAGTTACATGGAATTAATATAATAAGAAAAGAAATCATTAACACTTTTAAAATGAGGTTTTATGTTGATGTGCCCCTTACCTAGTTTCTAACTCATAACGTACGTTTTTTATATTATTGAATGATAAATAAAATTTAATTAACTAATTTCTTAAGATCCTTTTAAAAATTATTTTTTCTTATTATTTAATTCATTACCAATTTATATTATATATTTTGAAAAAATAATTCCACATCATATGTTTTTATGATATTTGAATCATATATCCAATATGAATTTGGTTAGATTACAATGGTCAATGTGGTCAATTTTTCATTATTTATAGAATAATAAACATTATGTAATTATAATTTTTATACAGCAATTATAACATTAAAACTAACCATGAATGATATATATTAAAAAAATTATTGCAATCATGGAGTTGATAGGTCATATGTATGGATGAGTAACATTTCCATTTTTCAACGTTCTTGATAGAAAGAAGGTAAGTATTATTTTATAACTATAGAATGTTGATTATATCATAAGTACCATATTATTTACATATATAAACTTATATATAAATTCCATGTAATGTTGTGAAGATAAATGAATCGCATCACATCGTGGAGGTTATAATCTCAACGTACGCATGAACGACATTATCATATTTTCAATGAATGGGATGGTAATAAAATAAATGATATATTAATTTTTAATATTTAAATACAAGTAATTAATATCATATATATATATATTTAATACTTAATTATTACCATCCTTGAGAGGTGTTCATATAAAATTGTACATGTTTCTTCATGGATGTGGTAGTTCACATGTATGCAAGAACACTGTTTTTATTCCAAATTTGATGGATGAGAAGATGTATACAGATTATTCCATCAATATATAATCACATAATTATTTGTAATATATTACTATTATTATTTTACTCGGGTTTATATAGAAACCCATAATTTTCACACAAAAAATAACATCTTATTAAATGAATATTAACTATATAACATTATGTTCAACACCAAAACCATAAAGGATTAGTGTCTTTAGAATCATGTATAGATAAAAAATTAGATCCTAACATATATACATTTCCTCCCACATAATTCTTTATAACATGAATCATTCATAGAAATAGTATTATTAATACATTTATTTATATAATAAGGAAATGAAAATATAATAAAGGGTGAGCTCAGTTGATCAATAAAGGAAAATAATTGATATATCATAGATCACATAAGAAAAAAATGGGAATAATAGTGTAAAAAAATATATTAAAAATTTTAAAACATAATCTTCAAATTATATATTATTATCTTTATTAAAGTTATAATTTATTGTAGATAATAAGATATGAATCATAAAGGAATCCATGAAAATGATCCATCTGAGAAAAACATTAGAAAGAGACATAAGTTTTTGCAATCCACATAGACATATGAAATTATTACCTTAGTATTCAAGGATCACTTAAATGGTTATCATGTTGAATGGGTTAACTATATATTCTATCTTGTTAGTTATAGTTTTCACCCAAGTCTATCAGAGTGGACAAACTCCATTACGGAAATCAGTTCACTTCCTATTCCAGTCCTACTTCTTTCATGATATATATATCATCACACAATTCATCCAGGGTTAAATAATATCATTCCAAAACAAAATATAATTAAAATCCTAAAAATGTGTTAAGTTATATTAATATGAAAACATTATTGAATAAGTCATGGAAGTTAAATGGTAAAAAAATCATTATAACAGAATATGTTGAAAAGAAATTGGTTTCATAAGCATTTCATCATTTCATCAGATCATAACCCATGTAATAGAAATACATTTAATTAAAATCGTATAATCATTATCATAAACCATCTAGGGATTGGAATTAGCGAGTATCATTGGATAATATCCTTAATAAATCATAATTATCCATAATGTATGTTATCATAGATGATAAAATTAAATACAGTATAATTAGAAATATTATTTAGGAAAATAAATTTTCAATTTTTATTCACTTATTTAAATTATAAAATGTTTCAAAATGATATTTTAATTTTTTATTTTAATATTACAATCAAATAATGTAATGGAAGGTTCAAAGCTTTATGAAGACCTAGTGGATGGAAATTCTATTCAATCTGCGTAACATAACTCAACGATTCCTTTGAAATATTTGTTAAAAAAGAAAAAGTACATCTTTGCTAAAATGAAATGAAGAAAAATTTGAGGATATTTTCAAAAAGTACATAAATTGTTAAAAATTACTTTAAACCATCATAATAAAATAATAAAAATCACATTGTTAATATTTTTTAAAAAACATAGAGTTAGATGTAAATTCTTTTTCAAGTAATTCAAAAAACTGATATTACATTTATTAAAAATAGTTAATCATAAATTTGAAATAAAAATTTGATAAAATTTGTACAATTAATTGAAAAGATCATGAATAACCATAGTAGGAGAAAACCAAATTTATTTTTTAGGTAAGGATCATTTTTTTTCCTCAATGTAAATTTAGGCATAAATAATATTGATTAAAATTGGATAGAAATATAAATCCCTAATCACTTTTGTAATATCAAAATCAAATCCAAATGAAATAAAAAACCAAAAATTTATTTTTAATTCCCAATAAATTTATTTAAAATCATTAATAATGAAATTCATGGGTATTATATACATCACTCAAAAGAAACAAGTGGTAAATAAGGCACATATATAAGAGGAATAAATATGAGATGATAAAACCCTTAATTTTATATATACATACATTGAATGAAAATTATCCTCATAAAAAATTTAAATTATCCATATTTCTATAATATTACAATAAAAATATTTATCGTAAAATATATAATCTACTTGTAAAATATTATCAACCATTTTTGAAAAACCTCTAGTTTTTATGAACCTTTTTCAGAAAAATGATATTTCTTAAATTTTTGGTGTTACACGCAACACCAAATAAAATTTTCACTACATGCAACACCAGGTTATCTTGCATTACACTTAACACTGAGTTTACAAAAAACATCATTTTATTATTGTAATTATATAAATATGGAAATTACAACAGAGATGCTAGAGTAGATGGTTTGACTAATATTGAATATATTATTAAATTATTGTTCAAACATATATATATTATTATTTTACCAATTAATTATATATTAGTTTAAATCCTTATAAAAATATAAGGAAATGTTTTTTTGAAAAATTATTTAAATATTCCTAAGTCTCTTTTTTACCCATAAATATAAACATCACACTTTATGAATAATATTAATGAATTAAATATATTATATATTCAATATAATTTTTTACATTAATCATATGTGTTTTCTAATTGTGATATTATAAAAAATCCAATTTTACACATTAAAGAAGTATTTTTTTCTAAAAAAAGTAGTTTTTGGCCTTTTGATGGTGAACATGTTTTAAATCATGTTAAAAAAAACTTTTATAAAATATATTTCACCAAATAAAATTTTTATTTGAATTAGTTATATCAAAATTTACATTGTTTTTATTTTTTAAATTTTGTTATATGTTTCATGTTTTTATAAATAGTGAAAAATATTGAATTTTAATTGAAAACGACTTTATAATAAAATTTATTTATAGTGTTAAATAATATATTTTATGGGTTATAAAGAATAATTATATCAAAATTTTATCATTTAACAAAATTTAGATTATTGTAATCAATTTCACAATGAATTCAGATATAAAAACATGTCAATCATTTAGACATTTTAACATTAAAAACTCGTAATCTCGTTCCTTTAATGGAATTAATTATAAATTAATTTTAGCAAATTATATTCTTTGATTATGAAAAATTGATTTCATAAATTAAAAAATAATGTAAAAATTTAGCAAATAGGTCCTTTTTATTTTTGGCCAATGTGAATAGTATCTTCGAAAATTTTATTACCATGATAATGGGAAATTTGGGTAATTCAAGTTAAATATAGAGTGAAAAGGACTATATAATGACCCTAAAACAATCCCAAACATTATTGGATGACATTAATTAAAACATTAATACACCAGGATATAAATTCTATAATTTAAGGGACACATGTCCATGAAAATGACTTGGATTTTATTAAAATCAATGACAGTGAAAAAATGTCACACTATTAATTATAATAAGTAGACTATTTATAATATGGGGTTGAATAGAATTTATTCTAGACTATATATATTATTATGAAACATAATATTTTTATATACATCATAAAAATGTATTTTTAATTTTTTTTAAATAATTATTTATCATAAATAATTACAAAATGATGATGCAATAATTATTAAATTAATGAAGCAATCAATTAAATATTATTTAAAATATTAAACTAAATATAATTTTACTTAATATAGGTTATCCATGAATTTTAGAGGTTAATATGACATTTTGGGGTGTATTAGGTTATTTTGTTTTATGTTATCCTAGTGTATTGATTTTATTAAAGTGAATCCAATGAATAGCGTCTAAATAGACAGTTATGATATTTTATTAAATTATATATTATTAAATTACTTAAAAATTATAAAAATATTAAATAAGGATAATAGGTATATATATGGTCCAATATATCATAAATATTCCATTTATGTTCAAATGAACAGTTTATATGAAATATTTAGATCCTCATAATAATAAAAATTTTGTTACCATAATTAAAATTAAAATAGGTTAACTAATGGTTAACCAAAATGACAAGGTTTAAAATAATAAAAAACAATTATAAAATATATTTTATGGTTATATTACAACCTTATATAATCTTAAAATATATGAAATGTTATTTTTGTTGTATTTTTATTGATATTTATTTTATTATAATTTAATCTATTCAGAAATTCCAAAAGTTCCCCTCCCCTCAAATATAAAAGACTGCCTTTTATTCACATTTATTCACACTTAAAAAACTATTTATATAGGCTGTTATCTATCCAAATATTATACCAAATTCACTCAATTGATCCTCTATTCCTTATTTTGGGATGAAATCCAACCAATTATGTCCTTTTGTGCAAATAAAAAAGGAGATATCGAAAGAAAAAGAAACTATCATCAATGAACATTTTCTTTTTATTTATTCCTTAAAACCCACTAAATTATTATTTTTTTATGATTATATAAAAGCATTAGTATCATAAATATACTGAGATGTTGTTATTATATGGTTTCTACCTACACTTACACTTCTATCTAATATAAAATAATTGTACTCTTCTTGTGTATAGTGATCTACCTCCTCACAAAATGATGTTGTTGGTTTTTACTTCACCACCTCTCATGGTTGTGAATTTTGAAGGAACCTATGTTTTAATATTATATATATTTTATTTATGATATCTTTATTCTTTATTAATAATTATATAAAACATTCCTTCACTCTTTTAATTTTATGAAAATATGATAACTTCGTTTGTGGACGTGTGGACTACCGCCTCCTCAGAGCGCAGTGACACATTAACACATTAAATTAAATGTATTAAAGATGTATTTATTAAAATTATATGATATATATGACATAATAACACAAATATCATTATATTATATATATATATATGTGTGTGTGCGTATTATTTTCTTTCTTTCTTTCAATATGAAATGAAATCAAAGTAGCATTCATGTGTATGTATGGCCTACCGTCTCCATGAACGGTTTATTTCATTTTCAATATCTATATTGTATAGAAAACCATAAATAAATATTTAATGAATATATATGATATATATATAATTTTTAAAATTCTATAGGTAATGATATCATGATCTATGAATGTGTTCCAGGAATAACAAGCAAAAACATTTATGAGAAACAACATGGCTATTATCCAAAACATAAATTAAAATTGTAAACAAGTGGGTAATATAAATTCATAATTAAATCATATATTGTATTATATATATTAATATGGTTCAATAATATATGTATAATAAACTTATATTTATTAAGGATTTCATGAGTATGGTGAGAGTCAAGATATAAGGTAAGAGATTTATGTCCCACTTTTATTTATGTGGGACACATGCCTTTTATATTACTTGTCCCTTCTACATGGTGTATATAATTCCCATGATAAATTTTATATGTGTTTTACAAAGGATTATTGTATTTTCAAATCCATATAATTTAATTTCTTTCATATGGTATACGATTCTACTGATTATAAGGTGTTGATTATTTATTTCACAATCTTATAAATATTTGGGACTTTATATTTTTATGTCTTTTTTGGGGATTTTGTACCTTTCATGTGCATGTTTTCTAAAAAAATTAATAAAATGTTTTTACTATTATATTATTGATTTTAAAATTCATTTTTACCAATTTTATACATTTTAATACATGGTTTTAATGGATATGTTTTATTTTTTCTAATGAGGTGCTTTTTGTCTTTTCTGGAAAATGTATATAAGGAATATTTTTTTAGTTTTATTCAGAATGAATTAAATTTCCCACCATTATAACTCGTTAATTATTTAAATATTACCTTACAAACTCAAATGGTTATTTTCAAATAAATTTTTTTCCTCCAAAATTATGTATCATTTTAAGAAAACAAAATGTTTCCAAATTAGAAAGGAAAATTTCCTCAATAATTATGTTCAAGTCATATCTAAAAATTATTTCCAATCTATGATAACATTATTTGTTGTTACTTATGTTTTACTGGGGATATTATTTAATTATACCATTCTTATTCTTTCTAATAATGGTTTCTGTTTATGGTGGAATGCCATTTATGAAACTCATTTCATTTCCATGGGTTATGTTATGATTGAGTGTTGTATATAAAACCAATTTCAGTACCTGGGGTTCAATATAATGAATGATGTATGGTGTTGTGAATCACATATCTATGGATTTCATTATGTGATGAGTGTGACATATATCTCCCTCCAATGCATTGGGTAAATATGGATAACTCATGAGTTATATATATTATGGGTGATCCTATTTTAATGTTCACAATTCTTTTCATGGATCTAGTTTTCATGTCCATAATTTTATGCGTGGACATTGTTTTAATGTCTATATGTTTATGAAAGTACATGATTTCATTTCCATAAATTAATGAGTTAACCTGTTACTATTTTTACATGTTCACAAAGTTACACGTTTATGTATATTCTACAATTTCATGTCTTATGTCAATGTTATGTTCTTATGGATTATGTTCATTAATTAATATATGATTTTTATCATATAAACTCCCCATATTTATTCCATGATTCGTTTTTTTGATCGTTGATATGTTGGGTATAATATTATAATGTTATTATCATCTTCTTAAACCTATTATTCTTATGTTAATGCTTACATATATCCCTTGATTACCCTTACTGGACATCTGAGCTCACCCTTTTTGAAGGATTATTTTCCCTTAGATGTGAAGAATTGTTTAAATTTTGATATGTCAAAAAGGGTTCTAGATATGGTGAAATAGGAAAGATTATAGGTAGATTTATGATGAACCAGTTGTTTTTTATTTCAAAATTTCAAAGCCACTAAAATAATAAGGCCTTTGGGCATGTGTATTTTTTTCCAACAAAAATGATGTAATATACATGTATGTTAATTGTGGTTATTTATAGTTTTTTTAAAAAAAGATTTAGTCATCTTTTTGATAATATGATGATAAAACATTAGTGAGATCCCTAGAGATATTTCTAAGGATTTTTCTATGTATGTATCTATGGATAAGTCTATGTATAGGATACATTCCTAGAATTTAGGAAACTATCATGAATAACCTTGGATTAAACCTACGTTGCTATAAATTGATGATAATTTACCTTGATAATGAGGTTTTCCCTGTATGATTAGTGTTTCAAAAAATATTTTATTTTGGTTTTATTCAATGGATAGAACCTGAAGGAACCATGTTGATGAGGAATACAAAGGAAAATGAAATGATGGCCCTCCCGACCAACAAAATGTTATAGAATATTGAATGAAAAACCTCATTTCTATGAACACAAAAATTTATCAAGCCATGAATCATAATAGTCATCCATATGACCAAATGAGGAAAAAATATTTGAATACATTTTAAAGAAATTACCAACTTCTTTTAGTGGAATGAACGGTACACTATATGCTGACAAATAGATATATACCATTGAAAAGATATTTTCCATCCTCCACTGTTCAGAATGTGAAAAAGTTATGCTAGGCAATTATCGATTGGAAGGTGAAGTGAATCAGCTATGGAACATTAGAAAGAATATGAGGCAGTAATAAAAAATTGACTATGTAGATTTCGATGAGTTAAAAAACAAATTTTATAGTAAGTACCTTCCCCAAATTAGTTGTATAAAAATAGATATTTATGTTTCCCATTTTCCTCGTGGTCATAATAAAAAATATGGATAGAATTCAATGTAAACTATAAAAACAATGTTGTTATGATTATTAGATTTACATTATGCTCAATATTTGGAATGGAACATGGAGGAAATTGTCTTATGGGGACCAGTAAATGTTTTAGTTGTGAGAGAGAAGGTAATAAAGAATTTGACTATAGATGAAATAAGAATAAAATAAATATCCAATGAGTACACCTATAATGATTTAGTGTCTCAATTGTAAGGAGTTTGGCCATTAGGATAATAAGTTCCCCAATCCAAGGGATAAAGTGGTTCATAATCCACATAAATCAATTAGGACAAAGGGAAAACAAAAATATTATTATGTCATAATGGATGACATTAACCATGATAATTAAGGAATACTTTTCCTCCCCTCATTTTATGGAAATTTCACATTTTACATTGAATTAATAAGCCCTGTGAAAATCTTATTGTCCATCCATTAGTGAAATTTCATGTGATTATATAATTGGATTCCCGGATAATGAAATCTAATATTATATTGGAACATGGGTGAACCCAAACAGCCAATGAAAATTTTCTTCTATATAAAAATAACTTATATAAAGGATGAATAAGAATTTTTTTATTCAATATGGGTTTAATTTAATTCAGTTTATTACCACGTTTCAAGAGAATACAAGATAATGGTCTTCACATGTATTTTTTAAGGATAAATTTTTTATTTAGTGACCTTCTATTGAATATCATTTTTTAAACTAATGGATGGTTCATAAGGGTATCCATTTATGATATTGTTTAAGTTTAAATTTGGAAGAGGTTTTGGAGATTAATGTTTTAATTAATAAATATTTCATAACATGTGATAACCATTTTGTTGTGATGATAACTAGAGATATAAGGAATTAATTATAATCTCATTATGGATCTTATGATCAACTTATTATTCAAGACCTACAAATTTCACCATCATTTCATGGAGTAAGAGAATAAGATGAAATTTATCATGGAAAACCCGATGGTTGATATCATTATTAATAAATGGAATGAAATCGAGTAAGTATTAATGTTGGTGAAAATCATTCAACATTAGGAAAAGTATCTGGAAACAAAAAAAAATCTGAGTACCTTCATTTTAGATTAATCAAATGATCCCTTAGATAATCACATATTTATCATTCTGTGATGACTAGTTTTATAAAGAACATGTTCTCAATCACTCTCCATCAGAACATGATAGTTGGAATTCTCTTCCATGTCAATGTTTTCACATTCATCTAATATGAGTTATGTGGTGATCTTTACCCTTTATATTCCCTCTATTTAAGAGGATGTTTTATTGACCCTTTTTATAATGTTGGTTTCCTACGAAGATATTTTCAAATGTCCGCAATTGATTTTTAGTGTACAATATGATTTTCCAGGATGAGATTTCCTTTTTAAATTCTTTGTCATATTAGAATGGTAGCCTATCGATTGGATGTTTGAAAATATATCTCTCATGTTCATGATTTATTCCATGTGTCTCTTCAGAGGATATATTTACCTGATCCATCACTTGTACTAAACTCAGAGGTCATACCACTTGAGAAATATTCTTCTTATGATAAGGAACAAGTAGAAATTTTCAAAAATAGAGATAAATTGTAACATAGAAAGACCACCCACATGTTCAATGTTTTGTGGAAATAAAATCTAGTTTTAATAATCTATATGTTAATTTGAGGTTATGATGTGGTTGATGTATCCCCATTTGTTTTCATTTGAATGATGAATTTTGAAGGATAAATTCATTTCATGGGCGGTAGAATGTGACACCCATATTTTTATAAATATTTTTTGAATAAACTACATTTCATAAATTTATTATGTTAGACGCTACACCATATAAAGCCTTCACTACATATAACACTGGATTAGCTTTCATTACACACAACAGTAAATTTCTATGAATCATGATTTTATTATTGTAATTATATAAATTAGACAATTATAAACTAGATATTAGAATGGAAGGTATGAACATGATTAACTATATTATGAAATTATGGTTTACACAAATATATATATATATATATATAATTCTTTGACAAAATAATTATAGATGAAAAAACGGGAATGTTTTTTTGAAAATTTATTTAAATATACACAATTGTGTTATATACCAATAAATAAAAAAATAACTCTTATTGAATTATATTAATTAAACATATATATAATATATATAATATATTTTTTAATATTCATGTTAGGTGTTTTTGAGATAGGAAATAAGTAAAAATCAAATTTTACCCATAAAATATATATTTTCCTATAAAGGTAAATTTTCCACCTTTTGATGGTACACTTGTTTAAAATCTATTTTTTGAAACATTAGTAAAATATATCTTATAAATTTAACTCCTCATTTTAAATAGGTATACAACAATTTATAGTTAATTTTTTTTCCTAATAAGTCTCATGATCTATTGAATATTGATAATAATGAGTTTTAATTGAAAAGAAATTTTTCATAAAAATTATTTATAGTGTTCAATTATAAATTTAATTTTTTATAATGTACAATTAAATCAATTTTTTTATTTAATCCAATGTATGTCATTGGATTTAATTCACATTGAATTTTTATATAAAAACGTGCCAATCTTCTGGATTTTTAAGCATTAAAAACTTGTTTTCTTATTCCATAAACATGATTAATTTTAAATTAATTTTAGATATTTATGTGTTTTCTATTTAGGAAAATGTAATTCATATTTTAAATCAGAAGGTTGAAATTTATTAAATATCTATATTTCCTTTTTTACCAATATAATTTGAAACTTTGGTCATTTTTAATACCATTGTAAATAGAAAATTGGGTAATATAAGTAAAAAATAAAGATTCAAGGACTATATAATGACCATATCACATTACCAAACATTACTAGAATATTTTAATTTTACCCTTATCACAAAATTATATATATTTAAAAATTTACGGGACACTTTTCCAAGAAAATGAGATGGAAATTATTAAAAACAAAGAGAGTGACAAAATGTCATAGTCTTATTTTTAATAAGTATACTATTTTTCATATGAAGATAAATAGAAGATATAATTTGTTTTATATATTAATAATAAATCAAAAAAATTATATACATAAAAAAAAATTATTTTCATTTTTAGTGAAGAGATAATTTCCATAAGTAATTACTAATTGATGATGTAGTAATTAGTCAATTAATGAACCAATCAATTAAATGATATTAATAATATTAAATGAAATATAATTTGAATTAATTATAGTTCTAAATGATTTTTTTGGTTAATATGACATTTTATGGGTTTATTAATTTAATTTTCTGAAATTTATCATCCTATATTGATTTTATTAATATCAATGTAATGAATTGTGTCAAAATCAAGAGTTTTGATATTTTGTAAAAAAAATTAAATTAAATTATTTTAAAATAATATATATAGTAAATAAGAAAAATAGTAATATAAATTGTCCAAAATATAATAAATGTGTCATTTATGGTCTAATTAACACTTTACATGTAAAAAATTTATCCTCTTCGTATTGAATAAGTAGTTACTATTGTTAAAATTAATACGAGTTAACTACAGATTATAAAAATGATAAGGTTTAAAATAAACGATATAGTTGAATAAAATATTTTTTTATAATATTACATCCTTATGTCATATTATCTTTGAATATAGGGAATTATGGAGGTATTTTGACTGAGATTGATTTTATTAAAATTTAATCATTTGAGAATTTGTAAATGTTCCCTTCCACTATCTTATAAAAGAGAACCTCTTCTTCTATTTTATTCATAATAGTGAACCTATTTGTCTGAGAAAAAATCTTCCAAAATATTCTCCCAACATCTATCCCTTGTTCCTATAAGACATACTTTGTTAATAAATCAATCCAATAAAGTCCATTCATGAAAATTTAAAGAATATACCCAAAGAAGAGGTAATGTTCATCAATGAACATTTTCATTTAATTTCATCTGTAAACCTCTTCAACTATTATTATTATATTGTTATAAAATAACTTTAGTATCCTTAATATACATATATTTTTTTATTGTAAGGGTTCTACCTACACATAAAGACACATCCATCAATTGGTTAATGAACTTACCGGTTTTGTGTATGGGGAAAAGACGCCTCACAAAATTATGTTGTTCATTTTTCCTTTACCAACTTTCATGTTAGGGAATTATGTTAGAAAATATATTTTTATATAATTTATATGGAATTTATTATTTATTTTTTATTAATTAATTATTATATAAAAATATATATTCATGCATTCCATTTTTTGGAAATACGATAACTTCATTTTTGGACATGTGGACTACAACATCCTCAAATGTTTGTGAATCGATCAAACATTAAATGGGATGTATTAAGGATGGGATTAGTGAATTTATAAAATATATAATAAAAAATAATTCTAATTTAAATATGATATATATACATATAATTTATTTACTTTTTTTCTTTCTATACGTCATGAAATGGAAGCAGCGTCCATGCGTACATACGACCTACTGTCTCCCAAAGAGATGTGTTTGATTTTCTATTTAAAGATTTTATAAATAATATTAAATAAATAAATAATGAAAATATATTATTTTTGTATCATAGATATAACTTTGGAGATAATTAAATCAATATATATCTATAAGGACAATGAAAAACATGTAAAACATTTACGAGAAACAAAATAAATATTGCCTGAAACATAACATAAAAGGTTTAATATACAGGCAATATGAAGTCATAAGTAAATAATATAAGGTATTTTATATGTTAATTTGGTTCAAAAATATATTTATAATAATATTTTTTTTACAATACATGAGGTTTTCACATTTACGATTAGAATTAATACACAGGGTAAGGTATTTATGTCTCACTTCTATTTCAGTGGGCCACATGCCACATACACTACTTGTTTCATCAATGTGGCATATATAATGCCCATTAATCTATTACACTAGTTATATAAAAAATATTATGTTGTTTTTGTGTCCATATAATTTTATTTTATTCATGGGGAATATGATTCTTCTAATTATAAAGTGATGAGTATTTATTTCTCAATCTCATCAATATTTCAGATTGTTTTAAATTACGTCTTTGTTGGGGAATATTTATCATCCATGTCCATATTTACTAAAAATATTTTCAAAACAGATATTCTTACTATTCTCCTATGTCTGTTTGAATTCATTTTTACCCATTTTTTTCTTTTCACTACACATTTTTTAAGGAATATTTTTTTTTCCAAACGAGGTACTTTTTGTCTTTTCTTGAAAAAATATGAAAGGAATGGTTTTTTATATTATTCTGTGTAAACAGAATTTTCCTCCACCATAACGCCTTAATGATTTGAATAATAACTTAAAATAATACATGTTTATTTTCAATGTAAATGTTTTTTTAAATTTCCATGTCATTTTATGATAATGAAATGTTTCTAAATAACAAATGATATTTTCCTCAATTTTGGTTTTCATGTTATCTCTCAAAATTATTTTCCATCTAAGATAAAATTATTTGATGTTACTTATGATTTACTTGGGATATAATTAAATTCTACTATTATTACTATTTATAATAATGTTTTTTGTTTATGATGATATGATATTTATGATCCCTATTTTTTCCATGGGTTATGTTATGATTGGATGATGTTCATGAAACCCATTTCATTCTGTGGGATCTAATAAGATTAATGATTTATGTTTTTGTGGGACACATATGTATGGATTTTATAATAAGATATGTGGGGCCTAAATTTTCCATCAATTCATTGGGTAAGGATTTATAATTCTTGTGGTATATATGTTATGTTTTAACATTATTTCATGTTCATAATTCTATGCATGGACCTCGTTTTCATGTCAATAATTTTATGCATGGACTAGGTTTTCATGTCTATATATTTATTCAAGGGCATTATTTCATGTCCATAAAATAATGACTGAATTTTTTAATACATATACATGTTCATAAAGATATGTGTTTATGTGTATGTCATAATTTCTTATCTTATGTCAATATTATGATCTCAATTTTTATGTTCTATGATTAACTTATGAATAATGTCTTATGAAATACCAATATTTATTCCATGATTCATTTTTATGATCTTTGATTTAAATTGTATGATATTCTAATGATATGATCACATTCTCATACCCTTTATGATCATGTATATTCTTATATATCTCCCTTTAACCATTATTATGTATCTCATCTCATCATTTTCTTATGTTTATTTTCCCCAAGATATGCAGAATTTTGTTAAGTCTAACATGTCAAAAAGGGTTCTAGATTTGAAGAAATAGATGAGAGAAGATGTAGATGTATTATAAACATGTTTCTTATGATTCTATGTTTTGAAGTCATTAATATAATATGGTATTTGGGAATGTGTATGTTTATTATACAAATATTATGTAATATCCATGTAAATTAAGCCTATGTCATTATTTTTTATTATTATTTTTTATTAAAATCAATATTATTGGCAATAACTACTTCGATTCTCATGATAATTTCAGACTGGTAGTTCTGGTCCTTTTACATTGATCAAGGTTAAATTATATAAAGATATTTATTCATTTTAATAATATAATATATATTAATCATATACATATTTAGAATCATACATCAAATTTATAGATAAAATATAAATTACATCGTTCATGGAGAGGGTAGGTCATACAAATTCATGATCATTGTTTTCATTTTTCAATAGATAGAATAAAAGAAAATTAAATAATATTTCACCCTTATAGATCAATAATAAAATATTAAATAACATATATCATTAATTAATTTATCTTTATTACCATCTA
Organism: Viscum album; assembly: GCA_963277665.1. Lineage (NCBI taxonomy): Eukaryota > Viridiplantae > Streptophyta > Magnoliopsida > Santalales > Viscaceae > Viscum > Viscum album. Next base: position 241,504,735 of record OY728167.1, on the reverse strand, counting down.
TGTAATGTGGTGATGAAAAGTAAATTACACTACTATGTGGAGGCGGTAAGTCGTACATATTAACAAATGATTATTTCACTTTCTATAAGATAGAAAGAAGGTGGATAATGGTTGTCCCATAATCATAATAAAAATTTATCTTATTTTGGATACTTATTTCAGTTTTTTATTGTTGATACCATGGATTTAGAAGAGGTATACGACGAAATAAATTTGAAAATTCCTGGTCAATAGTTATACCTCTTCATCAAGAAACCTCTTTTGGGATACACCTATTTCTTTGAAATGATTATCATATGGAAAGGGAAAAAGGAACCAGTATGTGGTAAGGGAATTTTGGAAGATATTATGGATTATATTTCAAATTACAGAAGGATTGAAAGGTGTGAGGATGATTGGAGAGGAGGTTACCTTTTATAAGTGAGTGGGTAGGCATTCCTATAATTTCTTAAAATATTAAATTAAAATAATTTTTCATACATATAAAATTATCTCCAAATTGATTTTATAATAATATAAGATGAGGTTAAGTATAAAACCTATAATAATATAATATTTAGACGTGTTTAATGGAATTTTTCACCCATATCTCATTGTTTTAACCCTTATTAACCTAATAGAATATTACAATGATATCAATGATTTTTACACATTAATGGTTTAGAATATAACAATAAATGAAATTTCACCCATAATTTTACCCCTGTTAACATTTTTTATATTTTAAAAAATATATCATTCAATTGAAAAATGATATGGATTTTAATAATTTTAAATAATTTAATAATATATTGTTTATTGTAAAATATATTTAATGTAATTTTTTGAAATACAAGAAATATAATTATATAATTTATTTATAACTCTGGTAAAAAAAATTTCAAAGTGACATGGATTCAAATATAAGGTGGAAAGTTCCTTAATATAATCTATTAACTAAATTTTTAATATTTTTTATCATTGAAAAGATTATCTTTTGGGCTAACACCAAGGTTAAACAATATTAACAATAACTATAAGGATGCATTTTTTAATTTAAAATGGTTAATATTTAACATATAAGGTTTAATTTAGCTCATTTAAGGCCATAGAAAGAAATAGTAGACCATTATTAATTTTTTTTAGGAATTTCAATTTTTTATAAAATTTATTTAACATAAAATACTATTATTGTCTTTTTATGAACATTTACAAAAAAAATATGTCTTAAAATCATGATATAAATTGAATTAAAATATAAATCATTCAAGAATAAATAATACTTAATATTTATCTACATAATTATTTTGAAACTTTTACTCACAAAAAAATATTACATTTAGTGTTTTGAAAATGATTTATTGATTTTTGAAATTTTTGAAGAATCGCTATTCCATCATTGTATAATAACTTAATGTTATTATATAATCTCTATAAATTAATATTAAATTATAATAATATAAAGATAAATATGTTCAATATAATTTTTTTTATTAATTACATATTTATTGTAACTTCCTTGATCTGGGTACCACCCAAAGGTGCCTCGAACCCGGTTGGTAACATGACCTCAAGAACATTTCCCCAAATGCTAGAGGTTGTTGACTAGAAGTGAGGGACAGGGTGTGATATTTAGGAAACTATTCCCTCATTAGAATAGTATACACATCATAATCTAAATAGTAACAATAGTATAAGAAGTAATACCACAAAAGTAAACAGTAGAAGATTGAAAGTAAATGCAATAGTAGCCACACTATATATATATATATATATAATTGATGGAATATATATCCAATAAAAAATCAAAAGAATTCACAATGAAAGAAATCAATACCGAAACCAAAGTACAAATGAAACAAACAAACTCCAGCAGCATAGGAAGACTCAACTTGGTCACATGCTCTCCAACTCTAACAATAATCAAGTACATAATGATTAAGGGAGCTTTCCGTTATCAGTACCTGTGTTCATATAATTTTTTTGGGTCCAAAAGCATGACCCAAACCAGGTGTGAGATGAATCCCAGTAGGTAACCACCAATAGATCTGTGAAAAATTGTTAGTGAATATATATAGAAGGTAATATGCATAAATAAATAAAAAAACTTGGAATTACTCAAAAGAAAACAATCTTATAGTTTTCAATTACATTCATTTATATTTATTTTTTAATCTGTTGATTCATGTAAACCTTGGGATCTAGCCTAATATCTATATCCCATCTATAAGTAAAAAAACATATGTCTCATACGATCATCTAAACATGTAAAGACCCGTAAAATTAAAGGAAATTTTTTTTCTTAATTTTCTTGGGAATTTTACAAGAACGTAGTTTCTGACGGCACCTGATTCTGAGGCCCGATATGCCCGAAATAATTTTCCGAAGTTTAGCTCGGGTACGTTCAGTGAACGAACGAGCGGGGTTTTCTATCTTTTGAACCGGTGCTCGGAATCGAATTCTGAGGGCACCGATGGAATCGCAATGCCAGTATTTTCTTAGAAACGCCTTTTTCAGAGTTGCGTTTGCTCGGGTGTGGTTTTTAATTTTTGGGGTTACGTTAAGAAATAAAATAAAGTGGTGAGACAACTTTATTTTATTTCACTTAAATCCACTTAAAGCCACTTAATCCAGGTTAAGCGGATAAGGTGGGACCCATGATATCCTACCCACTTGGTAGGATATTTGTGAGGTGGGGCCAGCACGAGCCCCACCATTTCTTTTCCTCTAAGTAACGCACCCGCAAAAACTTCTTTTAAATGAAAGTCAACCGATGCGTTTTCTTAAATTCTAAACGCCCCTATTAATTGGGCAGTTAAGTCGTTACCATTAATTCATCGAATTAATGGTTCGTTTCTTAACTTTGGATTTCTAATTGTTAGCATGAGAATAAAATAAGACCAACACATGTTTTACTTGAGGATTGCTTGTTAAGAGGATTGGGAGAATCTCTCAAGTTTGAAGATCTTCATCCTCCTTCGTGAAGAACGCGAAGAACGCTAAGAACGCGAATAACGTGAAGAACACTGGCCTTCAACGAAGGGCGACGAAGAACACTGAACCCTCGGAGATCGATGACGTGACGCTGTGTACCGCGATGCCAATGATTCTCCTTCCGCGACGTTCTTCCACGACGTTCCTTCCCCGCGATAACCTTCGATCAAGAACCGATTGAGGTAGGGATTGCGGTTCTTTTAATTCTTTGTGAGTTATATCCTCGACATGGATTCTTTTGGTGCAATTAAAATCTGTGTGATTTTAAACCTCGGAGTTTGTCTATGCAACACCGTGTATCACGACGACAGTGACGCACCTCCCACGACGCGACGATCCTCTTCTTCCGAAACGGTCAATTCCGCGACGAACTCACGTTCGACAACAACGTTGAGGTAGGGGTTGATTCATCTAAATATTTGTGATTTATACCCATGGTGTATGATTAAATATTTGTTGTGAGACTTTTAAAACCGCTAACACGGTGGGTGCGGACCAACGAACAAGTCCGAACCCACCACCCTTTTCGTTCTTGGTGTGCGGAACAGCGGACAACGACAAAGTAAGCTGCACAGACGATGTTTGGTCCTCACAGTGAAGGACGGGCCCCGGGAGGGCCTTTGGCGAAGACGGCGCATTTTTCCGACCACCAGAACTCATCCGGTGGTCCGCGGAGCAGCCCGCTGGCGCGCCGCCGGGAGGAGCCGCCGCGGCTGAAGCCGCGGTCCCGCAACCGCACGAGACCGAAGGGGGACAGGACGCGGCCGGCTGCCGCGTCTTCTGGCAAGGGTGGCCCCACGTAGGGCCGCGACACCTTCACGCGGGGGCAACGCGCCCCCCGCTCCACTCGACCGTAACCGGCCGAGCCGACGTGCTGGCCAACCGGCCAGCGCCAGCCGGGTCGCGCCCAACCGGGTCGGACCTGGACCCGGGTCGGGTCGACCCGGTTTGGGCCGACCCAGGGGTGGGGGGTTGGGCCGGGTCGGTCCGGGCCCAGACCCCCCATTTTCGGACCTTTTCGGTCTTTTGCCCATATCTTGGGCTACAAACCTCCGATTGACGCACCGTCAGTGCCGATGCGATCCTTGGATCGAGAAGGTCATTTCGGTATATCGCACTCAAGGTTTCGGAGTACTTTGGGTTCGGCCGGGTTGGTTCGTACACGAAACCAACTGGGCCCTCGGAGCGGAAACACTCATAACTTGAGCTCCGGACGTCCGATTGACGTGCCGAAGACTTTGATGTATTCCTCTAAGTGAGACAGATCTTTTGGCTTACTCCACTCGAGGTTTGGATGCAGGTGGAGTATGGTTGGGTTGGTTTTGACTTAAAAACCAACCGGGCCCCTAGGACGAAAAAGCCAATAACTCTCAGACCGGGCGTCCGATTGACGCGCCGTCTGCGACGTTGAGTTCCTGTTGACGATACGGAACTTTTGGATACATCAACTCTGGACTATGTGTCAGTTGATGTATCAGCCTCTCGGCTCATGGAGCGGACCCTCCCGAACGAGCTTGCTGTGTGCGGTAACCCTAGAGCTGGCTGCGACTGCGACGACGACGAAGACTGTGCAGAGATCCTCAGTGGATTCGATGATGACGACTACAACACTCAGCGATCCTACGTGGATCAGTGCTACCGATCCTATGTGGGTCCGATCCTGTGTGGTTCAGCGCTCAGCGGTCCTATCTGGGTCAGCGCCTATAGGTCCTATGTGGGTCCGATCCTGTGTGGGTATTTGCGGGGGTTAGTTACCTATCGACCATGTGTGGGTCAGATCCTTTTTGGGTCATTGCGGGGGTTAGTACCTATCGATCCTTTGTGGGTCCGATGACATAGATGAATTAGTGGACATATCTGATCATCTCTATCGTCATACGAATAAGTATACCTATGTGAGCTGAATGCTGTTTGGCTTTCCTTTGTGGATTGTGTTGTGCTATCCTATGTGGATTACGTTTTTCTTTCCTGTGTGGATTGGGCTGTGATTTACTATGTGGACTGGGTTGTACTTGGGCTCGGATGTTGGAGCCGAACTTGGAATCGATGACTTAGGTATATGTATGGGCATATACCTAAGCAGTGTCGGATGTTACTTCGTGATTGTATCTTTCCTTTTTGGATTATCATTTGTGGATTCTGGGAGACCTTCGGGGGTCTCGGGGTCCCTATTGAGTAGCTTATACTCACCCCTGCACGGGCTATGCCCGCACTACGTTGTGTTGATTGTAGACGACGGACAACGCTGATCGTGGTTGAGGCTTGCAGAGCAGGATGATACCTAGAGGTGGACCACTGGGCGAGACGTACTCAGAGCGGGCGGCTGGACCCGAGGAGCTGTGGAGGCTATCTGTACTCACCCTTCAGGTGGGACTTCCAGTGGGAAGCTCGACGTTGCGGCTTTACTTTCAGTTGTTGTTTTCCCTTTCGAGTTGTACTTTACTTTCAGTTTGGGTTTATATTCTGGCCCACTTACTTTTCCGCACTCATTGTTGTACTCAGTTTTTAATTAGTGTTTACTTCTACTTCTTTCTTGCTCTGTGGTGTTTGTTTACTTTACAAAGGCAATGCCTTCCCTTTTTACCAGGATTTACGCCTTGGTGCTAGTCGCCAGCCCCTGGCCTATGGAAGGCGGGCTTGGGGTAGTCACGACACGGGCCCTGAGGACGGGTCGTGACAAATTGGTATCAGAGGAGTTCGGTTCTACCGCAGAACTCAGGACTCTGATCTTTTCTATGTGAAGCAATAGTGTTAAGAGTATTGAGTGTGGTTATTATTCCAGGAAGCCCAGTGTTGGTGCGGCAGCCGACGTTTCCGTACACCAGGACCCTGACTTCTGATTTCTGACTTAATGCACGAAAACATTTATTGCATGTGTGTTTCAAGTTTTCTTTGTCATTACTTTATGTCAGCTCACCAGGTATACTGTTCTGACCGTGGCGCACCTGTTTCTTTTTAGGATGACCCCACGACGGCAGCCAGATAGGGTTCCGAGAGTTGTGTGTGACGACAGCCCGCCGAGCGACGAGGCCTCGGTACAGGGCCCTTTGACAGCAGAGGCACCGGCTGTACCTCTACCCACCTAGCCACTAATGCTTCCAGCCCCAGCCGCTGACGATGCACGTCGCCTTAGTGCACTGCACGAGTTCTAGCACTAGCAACTGACCAGGTTCCACAGGGAGGCGGACCCCCAGGTAGCCGAGGACTGGCTGGAGGCAGTCGTTCGGGTTTTCAGGTTAGTGAGGACACCAGCTGACCTCATGGTGATCCTCGCAGCGAGCCTCCTACACGCGGCAGCAGGAAGATAGTGGAGCTTGATGCTCCAGGTGCACGATGAGGCATCTCTCCTCTGGATGGACTTCGAGAGCCTCTTCCGCTCGGAGTTCTTCCCAGCCACCCTTCATGCAGTGCGCATCCAGGAGCTTCTTCAGCTGCGACATGGAAGCTTGACGGTCGCCCAGTACTCGGCGAGATTTACCGATCTCTCGCGCTACTCGACGGACATGGTACGAGACCCATTCTTCCAGGACCGGACCTTTGAGCAGGGATTGAGTCATGAGATCAGGGCATCGCTGATCTACCTCAGCATTCCGACCCAGGCAGGAGTACTGGAGCGAGCCCTTCTGATCAAGAGCTTTCTTGCTAAGTCTACATCAGCAGCGAGACCTACCGCAGGGCGGCATGTTGCAGAGTCTTCTGCAGCAGGAAGTCGACGGATGACTCATGGGTCCAGGTAGACCAGACCTTCAGGCAGATGACCTCAGGACACTGTCTCAGCAGTGCGGGGCACACAGCACGGAGCCAGTCTTTCGAGAGGCAAGCAGTGCTACGCATGTGGCGGGCAGGGCCACAAGGCTCGTGACTGCCCGACCTGCCGTGCCGAGGAGAAGCAGACGGTTGAGGGGCCACCGAGGCAGAGGCAGATGGTCGACCATGGCGGTCCGCAGGGAGCAGGCAGATAAGGAAGAGGAGCTGGCTTAGTAGCAGGTGGGGGGGACGCTTTGAGGCTCTACCACCACCACCACCAAGAGGTCCACCCTGACCACAGGGAGCTGGCGGGCAGAGACAGGCACAACTCCAGGCAGCGGAGGCCTACGACCACGGCACGCCCGAGATGATTCGAGGTGCTATCTGTGTCTATTCCACCCTTGCTGTAGTTCTTATAGACACAGGAGCGAGTCATTCTTTCATAGCCGCTGCCCTTGTTCGGAGCTCGGAGATTCCGACGGAGCCATTGGCTCGATACTTACGGCTAGAGACTCCTATGGGAGCAGACTCGACGATTACACACTGGTGCCGGTAGTGTGAGCTTACTCTAGGAGGTGAGATATTCAGCTGGGATCTTCTTGTAGTAGTGTCGAGGCCTTACGATGTCATCTTGGGCATGGATTGGTTATCTACAGTCCATGCTCCGATTGACTGTATTAGGCGCAAGGTGTGATGTGTACGCACCGACAGGAGCAGGTTCACCTTCACCGTCGAGAAGGGAGCCTTCGCAGCACAGGATGGACTCTCGCAGAGGAGAGGAGAACCCATCAATCATCAATTGGCTAGCCTCATCCTAGGAGCAGTTGACGTGTGGAGTCCTAGTTTTCCTGCAGCGGTGGATCAGTATGCGGACGTCTTTCCCGACGACGTTCCAGGACTACCTCCTCGTAGAGAGGTAGACTTTTATATTGACCTGTACCCCGGGATAGCCCCAATATCGACTCCAGCGTATCAGATGGCCCCCGCCGAGCTTCAAGAGCTACGAGTACAGTTGGAGGAATTGCAGGGCAAGGGATTCATCCGACCCAGTGTTACAACCTGGGCTTCCCTGATATTTTTCTCCAAGAAGGCGGACGAGAGCTTTCGACTGTGTGTCGACTATCGTTGCCTGAACCAAGTGACAGTGAGGAACAAGTATCCGCTACCGAGGATTTATATCCTCTTCGATCAGCTCAAGGGAGCATGGTGGTTCTCAAAGATAGACCTAGGGTCAGGATATCATCATCTCAAAGTTCGGGACGAGGACGTGCAGAAGAAGACCTTTAGATGTCGGTATGGCCACTATGAGTTCTTGGTTATTCCATTCGGCATAACCAATGCTCCGACAGTGTTCATGGGCCTCATGAACAGGATCTTTCAGCCTTACCACGATCAATTTGCCGTGGTCTTCATCGATGACATTTTGAAATACTCGACCACTGAGGAGGAGCACGCCTACCACTTGCGGGTTGTACTGGACACACTATAAGAGCACCAGCTTTATGGAAAGCTCTCAAAGTTTCATTTCTGGTTACGAGAGGTCCACTTCTTGGGAAACATCATCTCTGATGCGGGAGTTGTGGTGGATACTGCGAAGATCGAGGCAGTGCTAGCTTGGGAGCCACCCAGGAGCATGACGGAGGTGCGGAGTTTCTTGGGACTAGCTGGATACTATCAGAGATTTGTGACAGACTTCTCCAGATTTTATGCACCACTCTCAGCTTTGACAAAGAAGGGGAAACCCTTTGTGTGGTCAGACAGATGTCAGCAGAGCTTCCAAGAGCTGAGACAGAGATTGACCAGTGCACCTATCTTGAGGTTGTCGGGGGAGGGAGTAGGGTACGTAGTCTACTGCGATGCATCATGGACTAGAATCAGATGTGTCCTGATGTAGGGGCGGGCAGTGATCGCCTATGGATCATGTCAGTTGAGGCCGCATGAGCAGAACTACGCCACCCATGACCTGGAGTTAGCAGCAGTGGTCTTCGCTCTGAAGACATGACGACACTATCTGATGGGAGAGCACATTATAGTCTTTTCTGACCATCAGAGTCTCAGGTACATCTAATCTCAGAAGGACTCGAACCTGAGATAGCGATGATGGATCGAGTTCCTCCAAGACTATGACTTTGAGATAGTCTATACTCCTGGGAAGGGGAACGTAGTAGTCGATGCTCTCAGCAGGAGGACGAGAATTCAGCTGCTTGAGGAGGCGACGAAGCAGCTAGCCACTTTGCAGATATCCTTCGTGGATAGAGATGGAGCAACCTTCCTTCAGTCACTCACAGTCAATCCTCCACTACTGCAGTGGGTCAGAGAGGCACAGCATGGGGACACCGACTATGAGACGTGGCGTGCACAGATATCCTCAGGACAGGAACATGATGGTTTCTCCTTTGGAGCAGAGCACGACATCCTTTTCAGAGGATGTACCTTGGTACCAGTTGCTTTACGGGAGGAAGTGCTGAGAGAGTTCCACACTTCTCCCTTGGAGGTACATCCTGGAGTGGCGAAGATGTACCAGGATCTCAGACGACAAAACTGGTGGCCAGGCATGAAGAAGGCTGTGGCGGAGTTCGTTTCTCGATGCCTCACCTACCAGCAGGTGAAGGCAGAGCATCAGGTACCAGCAGGCTTGGTACAACCCTTGGAGTTCCCGGAGTTGAAGTGGGATGGCATATCTATGGACTTCGTGACTGGACTTCCATGCACTTCCAGAGGCCACGACTCCATCTGGGTGATTGTTGACCGACTCACCAAGTCGGATCACTTCTTACCCATCAGAGAGCAGGGCTTAGTGGAGAGATTGGGGCGTCTCTACGTTCAGGAGATTGTACAGCTTCACGGTGTGCCATCATCTATCGTCTCTGATCGAGATGATCGTTTTACTTCCCAGCTTTGGAAGGGGTTGCAGGAGGCGTTCGGGACGCAGCTACGTCTGAGCACCACCTTTCACCATCAGATAGATGGTCAGACGGAGAGGACCATACAGACTCTCGAGGACATGCTCCGTGCATGTGTCCTCGACTTTGGTCGCAGCTGGGAGGACCACCTACCCTTGGTGGAGTTCGCGTACAACAACATCTACCACTCCACCATCGGGATGGCACCTTACGAGGCATAGTACGACCGACCTTTTAGATCTCCTTTGTGCTGGACAGACCCTGGGGAGTCAGCACTCGTGGGACCGGAGATGGTCCAGGCCACGACAGAGAAGGTCCAGATCATCCAGGAGCAGATGAGGACAGCTCAGAGCCGGCATAAGTCTTATGCTGATAGGAGGCGGAGGCCACTAGAGTTCGAGGATGGAGACCACGTCTTCTTGCGGGTCTCACCTCGACGTGGATTACGGAGATTTGGCCGAGGCGACAAGTTATCTCCGCGCTTTATCAGACCCATCTAGGTCCTCAGCAGGATTGGCGAGGTGGCATATCGCCTGGCTCTACTACCTCAGTTGCACCGGGTGCACGACATCTTCCACGTATCTCAGCTGAGGAGATACGTGCACGACCCGACGCATATCATTGACCATGGGGAGTTGGACGTTGATGATGGGGCGACTTTTGCGGAGGTCCCGGTGGAGATTGTGGATCGACAGGAGCGAGTCCTACGTGGACGATCGATTCCTCTAGTTCGCATCAGATGGCAGCACGGGAACCTCTAGGAGAGCACTTGGGAGCGGGAGGCTCAGATGCAGGCTCAGTAACCACATTTGTTTCCCTAGTTTATGATGTATCTTTACAGGGACGTAAAGCCCTGTGGTGGGAGTGATGTAAATACACATAAAATTCAATGAATTTTTTTCTTAATTTTCTTGGGAATTTTAGAAGAACGCAGTTTCTGACGACACCTGATTCCGAGGCCCGGTGTGCCCGGAATAATTTTCCGAAGTTTAGCTCGGGTACGTTCAGTGAACGAATGAGCGGGGTTTTCTAACTTTTGAATCGGTGCTCGGAATCGAATTCCGAGAGCACTGATGGAATCACAGCGCTAGTATTTGATTAGAAACTCCTTTTCTAGAGTTGTGTTTTCTCGGGTGTGGTTTTTAATTTTTGGGGTTAAGTTAAAAAATAAAATAAAGTGGTGCGACAACTTTATTTTATTTCACTTAAAGCCACTTAAGCCAGGTTAAGCGGATAAGGTGGGACCCACGATATCCTACCCACTTGGTAGGATATTTGTGAGGTGGGGCCCACACAAGCCCCACCGTTTCTTTCCCTCTAAGTAACGCACCCGCGAATACCTCTTTTAAATGAAAGTAAACCGATGCGTTTTCTTATATTCTAAACGCCCCTATTAATTGGGAAGTTAAGTCGTTACCATTAATTCATCGAATTAATGGTTCGTTTCTTAACTTTGAATTTCTAATTGTTGGAATGAGAATAAAATAATACCAACACATGTTTTACTTGAGGATTGCTTATTAAGAGGATTGGGAGAAGCTCTCAAGTTTTAAGATCTTCATCCTCCTTCGCGAAGAACGCGAAGAACGCGAAAAACGCGAAGAACGCGAAGAACGTGAAGAACGTCGGCCTTCGACGAAGGGAGATGAAGAACGCTGAACCCTCGTAGATCGATGACGCGATGCCATGTACCGTGACGCCAATGATTCTCCTTCTGCGATGTTCTTCAGCGACGTTCCTTCCCCGCGACAACCTTCGATCAAGAACCGATTGAGGTAGGGATTGTGGTTCTTTCAATTCTTTGTGAGTTATATCCTCGACATGGATTCTTTTGGTGTAATTAAAATCTGTGTGATTTTAATACTTGGAGTTTTTCTACGCAACGCTGTGTACCGCGACGACAGCGATGCCCCTCCTGCGACGCGACGATCCTCTTCTTCCGCGACGGTCAATTCCGCAACGAACTCACGTTCGACAACAATGTTGAGGTAGGGGTTGATTCATCTAAATCTTTGTGATTTATACCCATGGTGTATGATTAAATATTTGTTGTGAGATTTTTAAAGCCATTAATGCGGTGGGTGCGGACCAACGAACAAGTCCGAACCCACCGTCCTTTTCGTTCTTGGTGTGTGGAATAGTAGATGATGACAAAGTAAGCCGCACGGACTACGTGTGGTCCTCGCAGTGAAGGATGGGCCCTGGGAGGGCCTTTGGTGAAGACGACACGTTTTTCCGACCACCGGAACTTATCCGGTGGTCCGCAGAGCAGCCCGCCGCCGCAAGGAGCCGCCGCGGCGGCAAGGCGCGATCCCGCGACTGCGTGGGACCGGAGGGGGACGGGACGCGGCCGGCTGCTACGTCCGCTGGGAAGGGCGGCCCCACGTGGGGCCGCAGAACCTTCACGCGGGGGCAACGCGCCCCCCGCTCCGCTCGGCCGTAACCGGCCAGCGCCAGCTGGGTCACCCCCAGGCCGGGCCGGTCCGGGTCGCGCCCAGCCGGGTCGGACCCGGACCCAGGTCGGGTCGACCCGGTTCGGCCCGACCGAGGGGGGGTTGGGCCGGGTCGGTCCGGGCCTAGACCCCCCGTTTTCGGACCTTTTCGGTCTTTTTCCCATATCATGGGCTACAGACCTCCAATTGATGCACCGTCAGCGCCGATGCGATCCTTGGATCGAGACGGTCATTTCAGTATATCGCACTAAAGGTTTCGAATTACTTTGGGTTCGGCCGGGTTGGTTCGTACACGAAACCAACTGGGCCCTCGGAGCGGAAACACTCATAACTTGAGCTCCGGACATCTGATTGACGTGACGTCGACTTTGATGGATTCCTCTAAGTGAGATGGATCTTTTGGCTTACTCCGACTGACGTTTGGACATAGGTGGAGTACAGTCGGGTTGGTTTTGACTTAAAAACCAACCGGGCCCCCTGGGACGAAAAAGCCAATAACTCTCAGACCGGGCGTCCGATTGACGCGCCGTCTGTGACGTTGAGTTCCTGTTGATGATACGGAACTTTTGGATACATCAACTCTGGACTATGTGTCAGTTTATGTATCAGCCTCTCGGCTCGTGGAGCGGACCCTCCCGAACGAGCTTGCTGTGTGCAGGAACCCTAGAGCTGGCTGCGACTGCGACGACGACGACGACTATGCAGAGATCCTCAGTGGATTCGACGATGATGAATACAACACTCAGTGATCCTACGTGGATCAGTGCTACCGATCCTGTGTGGGTCCGATCCTGTGTGGGTCAGCACTCAGCGGTCCTGTGTGGGCCAGTGCCTACATATCCTGTGTGGGTCTGATCCTATGTGGGTCTTTGCGGGGGTTAGTTACATATCGATCCTGTGTGGGGCAGATCCTTTGTGGGTCATTGCAGGGGTTAGTACCTATCAATCCTTTGTGGGCCCAACGACATAGATGAATCAGTGGACATATCTGATCACCTCTATCGTCATACGAAGAAGTATACCTGTGTGAGCTGAATCCTGTTTTTCTTTCCTTTGTGGAATGTGTTGTGCTATCCTGTGTGGATTACGTTTTGATTTCATGTGTGGATTGGGTTGTGATTTCCTGTGTGGACTGGGTTGTACTTGGGCTCGAATGTTGGATCCGAACTTGGAATTGATGACTTAGGTATATGTATGGGAATATACCTAAGCAGTGTCGGATGTTACTTCGTGATTGTATCTTTCCTTTGTGGATTATCCTTTGTGGATTCTGGGAGACCTTAGGGGGTCTCGGGGTCCCTACTGAGTAGCTTATACTCACCCCTGCACGGGCTATGCCCGCACTACGTTGTGTTGGTTGCAGACGACGGACAACGCTGATCGTGGTTGAGGCTTGCGGTGCAGGACCGTACCTAGAGGTGGAACACTGGGCGTGATGTACTCGGAGCGGACGGTTGGACCCGAGGAACTGTGGAGGCTATATGTACTCACCCTTCAGGTGGGACATCTAGTGGGCGACTCGATGTTGTGACTTTACTTTTAGTTGTTGTTTTCCTTTTCGAGTTGTACTTTACTTTCAGTTTGGGTTTGTATTCTGGCCCACTTACTTTTCCGCACTCATTGTTGTACTCAGTTTTTACTTAGTGTTTACTTCTACTGCTTGCTTGCTCCGTGGTGTTTGTTTACTTTACAAAGGCAATGCCTTCCCTTTTTACTGGGATTTACGCCTTGGTGCTAGTCGCCAGCCCCTGGCCTATGGAAGGCGGGCTAGGGGTAGTCACGGAACGGGCCCCGAGGACGGGTCGTGACAAAACAAAACAAGAAAGAATGAATCCAATATTGTGGTTTGGCTTGGCAGACACATCACAATCATTCATTTGGTCAAACACGGACCTTTGGTATATTCTCACAGTCAACCCCCTCTGGTCTAACCTATCATCATATCATTAAATAACAACCATCTCAGAAACTCTCAAAGTATATTCTCTTTGTTCCAACAAGACATCAATTCATTAAAATAATGACCCTCTAGGAAATCTATCATGGTCTAACCCTTTTGGTCTAACAAAGTAAGAATCAATTATATACGACCACATGGGCAGCTCTCACAATCAAAAACCCCAGTTCTAACAACAATTTAATCAAGTATAAATGACCACGTGGTCATTTCTCATGGTCTAACCCCTTTGGGAAGCTCTCATAGTTCATTCCCCTAGGCCAAACATTTATAAGTCATATCATAGGAATTTCATATAATAATCAACTCCATCCTAACAAAACATGGAACAGAAAATAAGTCAATCCTAGTAGGAATCGTAGACCAATTGTCCACAATCAAACAAATCAAGGGAAACTCACTCATGTGGTGTCCCTTAGACAAGGTATCTAACCTTACACACACACAATGAACCTTTATCAATCAATCAAACCATAGAAGGTAATAAAAAAGGTTTAATTCCAAATCATGCATTACCCCAAATGTTGTTATGCATAACTTTTAGCATATATAATCCAAATAAAAACAACAGAAGACACAAACATCCTACCTCAATGTCATACGATCGATATACTTCAACATCGGCCCTTGAATTGGCCTAAATCGATGTACATCTACAAAAAGAAAAACACTCAACCTTGAATAACCCATGAGAGAAGATTAATTATGAAAAAAGGCTCTAGTGGATTTGATAACTCACTGGTGGGATTCCAACACACCCAATGGAGTCTCAATTGGGGCTCTAAAGGAGAATCAAGGGTTTGATCTTCGTTTGTCATTCCGAAGTGCTCTTGTACGAAACACGAGAAGAAGAAGATGACTCTAGACATGAGACACGACCCCCTTCTGATATATCAAATACCAATAAAACTACAATGTGTGTTCATTAAATGTGCATGTCATGTAGTATGCTTAACCAAACCCTGACATAAGAGGTCTACCATGTCACCACATGGCTGTGTACTCAGATGTTACATTCCCAGCATGAGGCTATATACGGCAAGATAGGTACACGATGTGTACTCATAAGTTCACAGTGTATACTTAGAAAATACCCTTTTCTTATTTTACCTAAAAACAACCTGAAAAAAAGATCCATACCTAAAATAAAGATTCGGGTTCATACAAACATCCCCCCTTAAAGAAATTCATCTCTGAATTTCCCTTCCAATGGTGGTGAAGAAGAATCTGCGAACAACTCTTGCCACTAAGATCACACATTATCCTCCCAATCTCAAGTCTCATCTTGAACTCGTCTGTGCTGCCATAGAACCTATATCAGAGAAACCGACCGGCCATATAGAACCTATGTGCTACGATCCACAATCGGAATAGGGTGCTCCTCGAAGGATGCACCCACCTCCAAATAAACCTCCTCAGGTTGAAAAACACGAGACATGTCTGAAATATAATGTCATAGCCGATAAATATGAAGGACATTGTGCATAGACCGATACCTCTGAAGTAATTGCAACCGATAATAAACCGGATCGACTCTATCCAAAACCACAAATGCCCCGACGTAAATTATTGAAAGCTTCCCCTATCTCTTAATCCTCGTGTGTCTCAACCTCTGTGTGAAATTTAGGAAAACATGATCTCTGACCTCGAACGCTATAGGTTATCTCATTAGATCAACATAATATTTCTGGAGAGATTGTGCAATATACATCCTACCATGAACCAACTCCACCTGCTTAGTGGTCGCCTAAACAAGATGAGGTCCCAACATAGCTACCTCTCCTGCCTCCAGCCAACATATGGGTGATCAGAAAGGCCTACCCTAAAAAGCCTCATATGGTTCATTCTAAATCATTTCCTGAAAAATATTATTGTAGTCACACTACACTATGGGTATGTATATCTCCAAAGATCCCTCGAAAGACATGATACATGGTCAAATCATGTCACCCAAAACCTGAATCATGTGATCGGACTATCCATCTATCTCGGGACGGTAAGATGTACTCAGAAGTACCTACATACCTAAATCCCTCTATAGTCCATGCCAGACATGAGAAGTAAACTGAGCATCCCTATGTGAAATGATAGAGTGTTAAACCCCGTGCAAATGCATTATCTCTCAGATGTAAAACATTCCAAGATCATCCATACTAAAGGTTTACATGATCGGTAGGAAATGATCAACCTTCATGATTCTATCAACAACAACAAATACAACATTATTTTCTTGAGGATACTTTGGTAAAACCGACATGAAATCCGTCAAGAAATAATTCCACTTCCACTTAGTAATGTGTAATTGTTGTAATAGCCATGTCTATCGCTGATTCTTTGCCTTAACCTACTGACAGGTGGAACATCTCATAAAAAAACGAACTACATCCCATTTCATACCTCGACACCAATACTGATGATGTAAATCTTGATACATCTTTGTGACACAAGGTTGAAATTTCCATAAAGAGGAATTGAAATCTTGAAAAAGCTCATCCTGTATGTATACCGACACCAATATGCACCCAGGAAAACGTAATACCTCATCCTATGGTCCACCGAAAAATAGGGTCATCACCTAACACACCTTATCATAGGACTAAGCCTTTGGAATATGATAGATACCTCGTTCTCACTCGGTCTAGTTGAGTAGAGGTAATAGATATAGAAGAAAGAAACATCTTCCCTTGTTTTTCGTGCACCTCCAAATTCATCTCATAGAATAGAACCATAAGCTACCACTCAAAGCTGGCCTCCTGAACTGCATGTAATTGAATCATCCTGCTTAACGCATCAACCACTTCGTTGCCTTTTCCATGCTAGTAGGCATGCTCAAAGTCAGAAGAGTGAAGGAAATCAACCCAACTTCACTATCTCAAATTCAGATCTCGTTGAGTAAAGATATACTTGAGGATTTTTTGGTCAGTGTATACAAAAAAATGATATGCTAAAAGATAATGTCTCCAAGAACACAATGCATGCACAACTGCATCTAACTTGATATCATGCATCAAGTAATTCCTTTCAAGTGACATGAACTGCCGAGACCCATAGGAGACATATCTTTTCCCCTTAATAAGCACTTCTTCCAGACCGAAACAAGATGCATCATAACAAATGGGGTAACTCTTTCCCAGCTCTGGAAAAATTAAGATTGATGATGATTTCAATATACCTTTTAGCTCCTGAAAGACTGAATCACAGGAATCTGTCCAGATGTACTTCTCACCCTTCTTAGCCAGGCCCATCAGTGGCAATACTAAGCATAAAAATTATTGAATAAAGAGTCTATAGTAATCAGACAGTCCCAGAAAACATCATACCTATAATATATTCTTTGACCGCTCCAAGGAAACTACAACTCTCACATTATTTGGGTCTAATGATACTATTATCTCTAAGATGACATGACCCAACAAGGGAATCCATTCTATAAAAAAGTGGCACTTTGAGATCTTAGAATATAATTGATTCTCTCTCAGTGTACTCAATATGATCTCATAATGGATGACATGGTCGTGTCATGTGTGGGAGTACACCAAGATAACATCCACAAATACTACCACAATGGAATCATAGTAAGGACAGAATAATCGGTTCATTAGTGCCATGAAAACTACCAGCATGTTCATGAGACCAAATGGAATAACCAAATACTATTATAGACAATACCTACTCCAAAAGGGTGTAAGAGTTATATCTAATGGTTTGACACACAACTTATGATAATTAGATCTCAATTAAATCATTGGGAAGACCTAGGATCCTCGACGATGATCAAAAATATAATCAATACATGGAAAGGGATATCGGTTCTTGACCGTCAACTAGTTCAACTTCCAATAATCCACAAAAATTCATGGGGTACTATCTTCCTTTTTCACAAGAAGTAAATGAAAACCCCAAGGATAAGTATTGGGTTGGATGAAACCCTTTTCTTGAAACTCCTCTTACTTCTTCTTGAGCTCCTGTAACTCTAGTGTATCCATCCTATAAGAAGGAATTGATAGTAGTGCCACTCCTTGAACACAATCAAGAGAAAAATATACCTCTCTCGCAAGAGGTAAACATGAAAAGTCTACTGTAATGAAATCCCTAAAACAATCAACCACTCATGGAAAGAGCATATGTGAAGTCCCCAGGTCATCCAAATATAAACTAGCAATCTGGTCTATAATTCCTCCCAACCCACGGTGCTTTGGTCCATCTCTTCTCACTTGGACATCCCATTCACCCTTATTTACAAACGATCATCCCTCTGGTGACATGAAACACCCCCTGTGGCGATAGAAGTCAACAAAGGCCTAAAAGGAGACAAACCGGTCCACTATGAGAATGAAATCGATTACTGTCATCTCTATGACATAAAGGTCCCATGTGAAGTGAAACCCACCAACCTTAATAGGGAACTTCTTACACTGTCGTACACTAGCTGTCTAAATCCCTAATAGAGTTTCTAGCATCATAACATCATCAGAAGTATAGATAAGGATCATGATGCTCTCCACAATGGAAAAATATATAAAACTATGGGAATATCCCATATAAAAAAGAGAAGAAGCTAAAACTGAGGAAACTAGAATCATAACTCCAACTGTAGAGGGTTCAAGATCTTGCTCCTATTGGGTCCATTCCATCATAAAAGTTTGACCTACACCGCGGCGCTGCGACCCTACCTGGATACACTGACCCGGTACACCCTACTGTCTCTAAGAACCTATCGTCTGGCTACCACGACTGCGACCACCTCCTCATCCTGATAAACCCCAATTACATGACTGATGAGAAATTGGTGGTCCTTCTCTAGATCACAGAGTCATAACAAATCCCCTCTCAATCTCTGTTGGTGAGAAATTCCTGCAAAACGCTGAATGTGGCCCATCCTACTGTAAGATCAGCACTCGAATAGGTCATTTGGGTAATGTGGCCTCATATTCCCACTCTTCCCACACTGGTAGCACACCACTTCAATAACTAAAGAAACATCCCATGAAAGCTATATGTTGTGCTTCCTGCTATCGGTCAAAAGAGTACCAACCCTGGATATTGAACCGCCCTAACACACAACTCCTAGTTCCCTCAGATTGGGCTTAGTAATTAGTTCTTTATTTACTATAGTAGTCACTGAAGTCATCCTAAAAACATTCACCCATGATCCGTTGTCGTACCTGACACCATCCCCAAATCACCTAGCCAGTGATAACTCGTCACCCCCCAGAACATGTGTGAAGCATTGAAGCTCTATAAATCGAGAAGAGTAATCCATCCTTGAAAGAGAACCCTTCTCCAAATGCATAAACTCCTATTATCAGTCATCCCTCAACGTCCCAGGGTAGAAGTAATCATATAAGTTCCTATGAAACTCTTCACATTCCATATTCTGATGGATTCCTGCCTGTGAGATAACATCCCACCAAATCTTGGATAAATCACGTAGCATATAAGTTGTGAGCTCTACCCTCCTCTATTGAGGTGTCTCTAAAGGATCAAAGATAGAAATCATGGCCTCCAACCAGGACTCGGGAACCTATGGTCCCCCATCCGCTGAAAAATTTGTAGGATGATGCTGTTGGAACACCCTTGTCAATTCTACCATAATCGGGGTAGGATGTGGTGCTCCCTAAAAATTCTACATCATCCTTCTAAAGCCTTTACATCACTATGAATCATCACCAAAATTTTGTATAACATATGGTTCCAAGACAAGCACAATGGGACGATCTTCTGGTAGTCCCTAATCTACCATTTCTTGTGTCTGACCATATCCCTATACATAGCGTACAACTGGAGGACATCGTGGTGTCATGACTTTGTAAGTTCAAGCACACAACTCAGTTCAATATTAATAGAACTGGAACTCAAAAGTGAAGGAATGAAATAGGTGAAGGAACACATTTTTTTTACAAAATATGTTTACATTGTATATAGAACCAATACACTGTGTGTTCCCTTAAGCCTTAATAAGGGCGTGTACCTCTGCCAACCTGGTCATGTAACACCGCATACACACAGTGTGTTCATCCTGAGACACAATGTGTACATGAATATTCCTTCTTTCTCAAGTACTTCCTCATGGATAGAACTATATGGTCATTTTGGTGTAATACTACACAACGTGTTCACCCTAGACACAACATGTACTCGAAAGTTCTATCCACCTGTGTCGTTAGTCACACGGTCAACTATATCACAATGTGTTCTCCCAGTACATGACGTGTTCTACTAAATGATTAATAACCCCATGTCTCTACTCACACAATCATTCAAACCGCCAACAACTACATGGAATGTACATACGATACACGATGTATAAATAAGAAAAGTTATTTCTTCCACAACAGAAGAACACATGGCTTGTGTTCATAACATCACATGCCATGTTGTCTGGTTTTATTTATAATACACCTCTAAAGCATCTCTGTAACCCACAAAATCCTAATCTTATATCCAAGGAATTCCATGTTCCAATATGTGAGAGCCCATACTCCCTGTTAATCAAGTATTTTCATCCTTATTCATGTCATATCTTAACCAAATTCAATTAAAGTTCAAACATGTTCCACAAAATTCTGATCCAAGAGGGACCATAACACCTATGGGACCAAAGATTGGAATCCATCCGAATAAAAAATTTAATATACCAAAACCCTATAAAAATTGAAGGTATTTCAATCATGGAATCTATAACAACAATGTGCCTATCTAGAACAACATCTATCCCAACAACATGCAAGAAGAAATGCTCCCTAAATGTCAAGACATGAATGCCTGACATGTGATCTCTTGAAAGTTCCTATATATGCATGAGATGGAATAACCTCATCGCATCAGGTTGAAATAGAAATATAACCCCAATTATATCAATCATAACAACACAAAATAAGTGAATCACCCAATGGTGAGATCAAACCAAATGTAACAATTACAAAACTAGAAAAATTGAAATATTCGAGGTAACTTGGGTTTTCCCTATACATGGGTTAGCTACTCCCAGGCACACTTTATTACCAACTAACTAATCCTTACATTCCCAGTATATTGGCTTCAAATAGAATGGAATGTTAGGATAGGAAACCCCTCTGATAACACATTGGAATGTTCAGGATCTGGGTTCCACAAAAAGGTGACCCGAACCCGGTTGGTCTCATCACCTCAAGTGCATTTCCCCAAACTCCAGAGGCTACTAACTAGCATAGAGGAACAATGAAAAATATTGTGGAAACTATACCCTCATTGGTAGAGTATACATTATGGAATCTAAATAGTAAACTATAGAAGAAGTTGTAATACCAAAAAAGTAAATAACGGAAGATTGAAAGAAAATCCAACAGAAGCCACAATATATATATATATATGATGCATGGAATATGTATCTAAGAAAACATAAAAACAATTAATAATGCTAGAAACCAATACATGAACCAATGTAAAAAAATAAAAAAATAAACTCCACCAGCATCGCAAGCCTCAGCTTGGTCCCATTATCTCCAGCTCCAACAGCAATCAAGTACCTGATGAAGAAGGGGACTTTCCCTTATCTATACCTGCGATCATATAATCTATTTGGGCCCAAATGCATGACCCAAAAAGTGTGTGAGATGAATAATAGTATAAAAAAACCTAAATATCTATGACTAACTGTCAATGAATATATATAGCTGGTAATATTCATAAATGAAACAATAAACTAGGAAGTACTCAAAAGTAAATAGTCTTACAATTTTCAATTAAATTCATTTACATTTATTGTTCAACCCATTGATTCATGTAAACCATGGGATTTAGCCTAATCTATGCATCCCATGTGTAATTAAAAAAATAGATGTCTCATACGACCATCTAAACAAAACAAGCAAGGAAAAATCCAAACTTGTGCTTTGGTTTTCTAGACACATCATAATCATTCATTTATTCATACATGGCCCTTTGGGAAGTTCTCATAGTAAATCCCCTATGGTATAACCTATCATCAAATAAATAAATAAATACCCTCTATGAATCTCTCACATTCCATCCCCTTTGGTCTAACATGCTATCAATTCATTAAAATAATGAACCTTTGGGAAATCTCTCATGATCTAACCCCTTCGGTCTAACATAGAGAAAATAAATTATAAACGACCACATGGGCAGATCTCTTGGTTTTAACCCCCAGGTCTAACATTCATTTATTCAAATATATTAGACCACCTAGGCAGCTCTGATGGTCTAAAACCTTTAGGAAGCTCTCACAGTCCAGTCCCCCTAGGTCAAACATTCACAAGCCATATCACATAAATATCATATAATCAACAATTTCATCCTAACAAAAAAAGGCATAGAGAATAAGGAAATCATAGAAGGAATCCTAGACCAATCATCCATAAATAAACTATAAATGGAAACACACCCATGGGGTGTCCCTTAAATAAGGTATCTAAACTTACACGCAAGTAACAAAATTTTATCAATCAATCAAACCATAGCAAGTAATAAAAATGGTTTAATTCCAAAGCACACAATACCCAAAATGTGGTTATATGGAAATATTAGCATAAATAATCCAAATAAAAATATTGAATGGCACAAAACACCTACCTCGATGTCATACAATTGATATACTTGAACATCGACCCTTGAATCAATATAAATTGGCATAAATTTAATAAATTGAAAAATGATCGACCTTGAATAACCAACAATAGAGGATGAATAAGGAAGAAAGGCTCTGTATGATTTGAGAACTCACTAGTGGGATTCCAACACACCCAACAGTGTCTCAATCGGGGATCGAATGGTGAATCAGGGGTTTGATTTTTGTTCTTCATTCTGGAGTGCTCCTGTATGAAACATAGGAAGAAGAAGACAATCCCAAACATGAGATCTGACCCTTTTCCAATATATCAATTTAATACAAAACTACATGGAATGTTAACTAAATGTACACCTCGTGTAGTAGCCTTAACTTTCACCAGACATGAGCAGTCTTCCAAGCCACCACACAACCATGTACTCGGCCATTACACATCCAACACGATTCTATACACGACAAGCTAGGTACAAGTCGTGTACTCAGAAGTACACAACGTGTGGTTAGAAAATCCCATTTTCTTTTTTTCCTAAAAAACTATCCGAAAACAATATCCATACCTGAAATGAAGATTCGGGTTATTACATTTATATTTACCCATATTATTGTCATGGAAACATATTTAATATGTTATTTTTATATTTTAATCCTTTTACATGAATTGCAAAATAATTTTGATAAGTCACATGTTATATAAATAAAGATAAAATTTCAATATATTTCATCAATAATAATTTATCTTTGTCATCCATTTTTATCATGGACTTCTTCCATGTAAAAGTTTCCTTTTTAATACAATAATTTTTCATTTCTAGTGTAATTCAATAACTATGGAGACACTAAAAATGATATCCATATTTATCAAGAAATAAATTATAAATTATATGTTTAGAATTATATTTTTATGATTTTGTTTGTATATTATCATACATAACTCTATCCATTTCAATATCAAATTTTTATATCATGTTTATGTCTTTGTTACATGAAAAAAGATACAGTGTTACATAAAAATTGTATTTTTTGAATATTAAATCCACTTTAACATTGTCAGAAAAATATGAAAAAAATATATTTCATTAAAAAATTTGACTTGAAAAATAAAAAACTATATAATTTCATAAAATTAAATTCATTTAATTTTCATATATAACATTGAATATAGATTCATGATATGAAATGAAAAACTATTTTTAGAAAAAAAAGAATTTTTTTCCAAAAAATGAACTTGTGCCAAAATTAAGTATAATGTTTCTTCAAATGTAATTGTTTAAATTATATATTACAAATATATATATATATATATATAAATATATATACATGTTAATTAAATTTCATATTCAGTGAATATTTGAAAATATTTTAAAAAATTATATTTAAAAAAAACATAAAGAAACCAGTATTTTGATTATTAACTAAAATATCAATTATTCAAAAAAAAAATACAATAATTTCAATCTAAAATATTTTTGATTAGATTATTTAAAAAAATAAGTTAATTTTCCCAAAAAAATAATATATTTCAAGACATTAATTTTACTATTTTGACAAAAAAAATTAATTAGTATTATTTTTGTACAGAACATATTTTTGAAGGAAACAATTACAAAAAAATTGAGAAATTATTTCATAATCATAAATCAATAAATTATTTAGACATACCTTTATATATATATATATCATATCATATTGTGGTTCATCCCTTTCATAAAATTCAATTTAGCAATATGGTTATAACTACAACATTTAAATAATAGTTTTTCTTGGATCCTTGAATCTTGGTGTTGCGTGTTGTATATGATATCGAACATATTTTTTTAAAATATCAAGTAGTTCCATTATACTCTTTATTTAATAAATTTTACCTTTAAATTTTATATTGGTTATAAAATGTTCAATATTTCATAATACCTTTTTTCAAACCCACATCCTACCATAGGTTAATAAAACCCCCTTTAAAAAGAGGAAATGGGAAACATAAATGTTAAATGTAATAACATATAATTAGATTCCCACATTAGGAGAATGCTGGTGGGATGTTAAAATTTATAAATGGAGAAGAAAAAAATGTCCCAGAACTCATGGAGAGATATAGAGAACCTTTTCATGAGAAAGATAATGAAAATTAAACCATAAATTGGGGAGGGGTGAAAAGACAATCAATAAATCATAAATGACTGTATAAGTAAATCATATTTATTTCCAAATATTCTCCCAAATGTTGAGGGATTATATTTAAAAAAATAGATATGATTATAAAATATAAGTTATTAATTTATTTATATTTCATAAGAGAAATTTTATCTTTCCATTTTTCTTCGATTAATTTTCAACTTCATCTCTAACTCCCAGAAAAGAGTATGAAAGTTGAATTTTTCAAACATGTCTCACTAAAATTATATTTTAATGGATAAAAAGATAAAAAATAATGATAATTAATTGTTTTTATCAATTTTAATCTTCAACTCTTAAATGGAAGACACGAGTTATCCAATATTTATAATTCTTCATATGTTGAAATAATAAATTTTTCCAAAAATACTCATCCATAATTAAATAGAATCAATTCCATAAAAATAAAACATTAAGAACCATAAAAATTTACCTATACAAATAAAAAAAATTATAAAATGGTGGAAAAAAAATTCAAAAATAAACTATACATTCATCAACCAAACAACATAAAGTACCAATTATTATCAAATGATAAATATTTGAATATTATGATCACATATTCTCCTGAGTCATTGAAATAACATGAATTAATAAAATAAATAACTAAAAAAACATACTAAAAAAATTAACACCCTACATATTCCTAAAATAAGATAATATATTATGAAATTAATTCCATAAATCCATAAATGCAATAAAGTCTATCAATGTCAACATAAAAAACTTTTTCATCATATTTCTAATCATTTCAAATGTCACCAATACTAAAAAATTTAAATTGTCATTATAAATCATAAATTTATCTCAACTGAACATTATTATCCTAGAATAATCTATATATTAAGGTTTCTCTTTCCTATCACCATGTGTTATCTAAATTTTTCACCTTACCAATAAATTAATTTTATTTGTTATCATTAAATGCTTTCAAATACATAGTGAAAATTTATGAAAGAACAACTTGTAGTTCTTGCATGATTATTATAATTGGGATTGCATTGATATAAAACTTCTACAAAATAATATATCTTAACATTCCAAAAATAATATAATATATTATCAAATATATTCCATAAATCCCAAAATGAAATAAAATCTATTAAGGATAACATAAACAACATTTTCATCATATTTCTAATCATTTAAAATGTCATAGATACCATACCATTTTCTTTACCATTATAAATCATATATTTATCTTAACTCAACATTATTATCCCAACATCATCCATATATTTTGGATTATCTTTCCCATCATCATGTGTTCTCTAAAAATATCGCTTTACAACTAATTTACTTTTATTGGTCTTTGGAATATGCATTAAAATCCATAATAAAAATTTATGAAAAGAAAATCCATAGTAGTATCATGATTATTATAAATAAAATATCATTGATTATAACTATGACATAATTATAGGAGTTTTCTCTTGGATTATGGTATTAACTCAAATACTTTAAATATTCCCCATACCTAAAATATTGTACTACAAATGGTATCTTAAGATGAAATTCACATTCCTTCACCGAACTATAAATTTTTCCTTAGTAATTTCATGATATATGAACTGATTTTCAACACATGAAATATTAACATGTTCCTCTTGAAATTTTCATGGAGTGATTATTTCCACATACAATACATATAATAAAGTAAATCTTCTTCCATTCATAGTCTTCACGAAACAAAATTCTCCACTTGTTTTGTTTGTTTGGATAGTTATCCATGTTTAGGTTTTCAATCATATAAGGAGATAACATATTTTTAATAATCACATGTTACAAAAATCCAACTAATATTTTTCATAGTTTCTCACAAGGACAATCATTGCATTAACTATATTATTCAATATTAACCAATTCCACCAGCTTCATGTGATTAACTGAAACCAACATTTATAGTTTGATAAAAAATATTCATAGTGAGAAATCATTAAATATAATTCAAATTATTTCTAAATAATAACAACTTCTATTTAATGTATGATACCTTAGGTTCAACCTAGGTTACCACTCACTATATCTTTTCCATTTCATCATAATGGTTCATAATGAATATTTTTATTATCCAAACCATATCCATTAGGAGTGTCAAAAAATTCTCATAGTAACGGAATACACACTATGCCCTAAAATTATGGTTGATATATACACAACCAACCATTTGTGGTTATCACCCCTAGATGAGTATTTGTAAAAACAAATTCAAATTCTATTATTCATACACATATATATTTCTAGGAAAATTGCATATTTTCATCCTTACAAAACCTTTGGGATTTTATCCTATGTGTTGAACTATCCCTAGGATTCTCCCTAATGTTTTCTCATCATAGATTACAAAATATTAACTTAACAATAATCTAATACAATATATAGAAAATCATAATTTTCAAACATAAATATTAAAATTTATTATATATATTTTAATCATATAACATTACCATACTTTCTAGAACCATTAAGGTTTAGTGTATTTGGAAACATTATTACATAAAAAATATGGCTCATAAAATTTAAACATAAACTCACAAATAGTTTTTTATAACATGAATCCTTGTAAGACACATCATTCCTAAAATTTTTCTTCATATCCAATTAAAAATATATAACAAAACATGATATCAAGCTCTCAGTAAGGGTATAATGGGGTGATATAAGTGATCACTAAAGAATAACATGTTCATAAGATGATGATAACATGTTAATGACATTTGAAACACATACCATGCATATCATAGTTCAAAATCCTGAAACATGGAATAAATCATCGATGTTCATAAGAAATTTATCCAAATGGAATAAAATAACATTATCCATTATAGGAAAACATTGGCATGAGACATATGTGTACGTAATACACATATTCATATATATTCATTTCCATATTTTTCATAGCTCGATTCCAATAATATCATAGTAGATTAGGTTAACACCACAATCCATTCTATTACTCAAAGATTAGTCCCAATAATATCATAGTAGACACAAAACATTACAGAACTAGGTTCACTCTCCAATCAAGTCATGTTTATCACCTGATACATCTATCATTACCCTATGAATTGGAGGGATTTAAAATTTATGTCCCATTATTGAAATAATAAAAAACATGCATTTGTGTTAGAAGAGATAATAAAAAATTCATCATGGTGTAACAGAAGAAATGGAAATGGGTTTCATAAACATTTTAACATTACATCACCCATGGAAAAGAAACTGATTTTATAAACATTTCGTAATTCCATCACTCCATACCCACAGAAAATAAACTAGTTTTATAAATATCATTCAATAGTAATAATAATCCATCATGATAATTAATATTCATGGTATCATTGGATCATGTTTGATGTAAATCCAAACCAACAACATTATATGTTATGATATATGATTTTATTTACTGATCATTATAAAATTTGTTATGAAAAATACCATTTTCATTTTTGAATCACTTCATTATAATATAAAAGATCTAGTAATATTATATAATCTTCATTTAACAGGACATTGGAAACATGAAATGTATTCTTCAGAAAATTGAACAATCATGATTGTAAGAAATTTCATTAATATAGTTTAAAATAAAACAAATATTCCTTTCACATTTATGTTAAAAAATAAAAAATTCATCATTTAAAAAATGATATAAAGATTTTTTAAAGAAATTTATTAAAAAGAAAAATAGGGTTAAAATGTCATTAAAATAAAAAGGTTAATATTTAAAAAATTCAAGCTAATATTTTTAGAAAACATGGACATGAAAGAAGGTGGATTTTTTAATGTACATAAAATTAATGTCAGTTTTACATAAAAAGGGTTTCTGAATCATTTCATGTAAAAAGAGAGGAAGGTGTTACTATTATTTAAAAATATCATGATTAACTAGAAGAGATTAAAATAAAAGGGATTTATTAGATAAGTATCGTAAAATTGCCTCAATGAAAATTCATGAATGAATATATCCTATTAAAATGGGATTTTAATATAAATCCCTTCTTGGTTTGTTATTCTATAAAAAAACATAACGAAAAAGGAAAATCTAGATGTATTTTTAAATCCCAATAAATTTTATGTGATTAATCATAAAATTATTAATGTAAACACCACACAAAATAATAATGTGGTTAATATGGTATGAGTCTCACAGAAATAAAAGAGAGATGAGAAAACACTTACCACCAGTACGAATTTCATCAACAATTTATCAAACTGCTATATAAAAAATTGAAATTTATTAAACTTATATTTCTATACCATAATTCAAAAATCCATATATTTTACCAAGAATTTTAGGAGCCAGGAAAGCCTTCTCCTAAGTAAATCAAATAAAAATTATAAAGTACATAACAAGGAGTAACATAGTCTCTATAAAAAGACGAGTGTAAACCTCACCACAATAATCAACATGAACAAGATTATTACAGTAATAAGGCAACAAAAAGGACCAATAGTAGGTGACTTCAATGAATCCCCTTTTCGCAAGAGCATCGGGGACTTTATTAGCTTCATGACAACCATGTGTGACTTCAAGGGAGAGAAAGGTTAGAAGCTTAAGATAGTAAGTCCTGACTCGTAGTATCTTCCATGGAACATTCCTCGATCGATCTTTCATAATATGAACTGCAACAAAAGAATCCGATTCTATCCATAAATCATGCCAACCAAAATGGAAAGCATAACTGATTTATTTAATTATAGGCCATAGATTCGCTTCAATAGAGAACCCACTGCTAATAAAATGGAATAAGAATCCTTTTATGAACCCTCGAGAGGTACGGAATACACCACCACATCCAGAGGGTCATGGAGCACTAGAGGTAGGCCCATTAATATTAACCTCTATCCACCATTGAAGAGGCGGTATCCTGTGGATATATTTCACCGCTAGTGGATTCTTTTGCCTGCTATTAATACCAAGAGATCTCAACAAGACAAGATCAAAAACATCATTTCTCATGGAACAAGTTTGTATATTAGAATCCATGCGAATGGAAAGATGTACTGCTAATACACCAGTATGAAATAGCAGCTTTATGTTTTTGAACAGAAGGTCATTTCTTGACTTCCATATGAAGTTAAGAATAGCCGTAGACGCTGCCAACGGGAGAGCATGAACTTTCTCACTAAGATCACCTTTACAAATGTCCTGCAGTAAACCAGCAACCGATCAGAGGGGAAGACCACATTGAAAGATATCCTACATGTGATACCAGAGCCTGCTAGAAAGTTTTCATGAATGAAATATGTGGGAGATGGTTTCATCCAATTCCGAGCATAACAAGAAGAACGGGGCGAGATACAGCCCAGTATGTTGCAGTAAAGCCTGCATTGGGAGCCTATTTATCCAGATTTTCCAGATAATAAGAGACCGATAAGTGGAAATAAAAGGATTATTTAAACCCATAACCCAGCTTAGGGGATGAATTGAGTCACCACAAAGAGAATTGCAACATTCCTTTGTGGTAAAAATTCTATTTAGGTTGGGCATCCACACCAGAAAATCACACTCATTAAAGTAGTACCTCATGAAATCCATGCAAAGGTGGCTGGGTAGGATTTTATTAAGCTCTGGATCTTCAAAAAAAAAGCTGTAATCGATTTGAGTTTAAGAGATTATGGAATCAAAATCTCATCAAAGATGGGCCAGGCCAACCAAGTGGTGGTCCAACAATTCAAGTTGGATTTCTTACAGACCATCTATTTTGAGCTACCCATAAGATCAAAATTGGCCTACTTTAAAGTATTCCAGACCAAGGATCTAATATAATTGACATATCCATTCTACAATTTTCTAATAAATCTAGTTGTCAGAAAATCCATAGAGGGGTCAAAACATGAAAGAAGTTTCCATATGAACGTTTTAATCATATTGTCATTGAAGAGCCTAATGTCTTTAATTCATAGCCCTCCCATTGGTACTGGTTTTATGCAGTATTTCTTGGTTACTATAACAAGTTTCTTCTCATGAATTGAACCAGTACAGATGAAGTTTCTAATTCTGCCACTTAACTCTTTAATCAGATATCTGGGCCACTTATACAAAGAAAAGGAATAAACAAACCGTGAAGTAATCACTGAATTTACCAGACATATTCCCACTGCTTGAGACATATTTTTTCCCTTCCAAATTTCCAATTAATTATTGATTTTCAACACAATATTTTCTAAATGACATATTTTAACTATGTCCCAAAAAAATGATACACCAAGGTATGTAAATGGGAGATACATTTTTTAAACCCCATCTTCATCGTTGTTCTGTTTTTCCTTGATGTAATAACTTTGTCACTAAAAACAAAGAATATTTTCCCCAATTAATGACCTAACCTGTGACCTTTTTGTAATGTAAGAAAATTCCTTTAATACAAGATCTAGTACCTTTTTTCTCCTTCAAAAAAATCAAGATATTATCATCATAAATTAACTATGATGGATTATACAAATCCCTCCCAATTTTCATTTGATGATACCATCCAAAATTTACAAGATCAGTTAGGCACCATCTTATGCAATCTTCTATAATGGAAAACAACATACCAGGAAGAGGGTTGCCCTTCCTGACCCCTCTTGATAATTGAAAAAAACCTCTAGGAGATCCATTGAATAGAATAGACAGTAGTTCGCTGGAGAGAATAGATCTAATTAGATCAATGAACCTCTGTGAGAAAACATGCATTTTGAGAACAGTGATCAGAAATCTCCATCTTATGGTATCAAAATATTTTGAAATATCTATTTTTAAAGCCATATTTACAACTTTAACCTTTCTATTCATAGCATTCACACACTCAAAGGCAGTAAAAAGGAAAGTTTTTATGTTTCTCCCTGGTAAAAACCGAAACTGATTCCTATAGATAAGCCCCTTAGAAATATCACCCAACTGTTGAGCCATAATTTTACTAAGGACCTTTGGTATCGGGTTCCCAATAGCAACATGTCTGAAATACTTAATGTCCAGGGCATTCTCTTTTTTTATGAATTATGGAAAAAAATTGAATTCATCCCAAAAACAATATAAGGTGATCTGAAAAATTCATTCACAGCATTTGTCACATCAGTGTGCACAATATCCCAGTAAAACATGAAGAATTAATTAGTAAACCCATCAAGACCTGTAAAACTATCAATATTTAGTGAGAAGAGGGAATTTTGTATCTATTATGCACTAGGGGTTTCAACAAGTCTCTTATTCAGATCATCTTCAATAGAAGGGTCAAATCACTGAATTATTTTTTCAGAATTATCATTCCTAGTATCTGAGTACAACTTCTCAAAGTACTTTGTTACAACGTCTACAATATCATTATCCGAATCAAAAAATTTCACATCAATACATTAAGTCTTCTCTTAGCCTTTTTCCCTGTTTATGCAATGAAAAAGTCTTGAATTCATGTCTCCTTCCTTGAACCTCCTAATATTACATTGATTCTGAACTAGTTTTTCCTTAAGAGACAATAATTTGTCCAAACATGAAGCAACTTGTAATTCCTTTGGAGAGGGAAAATCTTGAGACATATTAGTATCTTGAATTCTTGACATTGTATTTTCAGCCTCTCTGATGTCACTATCAAGGGAGTATAAGGACTCCTTACTCCATTTCATTAGCTTTGCCTTAAATAATTTTAGTTTACAACATAAGATGTGTGAGGAACTCCCCACCTAAACACTTTTCTAGGCATCTAAAACAATCACTGTGCATCTAGGGATGACAATACAAGCAATTTTGAAATTGAATGGAAAAGGGGATGACCATGATTTTTTGATATATACACCAAGAAGTATCGTATTGTGATCAGAATGTAGTTGTGGTAGGGTTCTCCCAGCCACATCAATCACCCCATTCATATCATCCACTTGCACAAAGCATCTATCCAATTTTCTTACATGTCTCCAATTAATAGTGTATCTACTCCACGTGTAGTCAGCACCAGAAATGGGAACTTAAAAAAGACTACATTTACCAATGAATGAGGAGAATTCATAGGCTGAAGCATGACAAAAGACCAATTTTTTCATCAGGCCTCAGAACCGCATTAAAATCATCGAGAAGAACCCAACTGTTCGTCATAATTTCAGAAATATCAGGTAAACTTCTCCATAGAGCTCTTCTTCTTGTGTAAATATTGAAGGCATAAAAAAATATTACCGAGAGAGAGACATTACCACTGCAACATGATATAGTAACAGATTGAAAATCAGTCAAAGAAGAATTAACAACCACACTGTCATGTTTCAGCAGCCAGAAAGATTCAGAATTCCTAGTAAATTGGTTTATTATAATAAGGGAGTATCCTAGAAGAGCCCATTTAAAGGATCTCTAGTTCTCAAAATTATCTTAGGGTGAATTTTTTGTTTTTTTAGAAATGATACAATTTTTTTCATGAATAGTTAAAAATACTACATCATTGTAAAAAACCGAAATTTTCATTTAAATAATTATTTTAAATTAAATTGATTTTAATGTAAAATTAGAAAAATAATTCAAATATTTATCTAATTTAGGTCATTGGAACTATTTTTATAAAATAACTATATGCAAAATTTTATTGATATTTTGAATGTCTCTTTTATCTGCCTACTTGCCACATCTATGGGATTAGCGTTAAATTTAATTTTACCATAACTGTGAATTGAATTTTAGAAAATAGACACACATGGTTGTAATTAAAAATAAAATTTTGATCTAATAGAATAAAATTATTTTTTAGTGAATAGTAACTATTGTAAATTTTTATTTATTTACCACTGTTAAGGTTAAATCGAGTCATTGAAGGTAAAAATATATTATATTATATTATATTCACCCTAAAACTTGCCATAATTTCAGTGGATGAGTGGGTATCTACTAAAATAAACTTTAGGCCTAAATTATGATATTTTTTAAGCCACTTGGGTAAGAATAATACTTTTTTGAATTTTATTTAAAGATAAGTTAAAAATGTCACACACATAATTTTAAAGACTAAATAAATTTTAATATAGGGTAAGGCATAATTTATATTAGACTATAAATATAAATTTGAAATATAATAAACTTATCTTCATCGTGATAATTTATCCACAATTTTTAGAGAATAAATAATTTAATTAATAACTTCAATAATAATGATGTAGTAATTATTTAATTAATTTAGATATCAAATAAATGATATTAAAAGTATTAAAATAAATATAATTTTACATAATTAATGATATCCACGAATTTTATAGATAACTTATACATGTTAGTGGCATATTTTAAGTATTGTTTTAAAGGTATCATGTTGTTAAGATATTTATAAAAAATTAAATAATAAATAGTATCAAAATTGACGTAAATTTAACATTAAAATAAATAATATTGTTATTAAATTTTATAAAATTCTTTGAAATATTTAATTCCAAATAAATAATAAGGATAATGTTAATGATGTCACAAATGAACCAATTTGGGTTTTTTTTCAAATTTATATTAATTATATTAACCCTATAGTGTAAAAAAGACAAGTTGTCACGATAAGAGTTAAATTATATATCTACAGGTTAAAGTCAAAACACGTACGATAAACAAAGTGTTTAATACGCGAAATGTTTCTTTAACATGGAAATTATTAATAAGTTGATAATATAAACTCATAAATGAAGCATATATAATATCAGTAATATTATTATGATTCTGTTAGAAGTTATTAATTTGTATAAAACCATTATACAGAAGTTTCATACATGTATGAACAATATCAGACCTAATGGAAGGGAATTTCAATCTCACTTTTAATTTTTGTGATATATAAGCTTTGTTCAATAAATATTTCTTATGTGTGGTGTATCTACTACCCCTATTATATTTCAAATCATGAAAACAGTTATCTTCAAGTAATTTAAATATACATTTGATGATATCAGTCTTATACTTTAAGTGTTCAATGTGGTATGGGATGCTTTGAATGTTACAAAAAATAATCCCCTCTCCTTTTAAATATTCTTGATGTTATTTTACATAACTATTTATATAGATATAAAATTATTAGAAATGAAATTTTATTTATATTTTTAATTTCATTAAATTTTTTTCAAATTGAATCTTATAAAGTTTTATGTAAGGATTAATTTTTCAATCTCTTTATTATCCGGGATTTCATTTATGTAAGAATTTACTAAAACATATTTAACAAACATGTCAATGTTTCTTAAAAATGTATTTGAAAACATTCTTAATATTGTTTACAAAAATTTCAATGTAATTTTCACCCATGTTAGAGTTCATAAAATTAAATATTTTATTCTTTTTCCTTACGAGGTACTTTATTTTACTTTTCGACAAAGTATGAGAGGCATGTTTTTTTAATTTATAATGATTGAGTGTCTTTTTACATTGTCATTCCACCATAACATTTTGAATCTTACATTACAATAATACAAGATTATTTTCAATAAAAATATTTTCTTTATATATTGAATGGAAGTTAAATGAAACAAGATTCAATAAAAAGGTTTATTTTCCTAAAGATGTTTCTAATGATTTCATTAAGAAAATTTCATCCATGCCAACATCAATTATTGGATATTATTTTAAATTTAGGATGAATTCTTATGATACAACCTATCAAATTTTTACTAAGTCAATAATGTTTCCTTATGACTTTCCCATTCCTCTATGGTTTGAAAAAAAACATTTTCTTAAGGAAAAATATTTTTCCCTTAGGACTATCTTAATAAAAAAAATTCCTCCTCTAAGGAAATTTTTACCCTTAACATTGTTTTCATTGTTCACTTTATAATCTCTCTGAATCTAATTCATTTTATTACTAAGCCTAAAATTCTGATTCATATATAAAACCTCATAATATTATAATTCCATGGATATAAAATGTTCTATTTTTGGACTCTGAATTTTTTGAAATTTGGACTCCTAATTCTCTGAAATTTAGACATTGAATTCTCTGAAATTCGAACTACGAATTCTCTAAAATTCGGACTCTAAATTCCTGAGAATTCCGATTCCTAATTCCTCCAAATTCAAACACCGAATTCCTAAGAATTCAAACTACGAATTACTCATAATTAAGACTATAAATTCAATAGAATTCGGGTTCCAAATTCATTGGAATTCAGACTCTGGAATCTTTTGAATTCAGATTCTGAATTCTTTGTAAAATAGAATCTGAATATCCATAACTTATAGATTTTGAATGTTTATATGATTTTTCTCCAATCATTATTTTTTCATAGACTCCAAAAATTATATTTTGTTATGAAACTTTAGTTTTTCCAACACATTATTTTTTTATGAAACTATGTTGTACAATCTGTTTCTAACTAACCCTTGTTTTAGTAACAAATGTATAGGTTCCTCCTAGATTCAAGGAAAAAATATGACTATTAAAGGTGGGATTTGACTGTTGGAGATGTGCCTATAAATATGAGCTCATTTGAATGAGCTCATTAATCGAGAAATATGTTGATCACTTTAGAGATTACATGTTGTTGATGTTATTTATAGAGAGAGAGAGAGAGACTCTCATGCATTGTGCGTACTGAACAACTTGTTCATCTTTCTTCGTGAGACTCCGATTGTTGCTAAGTACTATCGAGGGCTTCCTAGGATAGGAATACAGAGGTTTCAACTACCTTAAAGTTTGAGGAATTTAGGGTATAGGAAGATAGAGGTGTTGACTACCTTAAAGATCGAGGGCGTGTGGGGATAGCAAGATAGATTCTAATATTCCTATCAATGGATTACCCTAGTCTGGGTAAAGCATACACTTTTGAAAGTATAAATCAAGGGACCTCTATCCAAGGTTGTTAGATACCCTACTATTGGGGTTAAAATATTTCATACTTGTTACATGTTTTTGATTCATTTTTATTTATAATGTATTCTGATAAAGGAAGAATGTATAACATTCTAATACATTCTTATTCTTTTTTGTACTCTAATAAGTAAGATTCCATATTATTTATGGTAGAATCCTTTCCTTAGTAATCTTTTTTTAAGTTTCATTTCCAGAACCATATTTCTGGAACCTAAGAAAGTTTTTCTTATAAAACTATTTTAGGGTTTGTGAATTTACCTTGTTTAAATTTGTTAAACATAATTTCCGTTAAGATTAAAAATAATAGTTTTTAAACATACAATTCACCCCCTTCTTATATTCGAGCATCTACATTTACTATTTTGATCCAACAATTGGTATCAGTGGAGGTCTCTGAATTAATTATATTCACATATATGTTTTCTTGCTCATGTTTTCATTGTTCTAATTTTTTCTTGCATAAATTTTCTTTTTTATGTTTTGATTAAGGATTGTTTTTTACTAACATTTTTTATTAACAAGTTTGGTTTAAAGATATTTTCTTATAGAATGGTAGGAATGAATGTTGGGTCGATAGAAAATCTCAATCTTACTAGACCACCTATATTTGATGGGAATAATTTTTAGTACGGGGGAGATCGTAAGAAGAATTTTGTTGTCAATACTGGAATGGACAACTTTTTCATGATTATAGGAGACTACAAAATTCCAAACAAGGAAGTCAAAATCTTTATGAACCAAGAGAAATCATAATATCTATTTAACTACAAGGTACATAATACATTGTTATTTTCCATGACAAGGAATATATATAGTCATATATCTTCTTGTGAAGATGCAAATTGTATCTGGAAGAAATTGGAAGTTACACATTTTGGTACATCCAAAGTTATAGAAACTAGAAGAGCTATGTTAAGAGCATCATATCATGGGTTTCTATTTCCTTATGGAGAACCAATATGCCAGGTGCAACAAAGGTTTATGAAAATAGTCAACAGTCTACAATATATGGGAGATAATGGTCTCAATGATGAATCTCTTGTGGACAAGATTATTGTTTTTATTCCTAACGTGTGGGAATCTAAGAGAACAAATATTGATGAGAGTAGGAAAGTATCGCAAATTACTCTTGTTGAGATTTTTGGAACTCTTATTTAACATGAGAAAAGAATGAAAAGAGATGTTGATATAAATAATAAGAATAATGGGAATGGGATTATATCCATTACTACTAATAAATTCAAGACTCCATAAATAATTACAAGATATAAGTCTAAGAAAGTCACTATTCTATATCAATATAGTGAATGTAAACATTCGGAAAACGAGCTTGCTTATCTTGCTCGAAAAATAAACAAGGCAGTGGGAAAGAAATATTTTCAGTATAGATAAAATAAGAAAGAAATAAAAGACAATAACAAATTGGAAGTAACATGCTATGAATGTAAAAGGGCTGGACACATAAGTCCAGATTGTCCTATGATTTAGAGAAAGGATTAGATAGAAAAGAATTCTGAGAGAAATAGAAAGAACTATTACAAGGCTAAGGCTAAGAAAGTTTTGAAAGGTAATGACACCTAGAGTTCCAGTGGTGGTGACTCTTCAGATGAATCCTCAAATTATGAATCTTCTAGATAGAAGAATATTGGTCTTATAGATAGAGTACCTATTGAAAATCATTTTCTTATGGCTAAGGTACACAATTCTGATTCTTTAACCAATATTCCATTGAATGCAAATTTTTCCAATGAAGAATATTATGAATCTTCAGATGATGAATATTACTCATCAAATGATAATACCACAACTTATTTTAAGAAGTTTTTATATTTTTTAAACTCATTGAAAATAAAAATTGTAAAATAAAAAAGAATTTCGAGAAAGAAAATTCTCATGTTCTTGTTTAAACTAAAGAAGTATCAGATCTTTATAAAGATTTTGATCATAAAATTTTTTGTTTTTAAAATATTTCCAAAAATCATGAGGAAGTTATTTCTGAGAAGGATAAACTTTCTAAGGATCTTGAAAATTTAATTTAAAAAATTATTTTAGAGGCTAACTCTAGTTCTAAAACTAATGTATTTTAGGATAAAAACATGGTTATTAATCTAAAGTCAAAAATATTTTACTTAAGGAAATGTCTGCCAAAATTTACCTATGGTAATGAAAACATTGACAAGATGCATTCCTAAATTAATCCTTTGAGGAATCGTTCTAGATTTGGTTATACCCATTCAAAACTAGTTTTTAGTAATAATTATTTTTTCCCCAAAGTTCACTATTTTGTACTAAATGTTAGTATGGGGGACATTGAGAGAAAAAAATTTCTATAAATAAAACTCAATCATTACATTTTCATAAAGCTTATTTTTATAAGAAAATGTGGATTCATAAAATCTTACTTTCTGAAATTTCCATATCCAAGAATGATTGGATTCTGAAAGTCCTTTTATTTTCATAAAAAAAAGTTCAAACAGAAATATATGGTACATGGATAGTGGATGTTCCCAGCATATGACTGGTAACAAAAAATTCTCTGAAAATATTATCAAGATAAATGGAGGAAAAGTAACATTCAGAGATAATTATCAGGGAGAAATTTTTGGTATAAGTAACATTGTTCTTCTTTGAAAAACATTAATTTAAAATGTTTTATTTTTTAAAGGTCTTTATAACAACCTCATTAGCAGAATCCAAATATGTTATGAAGGTTACCTTGTCAATTTTAGGAATGATAATTTCTTAATACACAATTCAAGGAAGAGTTCATTCTTTTTTTCCATAGGAAAGATAATGTATACATAGTAAACATAGAATACCTTAGGAGAAAAGTTATACCTTTCCTTAGTGAAATGGAAGATCAATCATGCTCATGGAATATAAGGTTAGAACATTGTAACCTTATGAACCTATGAAAACTCTCAAAGAAGAGAGTTGTTAAGGATATACCAGAGCATATATTTGTTTCTTCAAAAGTTTGTGATCCTTATCAATTTAGAAAGAAACATAAATCATGTTTTAAATCAATCAGTGAAGTCTCAACTTCTGATGCATTACATTTAGTACATAAGGATCTTTTTGTCCCAACACAAACTGGTAGTATTGGAGGTAATTATTATGTATTCTTCTTAGTTGATGATTAAACTAGATTTACATGGGTCTATTTTCTAGAAAATAAATATGAAGATTTTTCTAATTTTAAAATTTTTAGAGAACAAGTAAAAAATTAAATAATAGATCCATGTTGAGTGAATATTCTATAGCTAAACACTTTTGGGCTGAAGCCATAAGTACTTCTTGATATAATCTAAATTGTGTTTTAATTAGAACATTTATTAATAAAAGTACTTATGAATTGTGGAATGGTATAAAACATAGAATTTCATGCATAAATGTTTTTGGTTGAGAAGTATTAATTATGAATACTAATTATAATTTAAACAAATTTTCACCCAAATCTAATGAATGAATGTTCCTAGGTTACTCCACAACTTCAAAGGCTTATAGAGTTTTTAATAAAAATAATTGTAATATTGAAGAAATGGTGCATGTTAAATTTGATGAAAATGATCCTTTAGTTTTTAATGAACCTAAACCTACATCATCGCATTTTTTTCAAAAAGTAATTATCAATCCATGATAAAAGATTCTTCTGATAAGGAAAATGTTCAATAAAGTATTTCTAAATCATTTACCCTAAATTATTTCCTACCATATGTTGATGAACAGGTTTTACCAAATCCAAATCAGCTGTTTGTCAAGAATCATACTATTTATTGTTTCATTGGTGATGTAAATCAACCTCCAAGGACTAGAAGTTCCCAAATAAATGAACTAGAACATCTACCATTCCTTTCCCAATTTGAACCAAAAAGCACTATTGAATCTTTAGGTGATGATGATTGGATTAAAGCCATGTAAGATGAGCTAAATGAATTTTAAAGGAATAAGATGTGGACCTTGGTTAAATGACCATAGTAAACTTCTGTAATTGGAATAAAATGGGTCTTCAGAAATAAGTGTGATGAAAATGGAATCATAGTAAGAAATAAAGCTATATTAGTTACTAAAGGCTATAATTAACAAGAAGTAATAAAATATGAATAATACTATGCTCCAGTAGATAGATTTGAATCTATTCACATTTTACTTTCCTTTGTAGCATTCTTTAATTTCAAAATATTTCAATTGGATGTAATGTGCGCTTTACTTCATGAATATGTTCAAGGGGAAGTTTATGTTGAACGACCTCCTAGTTTTGAAGACACAAAACATCATAAACATGTTTTTAAACATACAAAATCTATATATGGAATTAAAAAATCCCCTAGAGCCTTGTATGATAGACTTAAAGTATTATTATTACAAAATAATTATGTTAAGGGAACTGCTAATCCAACACTTTTTATAAAGAACGATAATAAAAAAGTTTTTATTCTTCGACTTTATGGTGATGAAATTATATTTGGTTTAGCTCCGCAATCTTTATGTGATTCATTTGAAAATATAATGAAATTTGAGTTTGAAATGAGTATGATGGGTGAGTTGACATTTTTCCTAGGTTTTCAAATTTCTCAAAAACTAGAAGGAACTTACATATCTCAACATAAGTTTATTAATGAACTTATTAAAAAGTATGGATTTGACAACACTAAAAGTATTAGTACTCCCATTGGTACCTCAAGTTCACTTGATCTTCATGAAGCTGGGAAACCAATAGATCAAATATCATTTAGAGGTATGATGGGAAGTTTACTGTACTTGAAAACTTGTCATCCATAATTAATGTTTTAGTATACTTATGTCCATTATATCAATCCAATCCTAAGGAATCTCATTTAAAAGAAGTGAAAATAATTTTTCCATATTTAAAGGGAACCATGGATTTAGGACTTTTTTATACTTCTAGAAATGATTTTGTTTTAAAGAGTTTTTGGGATTCTGATTTTGGTGGTTGTAAAATGTATAGGAAAAGTAAATTCGGAAATTTTCATTTCTTTGGAGATCCATTAGTCTCTTGGTTGTGCCAAAAAGCAACACTCATTAGCACTATCCACTGCTGAATCTTAATATCTAGCGGCTAGAAGTTATTGTGCCCAAGTGTTGTGGATTAAACACACACTCAAATACTATGGAATGAGTTTTTCCGAAACATAGATGATACTTTATAATACTAGTGCCATTTACCTATGAAAAAAACATGTACATCACACCTATGTAATACACGTAGAAATTAGGCATCACATTCTTAGGTATCACACACAAAAAACAAGATATCATTCTTCAATTTTTCGAAACACAAGATCAACATGCTGATATTTTCATAAAATCATTACCCTCTAATAGATTTCAATACATTAAACAAAAGTTAATAATGATAACTATAAGGTAATATTCCATAGAAACTTTTTTTTTGAAACCTATCTCCTTACAGTAAGAAACTCCTTTTCATAGGAGGGGTACATTTTCTTGTGTAATCAAATTTTTCGTAATCATTTTTTTTGTAATCATTTTTTTTTCATAATAAAAATTCTCATAATAATTTTTTTCATAATAAATTTTTTCATAATAAAAGTTTTTTTGTAATAAATTTTTTTTGTTAGTCAAATTTTCTTTGGTAACTAATTTGTTTTTCAGAACTCAAAATTATGGAACCTAATTTCCTTTACCTGCTAAAATTTTCTGGATTCAAATTTTTTCATAATTAATTTTTTCAGAACATAATGTTCTTCAAGAATAATTTTCCTCATTAATGATAATTTTTTTAGTGATCTGGAAGGTATGTTTCCTTACATAAATTTTTTGTAATCAAACTTTTACTTTTTGGCATTTTTATCTTATTTGAAGAAATATTTTCGGATTAACTTTTCCTTAAATCCAAATTTTACCTTAAAACCCTCAAAAGATTGGAAGCTACCAAAATCCTTCTTCATCTTATATCTCAACCTCTAGATCATATCACGCTTTTTTTCAACCATTGGATCAATCTGGGAATATGAAACTTCACTTCAATGCCTATGTAAAGGCCCCCTATTGGTTTTCCCACATTGCTTTTCAAGCATCTGCATGATGAAGATATGACTCTCTACATAAGGGTTGTTCCATAATTTTTTTGGTTGGTTTAACTCCGAATGTAATTAGAAGGATCTTCTCAGAAAAAAATGTTGTCAGTTAAAGAAATTTAGGAATGAAATATCTACAGAAATTAGTTAGAAAATATGAAGTTCTTTTCCAAGAATGACTATCTCATTATGAAGAATATCAAGTGGAATGACTGGGAGAGTCTTTGCTTATCTAAACTGAAAGCACATGATCTAGTTTATTAGGAATTGCTTGTAGAGTTTTATGAAACTATATGTTTTTTAGTCAAGATAGGAGAGATATGTTTTCTTTCAAGAGATATTGGAAAACATATTCCCTTTCCTTTAGCACGACACCTAGCATAATTTCAATTCCATATGAGGGGGAAGATTATTTCTACACGCACAAGCTACCAGATGTTTCAGGACGTTTTGACCAGGAGAAGGATATAGATTGACTTGGTTTATCAGTAGTGATGACGCCGAAAATAATCCATCATTCTATAAATTTCAGGATCCT
This sequence comes from Viscum album, assembly GCA_963277665.1. NCBI lineage: Eukaryota > Viridiplantae > Streptophyta > Magnoliopsida > Santalales > Viscaceae > Viscum > Viscum album. Next base: position 241,461,563 of record OY728167.1, on the reverse strand, counting down.
AGAATTATGGGTTTAATGATTTATCATTCTGAGTGATGTGAGACACATGGGGTGGCCCGATCTTCACGACGTAGGGTGGCGGTTGAAGGATATGGTTCAGGGATAAGTGTCGGATGATGGGTACAGATAGTGGATGCAAGTAGTCAATCAACTCTATATGGAGCACGACCTACTACTTAGACAACACACTCATGGGAGGGATGTGATGGCCAATCCACACAACAACGCACTTGGGTTGAGGCACAAAATTGGGGGCTTCATGATCTTGGATCACCAATCTAACTTGTAGATTGACAAGGCTAGAATGCACAAGAGCTAGAAGAAAATCTAGGACAATCCTCACACAATGGAGAGAAACAAAGCATAAGCTCTCAATTAAATCTTGAATGTCATACAAGTGCCATGGGGGTGGCTATTTATAGCCAAGGGGTGATACAGTAGTCAAGGGTCTAATACCCTAAAGTCATAAACGCTAAACTAACCTTTTCCCCTTAAAGTCAAAAAGATAAAGTCTAACAAAGACTTTTGGAAAAGTAGCCCATGTCTTTCCACCCATAGCCCACCGAATTTGACTTTGATTACCTAGCCCACCAGATTTGACTTTGGTGTCCAAAGGTGCCATTCTAGAATCTCCATGTGGGAAAACCTTCCAAAATTCGTGCAAACATGTGTCTTGGGCTTTACACATCTCCTTTGGGCTTAAATAAGACTGATAATAAGTCCATTTTCCACTTCTATGCATGCACCTTGGGTTTGGGCCTTTTAATGCAATGAGATGGGCTTCTTTTGACACTTATAGTCTGTCTAATATTCCTTGCATCATTGGGCCTTGCAACTCCAACTTCGCACATGACATCAAGTCAATGTCATCTTCCAGCTTCATATCATCCTCCCCCTCTTGAAAAGGGGTTGTCCTCGACTCTTCATCATCTGCATCCAAATACGAGGAATGATTAGAAACATTGAATTTAAAAATAACTTCGTACTCACCTTGCAATGCGATCTTGTAATCAATCATATGAAGCACCAAGTCTGGCCCATCTCCATGTATCTTTATCTTTGACTTCCATTTCTTTTGAAGCCTATACACCTTCTTTGATTTCCCATGTTGTTGGTTAACATGTTTTTTTCCTTCCATATTTCTACTTTCCTGCAAAGGAAATGAAACTTGATCAATAGGAGTGGGGAGGCTAAATCAAAAAATAGTTCCAAATGGAAAAAATTGAGTTATAGAGTGATCTCCCCTTTTGTAAGTAGATTCTCCATGAGGTAGAAACTCCTTCCAATCCTTTTGAACCATGATTCCATTAATGGATCCTAGAATTACTTTTCGCTCTCTATTAGGAAGCAGACAAGGTTATACCTCCTCAAGAATGACTCCATCAGACACTTGTGGCAAAGATTTCACAATAGTTGACAATGAATAAGTTAAGTTGTTAGTGTTCAACATCACCTCTTTGTACATAAGTACTAGAAGGTTCTACTGAGAAATCAAAGTTTCCTCACTCTTTTTTTCCAACATCACACTTTTCTCTCCTCTCAAATATTTTTCCCCTCTTGATTTTTCTTTGCTCTCCATTTCTTTTCTTCTCTCATTTTCTCTCTTTCCCTCATTATCTCCTCTTTCATTTTCACTCTTTTTTTCCTCATCACTCTTTTTTTTCTTTTCTCTCAATAATGTGATCTTCCAGAATTTGTTTGGGGGACATGGGGTTGAGGGTTATAGGTTCCCCCCAGAGTACAAATGAATGACAATTCAAGAAACCGTCATGGGTAACACACCGATCATACTGCCACAGTCATCCCAACAACAAATGGCAAGCCTTCATAAGAACAAAATCGCACAAGACCTCATCTTTGTACTTCCCGGTGGTGAAAAATACCTTCACTTGCTTGGTGACCTTCAGCTCCCTGCAATCATTCAACCACTGAAGCCGATATGGATGTTGATGCTACAATGTAGGAAGTCCCAACTTCTCTACTAACTCGGTGGTCGCAACATTACTACAACTTCCTCCATCAATAATAACACTACATACCTTCCCATTGATCTTGCACCATGTGTGGAAAAGGTTCTCCCGCTACTCATTCTCTCCCATGGTCATTTGTGCGCTTAGAACTCTCTTAGTGACAAGAATCTCACCATCTTCCGCAAATTCTCCATTATCAATTTCTGGAGATTCTTCCTCCTCTTCCGAGCTCTCTCCATCGATCTCCCATTATCCATACTTGTTGATGGTCATGGTAAGCCAGTTTGGGCACTCACTAGCAATGTGACCCCTTCCTTGACATTTGAAACAACAAATATCCAGATTCCTAGTTTGGTTAGCCTCAAAAGTAGGTTTCTTAGGTGGAAGAATTACTTGGTCACTTTTGCAATCAACCACCTCTTTTGCCTTTGATTATTCTCCAATCGCCTTCGTTGAATTTCTCCATGGAGTGAAAGGGGTAGTGGGTTTCCTCATGTTTCTCCTCCTTTTGATTTTTTTCTCGATCTTGGTGGCTTGATGGATCATATATTGTATTTAAAAATGGTGGTACATCTGCACTTGATCAGCAATCTTTCAATTGAGCCCATGTAAAAACTGTGCCATGGTTGCCTCCAGATCCTCCTCAACATTTTCCCGAATCATGGACATTTTCATCTCCTTGTAGTAGTCTTCTACACTCTTACTCCCTTGGGTGAGGCATTGATGTTTGTTGTGGAGATCTCTATGGTAATGTGTGGGAACAAACCGCTTCCACATGGCAAACTTCATGTCTTCCCAAGTTTGGATAGGACGTCCTCCATATCGGGCTATCTCCCTTTGAACATGATCCCATCATATTAATGAATAATCAATGAATTCAAGGGCTACAAGTTTTACCTTTTTCTCCTCAGAATAGGTATGATAAGGAAAGACTTTCTCGATTCGCATCTCCCACTCCAAGTATGCTTCCGGATCACATTTCCCTTGAAATGAAGGGACCTTCACCTTGATACCGCCAAGCAAGTCATCATCATGTTGTCTCCTTTTTCCTCCTCTAGGTTGTTGGTACAACCTCCTCCTTTGTGGGACATCATCAAGATCATCTTCAAATTTCATTATTTCCTCCTCCATGATGTGGGGACGACGTGGTTCTGGAGAGCGTCGTGGGTTATCATGGAACATCCTTGGGCTTGGTTTATTCTCCAATTCATCAATCCTCTCATGTAACACCTCCAACTTCCGATCAAGAATCTTGTCGAAGTGGCTCACCAAAGCTTGCATTTGGAATTGCGTAGCTTCGGGTGCGGGAGATCTACTTCGACTTCCTTCATCGCTAACATGATCAATTCGCTTCCCACAATCTTCTGCCATGATATGTTATGAAAGAAAAAACACACATCGGGGGGGGGGGGGACACACACAATGATACACACTCACTCACACACCGGAAATGTACACACACACACACAAGATGTACACACTCACACACACAAGGATACACACTCACACACGCAAGATATACACTCACACAGACAAGATGTACACACACACACACAACAAGATGTACACACTCACACACTCAAGATATTTTTTTGGCTTATTTCTCTCCACTCTCAATACTCAATTAAAATTCCAAGCTCTTATGAAATATAATACCTTGTTTTCGGGTGATCACTTTCCACCAATATTTCCCCAATCAAGATTGTGTTCGGGGATGGTTTAACACAACCCGCTTGAGTGGTAAAGGGTAAAGGGTGAAAAGAGGGTAGAAAATGGATAAAGGGTGGATGGAAAAGGGGGTAGAAATTTGGTATTTGGGTTTTTCCCAATTGTGCAAGATAAGATAAATATATAACAATATGAGTCAAATATAAAATGTGGATGAAGCAAAATGATGTAGAAAGTGATGTACGGATATGGAAAGTGCGAATAATGTAAAGCACGATGATGAAGTAATTGTATCCGCTTTTCCCCCTTTTTTTCATCAAATCTCCCCCAAAAGGGTTGTGCTTGGAGTTTTAAAGCACAAGATGATGAACGGAGAGTAAGACAATTTTTTTTGAAATCTCTCAAAGAAAAGGATGTGCTTAATTTTGATAAGCACAAAATGATGAGTTGAGAGAATTTGATTTTTTTGTTTTTTTTTCGAATACAAATCACATATAGCGAATTTAAAGTGAAAATAAGATGGATGAACAATTGACTCAATGTGAAAAATATTTCAATCTTGCACAACAAAGGCTAATTCTGGAGGTTTTCAAAGAAAAGGTTTTTTTTGAATGGGTGGATAATAAAAAAAAGATAAGAATGGTAATGGGTAAAATAAATATAAATGAAGGGATAGATGCCTACCGTGTCAATCGGAGCTCTAATACTAGCTGATGTGAGACGCACGGGGTGGCCCTATCTTCACGGTGTAGGGAAGCAGTTGAAGGATATGGTTCGGGGATAAGTGTCGGATGATGGGTATAGATAGTGGATGCAAGTAGTCAATCAACGCTATATGGAGTGCGACCTACTAATTAGACAACACACTCAAGGGAGGGATGTGATGGCCAATCCACACAAAAATGCACTTGGGTTGAGGCACGAAATTGGGGGCTTTTTGATCTTGGATCACCAATCTAACTTGTAGATTGACAAGGCAATAATGCACAAGATCTAGCAGAAAATCTGGGACAATCCTCACACAATGGAGAGAAACAAAGCATACACTCTCAATTAAATCTTTAATGTCATACAAGTTCCATGGGGGGTGGCTATTTATAGCCAAGGGGTGATACAATAGTCAAGGGTCTAATACCCTAAAGTCATAAAGGCTAAACCAACCTTTTCCCCTTAAAGTCAAAAAGATAAAGTCTAACAAAGACTTTTGGAAATGTAGCCCATGTCTTTCCACCCATAGCCCACCAGATTTGACTTTGATTACATAGCTCACCAGATTTGACTTTGGTGTCCAAAGATTCCATTCTAGAATCTCCATGTGGGCAAGCCTTCCAAAATTCGTGCAAACATGTGACTTGGGCTTTACACATCTCCTTTGGGCTTAAATAAGACTGATAATAAGCCCATTTTCCACTTCTATGCATGTACCTTGGGTTTGGGCCTTTTAATGCAATGAGATAGGATTCTTTTGACACTTGTAGTCTGTCTAATCTTCCTTGCATCATTGGGCCTTGCAACTCTAACTTCGCACATGCCATCAAGTTAATGTCATCTGCCGGTTTCATATCACTGAGAAACGGTGATAAGGACACATTGAAGAAGTGTGATATTTACATTCTTGATTTTTTGGTCAATTTGATGTAGATAATTTTTGTGAAGTATGTTTTTCTTACTATTAGAAATATCAAGAATGGGACCCTCAAATCTCAAATTATCATATACCCAACAATTATTTCCAAGATTATAGTTCATTTCCTAGATTGGTTCAAGATACTTTTGTATTTATAAGCTAAGATCTTTCAAGGTTTTGTTGATGAGTGATGATACACGGAGGAGGATGTAGGTTGGCATGAACAGAAAATCCTAAAAATTATATTTCTTATATGAAACTGAAATTGAATCCTTATATAAGAAACAAAAGGTAGTTGATAATTACAACAAGTTTGAGAAGAAGAGAATTCAAAAGGAAATGGAAGTCAAAGGAAAAACTCCTACAGTTTTGGAAAATCAACCAGTACCTCCAATTTCGGAGAAGAAAAAATCCAACATGGATGAATTTGTTGCTAAGTGGATAGAGGATAATAATAATATGATGAAAGGAGAGTCTAGGTTCTTTTTAGATCCTACTGAGTAAAAGGCTTTTATGATTAAGGATGCTGAGAAATATGAGAAGTAGGAAAAGAAAAAGAAGAAATGAAAGAAATTGCATTAGACTAAAATACTTCAAGATCTTCTCAAAGATACTAAGAAAGATTCTAAACAAATCTAGGTACCAGAATACATTCTACAAGAATCAGTACCTATGACTCTGGGTAAATATTTGTTTATTCTGGAACCTGAAGAAGAGGAAGATATTGTTCATGAAGAGGATGTGGAAGAAGAACATGAATAATGTGATTGCATTGACGATATGATAAGGAAAGTTGATGATTTTCATGAGAAGGAAATCCCTTCTGAAATATTTTCGATCTGGACTTCTTTGGCCGAATCAACAAAACTTTTTTCACAAGGAAAATATTATCTGGGTCAGGAAGATTTAAATAAAAAGTCTGATGATGAAAGTATTAATCATGATATTTTTAAACCAAATTATCATATAGAAGATGCTGAAAAGTAAAAGGTTTATGAAGATATAATATTTCAAGTATCAGATAGTGAACATGATTACCCAAAAGTTGTGGAGACTATTTTTAGTTTTGATAACAGGAAATAGGTTATAGTCGATACACCTAAGAAAGTTTTCGTAGAATAGAAAGATGTTGGTGGTTTTTCAAAAATAAAGGATGAAGAGATAGAGAAATAATCCTCAACAACAAAGGAATCATATTTGGATTCATCCTCTATGAATCACGAAATTGTAGTTCAGTCTATAAAGAAATTGGTTGACACCATTCCCTTGATTTTGAGTATTGACTCAAGGTTCTAGATTCTTCATCATTCAATTAATTATAAATTGGATTCAGTCATCATTCTTATGGATAATTTCATTAATTTTGAGGAAGATTTCAAAAACTTCTACATTGGTTATGATGCACATCGGAGGTTGTGCAAGGAAATCACCAACTGGTCTATGAAAATGAGGGAAGATCTATGAATTCTTGATGACTTTAAAGATGGTGTAAAGGATTATTTTGATACAGCAGATGTGAGGATTAATGAATTTACAAATAATTTCACAGAAAATATGAACCTAGAAGAAACATCTCAAAATCAGGATGAGAAATATCTAAATGGGAATCTCATTTCATTTTCATTGAATTTAAATAGGGAAAGAGTTCTCAAAATCGATTTTGAATAGATGTTCATCCATCAAGAAGTGATTTTGAAGACTTGGTCTTAAATCTGGATGTCTTAGGATGAAAATATCAAAGCTCTGGAGAAGAAAAATAAGGATCTAGAACATCTTATCAAGAGCTTTGAAGAAGATCATAAGAAGCTTAAGAAGCTTAATACCATCATAAATAAGTTCATGCCGAAGAAGAAATAAGGGTAATTTTTTTCCTTAACTCCAATCTTTTGTTGTATCTTCCTTGAATCAATTTTTCAAACCTTAATAAAAATTCTTGTTGTAATTCATTTTTCTTGTTGTATAGTACTAATCTTTCTGGTATGATATTCTTTTTTTCATTCTCTCTATTTCTTTCATGAAAATCACAAAGGGGTGGAAAGGAATGGTAAAAAATAATACTATGTAAAGAAGAAAATTCCCTAAGGGGGAGTCTATATAAGGGGGAGTATTATCAATGAATATTTTATTATACAATTTAAATTTAAATCTCTTTAAGGGAGCCAAGAATACGATTCTTAGTGATTTCAAAACCTAAGGGGGAGTTAGTCATATTCACTATGATTCATATGTAAAGGGAGATAAATTTTTCTTTTAAGTTCATAAAGAAAAATTCTTAGTCCGAATATTATTTTTCATAAGGAAGTTTGTGCTCTCAAAAAAGGGGGAGATTGTTGATTCAATAAGTTTCCTTATGATGTTTCCATTCCTTTATTTTATAAAATAACGAACACTTTATCTAAAGTAAAAATGTTTTTCCCAGAGGATTATCTTAATAATAAAAAATTTCCTTCTCTGAGGAATTTTATATCCTTACCTTTTTTCATTTTTCATTTTATAATATATATGAATATAATTCATTTCATTACTAAGTATAAAATTCTAATTATTATGTAAAAACTCAGAATATTATAATTACTTGGATATAGAGTGTTCTAAAATTCAGACTCTGAATTCTTCAGAATTCCGACTCCAAATTACTATGAATTTAGATTCCAAATTCCTCAGATTTCAAACACCGAATTCTTTAGAATTCCGGTCTTGAATTCATTGGAATTTAGTCTCCGTAATCTTTATAATTCAGATTCCAAATTCTTTGTAAAATAGAATCTTAATTTCCATGAATTTTATATTTTGATTGTTTATATTATTATACTCTAAACATTATTTTTCCTTGGACTCTAAAAATTAAATTTGGATAAGAAACATCATTTTTTCATACACATGATATTATTATAAAACAATGTCATACAATCTGTTTCTAACTAACCATTTTTTTAGTTACATGTGTATAGGTTCCTTCGATATTCAAGGAAAAATATGACCGTTGGAGGATGGAGTCGGCCGTTTGAGATATGCTTATAAATAAGAGCTTATTTGAACGAGCTCATAAATGAGAAATATGTTGATCACTCTAGAGATTACATGATGTTGAATTGATTTCTAGAGAGAGATACTCTCATGCTTTGTGTGTACAGAAATTATGGTTCAGATTTCTTCGTGCGACTCTGATTGTTATTGAGTACAATCGCAAGCTTTCGGGGATACAAAGAGAGAGGTTCTGACTACCTTAATGTTCAAGGACTTCTGGGGATTTGAAGAAAGAGGTGCCGACTACCTTACAGATCAAGGGCTTGAGGGGATAGAAAGAAAGATTCTGATATTACTATTGAGGGATTACCCTGGTGTGGGTAAGACATACTTTCTTGAAAGAATAAATCACAGGACCTTTATCCAAGGTTTTTGGATACCCTACTCTTTGTGTTAAAAGATTTCATACTTCTTACTTGTTTTAGTTTCAGGTTTAATTCTATTGTATTTTGATAAAGTAAGAAAGTATAACTTTATTATAAATTCTTATTATTTTATATACTCTGATAAGTAAGATTCTATACACTTTAAGGTATAATATTTTCATGAGTAAACTCTTTTTAATATTCATTTATGGATCCATATTTCCATAACCTAAGCAAGTTTGTCTTATAGATCTATTTTTGGGTTTTTGAATTTACATTGTTTAACTTTTTTAAACATAGTTTTCCTTAAGGATAAAAATGAATGTTTTTAAACATAAAATTCCTCACCCCTTCTTGTATTTGAGCATCTACATTTAATATTTCAATCCTATATTTTTATGGAAGGGTTTCTTAAAAGTTTGATTGTGGATGTTATATTTTTATACCATTCATAGTATATGGATAATGTATTAATATTTCTTATTCTAGTTTTAATATGAATTTTTATGTTAGCTATGATTTTCTATTTTCATATGAGGAATTCATTAGATGTAGTAAGTGATAGGTGTGGACTGATATTGCCCCTTGATGAATCAGTAGGTCTCATGAGACAATCTAATTTGGGGTTTTAACCAATTATATATGGTGTCTTCAAAGAAACATTGTCGGTATTTCTATGATGTTCGACATTATCAATTCCCTTATTACGAGTTTAGTTATTTATATTAAATGTGATTATTCAACAAGTAGAATATTCATGTGAATTATTAGACAATATCATTTGGTTTATTCTTTCCATATTATGATCAATATTATTTTAAATGTCTTGTGATTTAGTTTTTTACATTTCCTTAAATGTTCATTCTTATTTATGATAGCCTCAACTGTATTATTTACCCTTACCGAAACTCTGAACTCACCCCTTTCTTATGACCTATTTTTCTATGACTTCAGGATGTGTATTATGATTGATATGCAGGGTTAATCTATGAGAATAATGGTATTTTCAATGAATTATTTACAATCATTTTATGATTTTAATTTTAACGTAATTTTATTGAATGTAATCTATTTTTCAAGACATCTAAAATGATAAGTCCTTCAGGATTTTATTTCATGTAATCATGCCAATGTATTAATATAATGAAACGGATCCGATCTTATGTAGTCTTGGAATTACATTTTTTATCAAAGGATGTTTAGAAAAAACATAGAAAATCATATTTATAAAACATAGATTAGGGATCATAATACTAAGATAGACTTTGAGGGTAAGAGTAAAAGAACATTCAAAATTTTTGTATGGTAGATATTATTAGGTATTTTGAGAAAATAGATTCATATCTGGATACTACAAGTAGAATTAGTTATGGAATAGATGTACATTATAGTAATAACTTTTACAAGGTGTTCTGGCCTTGACTTTTGGTAACATAGTACACGACAACTAGCCTTACAGAACACCTGGTTTGACACTTCTAAGGGATATTCTTATGATAATTCACATTTTCTTTAAAAACCATTATGAATTATTTAAAATTAAATATGTCCCAAAATAAACCATGTTTATTATTATGATATTTTCTATGCATAATTTTTTTAATTTATATTCAGTGTTCCACTAGTTTTGGGATTATAAAATATTTTATAATTTAATATAGTATATTCCATTGTTTATAAATGGAGCCTAACTGAAGGAATGTGTACTTCAAAAATCCACATGATCCAATGATTAAGAAGGATGATATCTTTCATGGCCTTAATCCAACATCTATAAGGGAAATACTCTCCTAAGTATTCTCATTATATGAGGACATAATATCATGTGGTAACAAAATGGGTAAATAATTCTAAAAGTATTATTTCTTTAAAGGAAAGAATGAAATAAATGGGATGTGGGGTCAAAATATGTATAAAGGGATTAAGGTAAATAGTTATTTTCCTAAATATGATAATTGTGGGAGGTAACACCCTTGTGCCTATTTAAAAGAAAGAACCACTTGCTTCATGTGTTGTGAGAAAGACCATCATGCTCATGATTGTAGGGGAAAGGAAAAAAAACAATGTACAATGCTTCCACTATAAGGATATGGCACACTATGTGAATCATTGTCTCATGCTTCAAAGGAATATACCCCAAATGATGCTATTGGATAATGATCATTTTATGAAACTTCCACATATGAAGATGAGTGATTAAAATGAATATTAAAGAATTATTTCATTCAAATGTTGTATTTTAAATTTACATGTAATATTAAATATGGAATATATATAATGATTGTACTATAGTTATATTTTATTAAGTATTTAAGATTGTATAGTGCCAGGAAAAGGGAATCAGTATCAATTTAAAATTTTCAGAAAATATATGGTTGAGGGAAAGATAACCCTTAATATGGTCCTAAAAATAGAGATAATTATTTTTCAATATGTGACAATCAATTTGGATAAAGTAAATTTGATAATATCAACTACATTGGATCTATTTAATGGTTTGTTGGAAAAGTGTTTTATACCATCATTGACGGAGTTTAAACCATTTTTTTATTTAAGGAGTTCTTCCAACAACCCATGTTAGATCTAAAGAATAAGGAAGGATACTTGTTTTCAATAATGTTTTTTTTTGTAATTAATGTTATTACCATATTTTAATGGAATAAATGATGAATTTATTCACATTTATGGTATGTGAAAATAAGATCTTCATTATGTTTTGTTGATTTTATAAATTTAGTGACACTCTAAAAAAAATTAACCTAATTTTTAAAAAATTAATTTTTGAAGAGTCTTAAGTTTTGAATGGATTAATTTGAACATTGGATATTACTATTTTTGGTAAAAAAATTCTTTAATGTTTAATATATTAAGATTATTTCTAGAATTTTATAATAATATATTTCTAGAAAAAAAGGGCAACTCACAAGTTGGTCGACAACTCGTCGCATCTGGAAAGCCATGAGACATGAACAAGAAACCGAAGGAAGATAAGGGTACATCACCTACCACTAACCTACGCAGTTTCTTGGTTGGCTAAACATAGTTTTCATTAGTTAAATGGTATTACATATGAAGTATGAGTTTAAAATTTTGAACCCTATAATATTAAGATAAGTAAAATATTTTTGAATTTTATTATATTTTGGAGAGAATGATGATTTTTGTGGTATAAATTGGTCAAAAGATGAAACTATACTTCTCAAATATGTATATTTCCTTATATTCATTGTCTATGAAGTAAAGTTATTCTTAAAATCTTGGTAAAGTATCTTCAAACCAAAAATTCTTTCCTAGTTCTTTTTCTTATGAATCAAATAGTCCCCTAGTTCATCGTAGATTTATAGATTTTTGTATGTTAGTTTCCTTATAACATTGTTCTCTATCACTCTTAAAAATAAAGGGGTGTTTAATTTTTTCGTTCATGTCCATACATTCCTACTTGTATCCCTAGTGTAAGATCCCAAGTTTTAAGAAGGAAGTATTGTGTTCAATAACGTACATGTTACACTACATCGAGCTTAAAAGAACAACTAAATATTAATATCTAAATGTTACCATTATAACATAGAAATTGGAATGGAAGGAATGAATTCTATAAAATGAATTATAAAAATGTTTTTTACACATGTTTAAATAATGATTCATTGATTACCATCTATATTAAAAATGGAAATAAAAACCAATTGAATATAAAGGATGTGTTTTAATGAAAACAGATTTAAAAGAGAATAGTTTTATTTATAAAATAATATCACTATTTATTGATTTTTTAATATGTTATGTGGTCAATTTAATGTTTAAAATTAATTTTATATGTTTTTTAGTTATGATATATGAACAGAACATGTTTTTTCCGATAAAAGAAGTAATTTCACAAAAATACAATTTTACTTCCATTTGATGGACAACAATTTTTAAATCAGGTTTTTGTCACATTTATATGTTCTAATTGAAAAAAATAAAATTCTTCTTTAGAAGATGAAAATCAAAAATTTCATTGGTTGAATTTTGGTATTTTTCTCATAAAATTCAGTTTTTTAATGAATAGTGAAAATACTGCATTTTAATTCAAAACCGTCTTTCAGTTTAATTTATTTATGTGATTAAATTATCCTTATATTTTATTTTAATGTTTAATTGGATTATTTTTTTATCATTTAATATAATTTTTTTCATTTGAATTAATTTCAAATTGAAATTATATATAAATGTACGCCAATCTTTTGATGGTTATTACTTTTTTAAAAAATCATTTTATCATTTTGGTAAAGAGAATTAATTTCAAATTAATTAGTACAACATATGTGTTGTTAATTTGTAAAAATTGATTCCATGTTTGTAATCTAAAGTTAAAAATAATTTAAATATCTCCCTTTTGTTTTTGGACATTATGAACAGTCACTTTATTAATTTGTTTTTATTTTCAATGGTTAAAGGGTAAATCTGTTAAATAAGGGGGGAAATAATTTTATAATAATATAAAACTACCCTAACAGATATTCTAATCCTATTTTATGATAAATTTTCGACCATGAAAATCTTTCAGTTGATTTTAGGAACTGATGGAGCTACATGGATGTGATAATGACATGTTATAATAATTATTTTAAAGTCAAGAGAAATATAACATAAACATGTATATTTTACTAAAAAAATTTAATATAGAGTTATACTGTTGGATTTGGTAGCCTAGAACCAACTAATTTGTACTTTATTCATTAATAAATACCTTATCACATCTTGATTGTTCTTCTCCCTGACAATGCATGTGATAATGTCCTAAGGATAGCTGTTGCATTAAAGGGTCATAGCAGATCCCTGCTATGATGAGAACCCGGAAGTTCCATGATAGTGTTCTTGAATATATGTTCTATGGTCGGATGATGTTATTTGAGGGACACAAATAATACCGGCCATTAGTGGTGAGGACTCATAAAACATTGAGGCACCTTCTAATGGTGTGTGCCCTTGGTAATATCAAGGAGGATATTATGAGAACGAGACCCTCCAGTCGAAAATCCACATTTCATAGTGTCATTGGATGTTCCTATCTGCAGACTTGTGTATTGGTCCTTAGACTTTAATATTATTATTAATGGGTATTAAAACTCATGCACTTAGATATATTGATTAAAACTATGATGAAACACTTTTTGTAGTGAGGTAGGATATGTTGGGTGTGTCACTAGTGATATTGCATTAATAAATAATGCGAGAAAGGATTTGTCCCTTCTGTTCCATAACAGAAGTAGATTTCTTAGGCCCTTTTATGGAATTTATATAGCCTAAATAAATCCATTTCCATGGTAATTAATGGTTGATTTCAATTCGAGAAAGTCAAAGAAATAATAATCGAGAACATGGGTTGATGGCACTAGCATGAAACCCACTTGATTATAGATTTTGAGATAATGTGATTATATTACACGATACGAGTTCATAGGAGGTTAAACATCGTTGCGACGTTATTTATTTATCTATGGGTGCCTTGGCATGTTTCTAGAAGCTAACCTTGGACTTTAGGAATTCTACACCTAATGCCACTGAGAAAGTGGCCTACAGGGTCACACACTAAGTGTGTCCAAGTATCTCAGTTAAATATTAATTTAACAAGTTAAATAAATATTATTCCCGATTTTGGTTAATAATTATTTAAGGATACATGGTCGCATTTATTTTTACACTATTTATTCGATAAAATATATTGTTGGAGAAATAATATATTTATTAGCGAGTAATGAAGTGATATTTGCTTTATAAATAAATAGCCATTATTCAAGGTCTAATAAATGCGGTGGGGGAAATAACGAAAAATGGAAAAATAAAATTACCCACCATATATATTAAATATACACAATGTGCGTTTTTCTCTGGGAATTTATGAGATATAATATTATTTATTTAATTAAATAATTTTAAGGGTAATTCGTTGGGTGCATATTAGATAATAAAAATAGTCAACTATTATTATTAGACATGGGGTATTACTAAGAATTAAATGAAATGAATAAATGATTCCAGGTAATTAATTCATTTTATTATTCTATGAAATTAAAAATCCCAATTATATATTTCTCATTAGGAAAGCCATTTTTTTGTGGTTCTGAATAATGGATTTGGAAAAGATCTCAAGCCAAGAAAGAATTCCTTTTCCACCAAGAATGCTCTCAATCTACTAGAGAGAGATCCACCTCCACCGGATCAAGGTGATCGATGACAGAAATTGAAAGAGAAGGCTCTTCCACGCTAGCACCCAGAGATACATTTAGTAATGTCTAGAGATACGTGGACCACATGTGGTTCACCGCTAGAGGAATAATACACTGGGATTCTACGATGAAATGATGGATCACATCAGATCATGACCAAAAACATAAATGATGAAATAATTCCATCAAGGTAATTCTTGTCAATTAATTAAATTAATTATAACAAACATATTATGATCCTATATATGGTTCTGGGACTCCCCTATTTCCTTTTCATTCTTTGTTCTATTCTGAAGATCCTGCATTTTATTATCATGACAGATATCAGATTGATCATTGTTAACGCTAAAATTAAAGTTGGGTACACCCACCAACGCGCTTCCACTGTGCCTGGAACCTACAAGTGGTATCAAAGGGGTCATATCGTTGATTATAATTATTTAGTTTTTTCGTTGGTGATTTATGCATTTAATAATTTAGTTGTTTTAATTCAAGTTAATCGCTCATTAAATCTGAATGTCGAGATTTGTTCCTCATCTCTCATTTCTCGTTCACATTACAAAAGAAAAATTTTCTTTTGATTTTGATTAAATTAAAATAGATAATCTCATCCATAGGTGCCAAATGTTCCTGGTCATAAAACACCATAATACACAACGTGTACTCAGAAGTACATGTTGTGTAGTCTAGGTTCAATGCATCAGACTGGTCCGCCAAATTAGGTCATGTGTTGGAGTATTTCTAAGTCATAAATGACACCGTTTATTGACCAGGAATAGGTAGCACACGGTTTTCGGATTAAATGTCGTGTGGTCCACTGAACACGACATGTAGTCCATTCGGGTTAGGGTTGATCTGTGAACCCCATACACGGCTTGCCCACCTGGAAACCGTGTAACGCAGATACTAAACGGCGTGTTTTCCACTGAACACACCGTGTACTCCAACGATTTCCTAAGTACATCTACACGCCATTTCCCCGGCCGTGTACTTCGGATGGATGGTGAACAAAATTACATGTCGTGTAATCAGAACTACATGTCGTGTAGTCATCAAAATTACAGAGATTTATTAAAATTTATTATTATATTATACAAATCCTTGAGACGTGTATCATAGTGCTGGAATAAAGTTGAGGTACAACACATGATATGTGTTTTATATATATTTGTTTAATTTAGAATCTGTGTAATATTCATTTATACTCATTGGGTAGTTATGAATAGGAATTCACCGGGTTTCCTCTAAGGTACAAGTTATATACAAAGATAATTTTAAATGAATTGATTTGTTTAAAATTATGATGGATGGGAATCTCAAGAAATTCAGAAAAGGTTTTAAGATAAAGGTATTGATTAATTAAAGATAATTAATTTATTTGAGCATGATTTCTCTTAAACCAGATTGATTAAATAATTTAAATCTAGTTTTATTTATGCATAAATATCATTGCATTTATGGATGATCATGATCTTGAACAAGACCTTTGTATGTGAATGGTTTATTTTAATTTATTTATTTAAATTAAATTTGTTGGCCTTCAAGCCTTCTCCTAATAAATATATAGGGCCTACGCGCCCAAGTTTTCTTTTATGTAAAACCTCATTTTACCCCTCACCTGTGAGTGAGATAAAAGCATATATAATGGATTGAGCTCCCAAACTAGTGGAGGTGGCTCAAGTTATGAGCCAATGTGAAGCCATTCCAAAGAGATACAAAGGTGGACAGGTGGAATGATGTAAACACAAACCCAAATGGTTCAAGGTGTGTCCCCCATAGTACTTGTGTTAGTTTATCAACTACTAGATAAACTAACCAATAGAACAAGCTCATAATCATGCCATTTATTTTATTTATGTCAGTTGCATAGTTTATTTATTTTCGGTGTGTTGTCATGATCACACAATTAAGGAATTAAACAAGCATGCAATATAGAACTAAAATAAGACTGACTTATGCGTAAAATATTAACTTAGACATGATTAATAACTTAAGTATATCCCACTTAATATTAAAAATCATGTAATCAAAGATAATAAAATGGAAATTTATGTATAAGGATAAAATCCCTCAAATAAATATTAAGTCGGTATAGCCTTCCATAATAACGGTTATAATCGAACCATAGTTCAAAGTGCTTGACTATACCTAGTTTGGGTGCTTTCAATTATCATGGAATTATAATTCAATGTTTTGGGTTGACTAGACTTGGTTCACATCAAGGTTTGACTGCCATAGCAGGAATTGGTGTGACCAAGGGACAAAGGTTGAGGAAATCCAAAATAAAAGGATTTTAGGATTGGGGAGTCCACTCAGCAGATCAAGGAGCTGCGAGTTAATGGAGTTGTCATTTGGAATGCCTACCTAAAACCCTTCATGTGTCTTGAATAACCCTAGCTGGGGTAATGCGAAGGGAAATATCGATCCTTACCACTAAAATATTCAGGCAACAGAATATTCCAAAGTCGATGGTGAGGGCTGTTGGATTTCGATAAAATAGTGGGAGACTAATAAGTATAAATTTATTTATTTGTATCATTTTTATCATAATAAAGTAAAAAACCTTTTCTCATCTTAATTTGTAGAAATAGAAATAAAAATGACTTCAAACATATCATTATGAACCACACTCGAGAAGGAAAACATTCTCACTGACACCAATTTCCAAGAGTGGAAGAGGCATTTATGCATCATCCTTTGCCACAAGAGGAAATTGTATGTGTTGGAAAAGCCTATTCTAGTTCTACCTGGATAAGAGGCCAATTATGAGGAACTATATCTCTATGTGAAACATATGGATTATGCCACAGTTGTCCAGTTTTTCATTCTATCAGCCATGTCTAATAAGCTCTTGAAGCAACGTGAAAACATAGACGCATATAGCATGATGTCTCACACTAAGGAACTATATCAAGAGAAGGAGATACAAGAGAGATATGAGATCTACAACACTTTGTTTACAACTATGATTGGAGAGTCTATGCCAGTTTGGACTCATGTAGTCATGCTTATTGGCTATATTGAACACCTAGAAATCTTTGGGATTAATTTCTCGGATGAGTTGCGTACAGATATCATCCTATCATCACTGCCCAATACATTCTATAGCTTTACTGTCAACTAAAATATGAGAAACAATGATAAGATTCTATCGGAACATCTGACCTTAATTCGCCATGTAGATAAGGACATGGGGCATGACAAACCCGCAGTCTTTATGGTGAATAGGAAAAGGAAGGACAATGAAAAAGGGCCAAAGACTTATAAACGGTCTGAAACCCCCGAGGAACAACCCTACAAGAAGGGGAAGATCCAAAGGCATGTAAAGGAATGAGAGGCGATATTTTTTTCACGTGGCAAGCAAGGACACTAGAAGTTGAACTGCACCCAGAAGCGTAGGGATGATAAAGGTGCATTCGTTATTGAGTGTAATGTTTCCATTTCTACACATTGGGTATTAGATTTATCTTTTGGGGCTCACATATGTATTCAAAAGCAGGAAAAAAGTAGATTTATAATGATTTCTAGAGGAGAGGTGGATCTTTGAGCTGCCAGTGGTGCGAGGATGGCTGTGTTATCCATTGGTGATTACCACATCTCATTTCCAACTTGGATGATTTTGATTTTACATAACTGTTATTAAGTTTCTTGTGTTACCAAAAACATAATTTTTGTATCATGTTTGGATATGGATGGATTTATTTTTAAGATTCGAAATAATGGTATCTTCTTTTACAAGAACAACGTATGTTATGGTATGGAAGATTTAAATAGTGGTTTGTATGTATTAAATTACGAAACCAAGTGTTGGCAATCGATAACGAAAAAAACTCACATGAATCATACATCACCCATGTAACATCCCAGGTAAATAGAGAACATGACATTTTTCATATTTATTAATATTTGTGAATTAAATATAAATTTTACTTAAAAGGGGACACTATGTTCAATGGCGTACCCGATACGCAACAACGGTTTCTTTGAAATCTTACGTTGCACACTAATGATATAATATTATTATTTTAAATGGTTGTTAACGCCTTGCCATTGTATTGGAGGGAATGAATATAACTAACTATAATATGATTATATATGTTTTTTAAATTTTTTTACATTTATCCAATAAAAGTTAGAGGCTTAAAATAAGAAAAGAATTCGATTTTAAGCATAAATACTCCAATATTCACTAAAAGGTCGATTTATCGCCTTTTATTGGCGTACCCACTTTAAATATAGTTTTGGTCACTTTTATATGTTTTATTTGACCAAATTAAATTCTTATTTATAATCAGGACTTCAAAATTTAATTGGGGTAATTTTTTTATTTTTCTGATAAAATTCATTTTTTTATTGAATAGCGAAAAATATTGTATTTTAATTCAAATATTCGTTTTAATATAATTTATTTATATGGTTAGATTATCTTTTTAATTGGTTTTAAAGTATAATTAGAATTTTTTCCATTTAATCCAATGTTAGTCATTGGAATTAATTTCACTTTGAAATTGGACATAAACAAGTGTCAATCTTTTGATAGATATTGTTTCTTAAAAACACACTATTTGTTTTGACAACAGAAATTAAATTTAAATTAAATAACGAAACTTCTATGTTTTGAATTTGGTAAAATAGAGATTATTTTTGAATTCAGAATATCAAATATAGCTTAGACTGAATTTTTGGTATTTTTCTAAAAAACATCAATTTTTGATGAATAGTGAAACCACTAAGTGGTAGTTACAAAACTGACTTTTTCATTTAAATGAAATTTTACCATTTTAGTGAATTGAATTTAGAAAATTAGACATATATTTTTGTTATTAGTAAGTATAATTTGGTTCAATGAGATGAAAATAATTTTTGGTGAATAGTACCTTTTAACTTTTATTTACCACGGTTAAAGATAAATAGGGTAATTCAAGGTAAAAAGAAAATTATAATTATTCAAAATTACCTTAACACTTGACATAACCATAATTTATGAGTCATGGACGACCATGGGAATACTTGGGTGTATTTTGGGACCCCATGGAGCCACTTATGAGTGATAATGGCACTTTAGATTAATTAACTTAATGTAAAGGAAAAAATGACATAAACAAATAACTTTTAGTAAATAAATTTTTAAATATGGTTATATAAGTTATATTTTCGACTATAAATATTCATTGGAAAGATAAAAATATTTCCTACATCATGATAATTTTTAATAATTTTTAGATAACAAATAAATTAAATTATTTATGACATAATAATGATGTAGTGTTTACCTCATTAATAAATGATTTAAACAAATAAGATTATAAAGACTAAAATAATATCCAAAACCTGTCCAATTACTATTGTATGATTTTATTTATAATATTAGTCATTGTATATTATACATTAATTTGTTTTGGACCTTTTTAAACCGAAGATAGGTTTATTATTAAATAATGTTTTCACACTTTCCTAAAGAGCCCCTCCTCTCCCTTATAAAAGGAGACCACTTCTATCCAATTACTCACACCTCTAAAGCCTTTTTTCTCATCCAAACTCTACCCAATTAAGCTCCCTACATAAATCTATTCCACATAGAAGCCTTACCTTAGGAATAAGGCACTTCAAGAAGTCCTTTTGGTTTAAACCAAAGGGAGTTACCCAAATTAAAGGTAATGGTTAATCTTAAAATGTTTTCTTTTATTTTACATCTCAAACCCCTAAAATCTTTTTATTATATTATTTTATAACAACACCAGTATCCTGAATATACTAATATGTTGTTATGAGAGGTATTTGAACTACACTTACACACACCTCTATTTAATGGGTGAAGAACATAATGTTTATATGGATAGAAAACAAACGCCTCACGAAACGATGATTGTTCAATTATCTTCTACCGCCTCTCATGGTGGCCATTATTATGGAACTGTATTTATATATGATATATATTATGTTTATGTTTTCTTTATTCTTCTGTATTTTTAATTTATATCATACCTTTATGGTTTCCATTATGGGTAAACGCGATAATTTCGTTTGATGAAGTGCGGACTAATACCCCCTCAAAGTGATATGACTAGTGCATACCATATGTGTTACATATAAAGGATGGAGTTGATGATGTTATATATGATATTATAATGTAATTATAATATAAATATGTATAATTTTGTTTTAATTCCATTAAATATTAAATAGAAATGAAATTATCGTTAATGCGTATGTACGGCTTACCGTCTCCATGAACGGTGCATTTCATTTCTTACCTCTAAATGTTATGTACTATTATAAATACATGTATATACTAGATATATATGATATATATGATATATAAATGATTAATATCATTCTGTATATAGTGAACTTTTGACCACAGTAACATGTAATTATAAGAAGTCTATTTTCGACTCAAGTACCAAATATCGACAAAACGACCGTTATTAACATAAATGACTATGTAATGCCTATAACATGATAATAAGTGATATAAAAGGAATAATAAACTTTCAAAATGTTCTTAATAAAGTATAAATTAACTTTTCTTTATTATTCATGAAAAACAAGGAACAAAAAAGTCAAGTCGGACACGAGGTAAGATATTTCTTATCTCATTTTTAATTCCGTAAGATTTCCGTTGTTCATCACTTATTTCATGAAAGTGGTGTATTGTGTACTTAAATTTGATTTACATTATCATGATTATATTTATATTCATGGTATTTTGTTATTCATTTCCTGGTTATTAACTTCTGTCTTACAACTCAATTGATTACAATGTGATAAAGGGTTTCGTCTCACTTTTTATTCCCATGAGATTCATGCTATATTTTCCACTATTTCCTTTTTTGTGGTGTATGTACTGCCCATGATTGTACTCTATATGTAATATAATATCATTTATGGGTATTTAAATCTTTATTTTATGATCCTTCTTTGATGTGGCGTACATTTTGAATGTTACCAAATCGTTAAGGGAACCTTTAACCCTCCTCTTTTTAAAAAACTTTTTTTTGTTATGTCTTTTAATTTACATCTTATTATGTTGGGATATGTTCTTCTATATCCTTATTGATGTAAATTTTATATCCAAGTAACGAGATACCCTTTTTTATCTCATCAACTCATTTTATGAATTTTAAAGTGACGCCGTTAGGCTGTCAAATTTTTGTAAAGGAACATCTTAACCCAATTTCAATTTTTTGGGTTAAACTTCTACTTGTTGATTATGTCATGATATAAATATGTGTGAATGAACTCTGATGGTTTTACACTATATATCCAATCATATTGAGTGTATTTTTATTTTTCACACATAATTATGTAATTTATTTATCCTTAATCGAAGGATACCATCTTTATTATGGATTTCATCTCAATTTACATTCCATTAAGACTTCATTATTATTATGCACCAATTCACTTTTATATGGTGTATATACTATCCTTTGGAACATTATATCATTAATACCTTTATTATCATGATATTATAAAGTTATGATTAAATGTTATTCCTCAATTATTTGTATTCAAGCATCTCCCATTTTGTTAAAAACTCTTTAACTAAAATATCATTTTAAATGTTTTAAAGATTTATTCTTTGAAATATTTCTCATTAATGTCCATGTTTTAAAAATATTTTTTAGTATTTACATATATGGACATTAATGTTTTCAAATGATAATTACTTTAAAAGTTTTAAAGTTGTATGGGACACTTTGATTAAAAAATCTCTTTATTAAATGGTTTTGTAAATGGTTTGATAAATCATTGATTTTGTCGATATCTTGGAATGATATGTTGTGATTGAAAATGAAATGTTACTAGTGGAATGTTTATATTTGAAATATTTTACATGTTGTGATTTTATAATGGTACATGGAAATTTGAAAGGTGGTTACGTGATAAACCAAATGACGGGTGGTGCCGTGATAAACCAGGACGATTGGTTACGTTATAACCTCAAATGCATTGGGTAAAGAAGTCGACCATATAGCTATTCCATTTACTGATATGTGTGGAAGTCAAACTTGTGGTTATTCCATTTAAGTTTGTTTATGTCCCAAGTTACCTTTATATGTTATGTGTTCTTTATATGGGTTTTATAGTAATCTCTTGGTTATAAAAGGGTAATTAATGATCTTTTATTCAGTGAAGAGTATTTAATACTTAATAAAGGTGAAAAGTATTACTTATGATAAAGTATTCATGGTTTACTTTTTTTTGAAAATCAAACAATTTTCCTTCTTTGTGTATCCCTCACTGAGCTTTTTATGCTCATCCCAAGTTTTTGAAATGTTTTTCATAGGACATAAAGTTGAATAGGGTCAAGGATGAGATCATGGAAAATTAATGCTCCTTTAAACATGGAATTAGACATGAATTTTTTTAGAGATATTATTTTATGAAAAAAAATGAAAACTGAGTAGCTGTGACTAATTTGAATTTTTTAGATGTAATGTAATAGTTATGGCCTAATTCTCTAAAACACTAAACCTAAAATGATCCTCAATGTGAATTATTCATTTAATTTAATATTATGTAAGGTTTAAGGCCGGGTCCTTATAGTTGGTATTAAAGGTCAGTTTAGACAACTTTAGGGATTAGGAGTTTTCATTAGACACATGGTTAGTCCCTATGTATATTATTTCAGTTAAATCCTTGTTTTATAATTTTTTAAGATCAAGGAAAGTTAGTTTCAAATGGAAGGAGGAGGATCTCAAAGGACATTCCTATCTGTTCCTGATGACTTGCTTGCAATAATTATTGAAAATTCATGTTTGGATGATTGTGAAACATTTTCTAGCATACAACTCACTTGCAAACAGTTGTTTGAATATCAAACACCTCCACTATACCACAATATCATCATGGATCATGGGTTGTATTTAATAAAATCCTATCTTCACAATATTCTCATATTTTCAAGAAAGTTAAATATTATCAATGCATTTTGAAATATTTTACCTTATCACAATATTTTGAAGCATATTATGATTTTAAAAAAGGTACTGAAGAAGGAGACCCTTTCAGAACCTATTTATATTTGATTTTAAAATATAGTCTCTCAATACATGCTTATAGAATTTTAAAAGGACCATTTATTGAATGTTTAAACTCAAATTTGGTCTGACTGTTTTATAAAAACCAAGTTTTATCACATGTTTTGAAATTATATGTCATACATGAATTATTTTCCAAAACTATTTTTTTGTGAACACATATATGACCCAAGTTATACAAGGTGTATTTGGATGAAGGGATAAAATGATTTTAAAGGATCCCTAAATCATTGTTGCAATGCATGGACCTTATACCTATGAGAACAAGATGATGATGAAACTATATGGACACCATGATGATGGTATGTTGTTCATTATATTAGTAATTGTTTTATTTTATCATATGGGGGTGAAATAAAATAAAGTTAAATATATATAAGGATTCATTAATTAAAATGATGAGGTATTAATGTGTTGGGATGAAAATGAAAGGTATAAGAAAAACATTGAGGTTAAAACATGTTAGGGTTATTTTTGACTTTTATAAAAAGAACAACCTGTAAGATGGGTGAAAACTCGTCGTCTCCGACAAGGCCATGTTTATTGAACCCACAACCAAAGGGAAACCAGGGTACATCACCTACCACTGGCCAACGTGAAGTCCCTGGTTCATATGATAAATTCTTTTTAAGTTATATGATTTTATGAATCAATATTAAGTTGATTTTTGGGTTATCTATTGAAATTATTTAACCTGTCATGGAAAATATGTGATTAGGTAAATTACACTACATTATGAGACATTAAGTGTAATAGATGTTATTTGGAGATAAATGTTAATATTTATCGTAGAAGATTATGTGATAAAATCCTTATGAATTTTGGGTTTCAATTTTAGTTGGGTTAATTTGAAGAATTTTATGGACAATTGTTTATCAAATGGTCTCTGTTGAACTTTGGGTAATGTTTAACAAATTTTTGAGATTAAGAGTAGATTTTCTTTTTATAAATGATTATCCTTTTTAGGGATTATATAACCTTGTAATAACTTCTTCGGTTTTGGTTAAGGTCTAAATACATGGGAAATATATAGTTCAATTTTTTTTTTGGATTATGTGATTCTCTCATAGTTGATTATAACACTTTTAATGTGAAAAATTCATCATGAATACTCATCGTTTGGAGAAAATATGAGTTTGTGTTAGAAATATAGTAAAGGATGAAAGTCTAAATGACAAGTAAGTATGATTCCTTATGTTTCTAGTTAAGCTCATAAATAAATTCCTCAATAAAAAGTAACTTAAAACAAATACTTTGTTTGTTAACTTTTCCTACTGGGGAATCAAATACTATTTAACCCATCACAAGTTTGTGATTTTCTGGTGGTTAACTTTCTCCTAAACATGTTTTCTATCACTCTCCATCAGAAATTGATGGTTTGTTTTCTCCTCCATATACATGTTTTCATGGAATCCTAGTATCTGTTGTCTCGGGTGACCTTTGTACTTATTTTTTTAAGTGATAGTTTTACTGACTCTTTTCTGATGTGGGACTTCAAATGAAGTTTCCAAGCCCAGTTTTAAAATTGTGAGGACGCAATTCCCAAAAGGGGGGAAGGATGTAACATCCTAGGTAAATAGAGAACATGAAATTTTTCATATTTTTTAATATTTTTGAATTAGATATAAATTTTAATTTAAAGGGGACTCTATGTTCAATGGCTTACCCGATACGCAACAATAGTTTCTTTGAAATCTTATGTTGCACACTAATAATATAATATTATTATTTTAAATGGTAGTTAATGCCTAGCTGTTGTATTCGAGGAAATGAATAGAACTAACTAGAATATGATTATATATGTTTGTTAAATGTTTTTACATTTATCAAATAAAATTTAGAGGCTTAAAATAAGAAAAGAATTCGATTTTAAGAATAAATACTCTAATATTCACTAAAAGGTCAATTTATCACCTTTTAATGGAGAATCCTATTTAAATCTAGTTTTGGTCACTTTTATATCTTCTATTTGACCAAATTAAATTATTATTTAGAATCAGGACATAAAAATTTATTTTGGGTAAATGTTTTGTATTTTTCTAATAAAATTCATTTTTTTAATGAATAACGAAAAATATTGTATTTTAATTCAAATATGACTTTTAATATAATTTATTTATATAGTTAGATTATATTTTTATTGTTTTTAAAGTGTAATTAGAATATAATTTTACCATTTAATCCAATTTTGGTCATTGGAATTAATTTCACTTAGAAATTGGACATAAACAAGTGGCAATCTTTTGATAGATATTGTTTCTTAAAAACACTCTATTTGTTCGGACAACGGGAATTAATTTTAAATTAAATAATTAAACTTCAATGTCTAGAATTTGGTAAAATATACATCATTTTTGAATTCAAAATATCAAATATATCTTAGACTTAATTTTTGGTATTTTTCTAAAAAACATCAATTTTTGATGAATAGTGAAACCACTAAATAGTAGTTAAAAAAACAGACTTTTTCATTTAAATGAAATTTTACTGCTTCTGTGAATTGAATTTCGAAAATCAGACAAAAATGGTTGTTATTAGTAAGTAAATTTTGGTTCAATGAGATGAAAATAATTTTTAGTGAATAGTAACTTTTGAGTTTTATTTACCACAGTTAAAGGTAAATAGGGTAATTCAAGGTAAAAAGAATATTATAATTATTCAAAATTACATTAACACTTGTATTAACATTATTTTATTAGTCATGGATGACTAGGGGAATCCTTGGGTCGATTTTGGGACCCCATGGAGCCACTTATGAGTGATAATGTCACTTTAGATTAATTAACTTAAAGAAAAGGCAGAAATGACATAAACAAATATCTTTTAGTAAATCATTTTTTTCATAGGGTTATATAAGTTATATTTTCAAATATAAATATCTATTGGAAATATAAAAATATTTCCTACATCATGATAATTGTTTTATAATTTTTAGACTTCAAATAAATTAAATTATTTATGACACAATAATTATGTAGTGTTTACCTCAATAATAAATGATTTAAATAAATAATATTATAAAGACTCAAATAATTTCAAAAACCTGTCCAATTCCTATTGGATGATTTTATTTAGAATATGAGTCATCTTATATATGACATTAATGTGTTTTGGACCTTTTGAAACCAAATATATGTTTATTATTAAATAATGTTTTCACACTTTCCTAAAGAGCCCCTCCTCTCCCTTATAAAAGAAGACCACTTATAACCAATTCCTCACATATCTCAAGCCTTTTGGCTCATCCAACCTCTACCCAATTAAGTTCTATAAATACCTATCTTCTACATAGAATCCTTACTTTAGGCAGAAGGAACTTCAAGAAGTCCTTTTGGTTCAAACCAAAAAGAGTTACCCAAATTAAAGTTAATGGTTTCTCTTAAACCGTTTTCTTTTATTTTACCTCTCCAACCCCTAAACTCTTTTTATTACATTCTTTTCTAACAAAACTAGTATCCTAAATATACTAAGATGTTTTTATGATAAGGATTCAAACTAAACTTACACACACCTCCATCTAATGGGTGAATAACATAATGTTTCTGTGGATGGCAAACAAATGCCTCACAAAATGATGATTGTTCAATTATCTCCTACCACCTCTCATGGTAGACATTATGATGGAACTGTATTTATATATGATATATATTATGTTTTTGTTTTCTTTATTCTTCTTTATTTTCAATTTATATAATACCTTTATGGTTTCCATTATGGGCAAACGCGATAATTTCATTTGAGGAAGTGCGGACTACCACCCCCTCAAAGTGATATGACTCGTTCATACCATATGTGGCATGTATAAAGGATAGAGTTAATGATATTATATATTATATTATACTTTAATTATAATATAAATTTGTATCATTATGTTTTAATTCCATTAAATAGGAAATAGAAATGAAATTAGCGTTCATGCGTACGTACAGCATACCGTCTCCATGAACGGTGCATTTCATTTATTACCTCTAAATGTTATGTACTAATATAAATACATGTATATACTGGATATATATGATATATATGATATATAAATCATGAATATAATTCTGGATATAATTCACTTTTGACCACATTAACAACATGTAATTATAAGAAGTCCATTTTCGACTCAAGTACCAAATATCGACAAAAAGACCGTTATTAACATATATGACTATGTAATGTTTATAACATGATAATAAGTGATAAAAAAGGAATAATACTCTTTAAAAATTTTCTTAATCAAGTATAAATTTACTTAAGTTTATTATTCACGAAAAACAAGAAATAAACAAGTCAAGTCAGACACAAGGTAAGTGATTTCTTATCTCACTTTTAATTCTGTGAGATTTCCACTGTTTCGTCACTTATTTCTTGCATGTGGTGTATTGTGTACTTCAATTTGATATATATTATCATGATTATATTTATATTCATGGTATTTTGTGATTCATTTGGTGTTTATTAACTTCTATTTTACAACTCAATTGATTACAACGTGATAAATGGTTTCGTCTCACTTTTTATTCCCATGAGATTCATGCTATATTTGCAATTATTTCCTTTTTTGTGGTGTATGTACTGACCGTGATTGTAATATATGTGTAATATAATTTAATTTATGGGTATTTACATATTTATTGTATGATCCTTCTTTCATGTGGTGTAACTTTTGAAAGTTACCAAATCGGGAAGGGAACCTTTCACCCTCCTCTTGTTAAAAAAATTCTTTTTGTTATGTCTTTTAATTTACATCTTATTATGTTGGGATATGTTATTATATATCCTTATTGATGTAAATTTTATTTCCATGTGATGATATACAATTTTTTATCTCATCAAATCATTTTTTGAATTTTAAAGTGACGTCGTTAGGCTCTCGAATTTTTTTAAGGGAACTTCTTAACCCAATTTAAATTCTTTTGATTAAACTGCTACATGTTGATTATGTCATGCTATAAATATGTGTGAATGACCTCTGATTGTTTTACACTGAATATCCAATTATATTGAGTGTATTTATATTTTTCACACATAATTATGTAATTTATTTATCTTTAATCTAAGGATACCATCTTTATTAGGGATTTCATCTCAATTTACATTCCATTAAGTCTTCATTGTTGTTAGGCACCAATTCACTTTTATATGGTGTATATACTGTCCTTTGGTACATTATATCATTAATACCTTTATTCTCAAGATTTTATAAAGTTTTTATTAATTTTTATTCCTCAATTATTTTTATTCAAGCGTCTCCCATTTTTTTTAAAACTCTATAACTAAAATATCATTTTAAATGTTTTAAAGATTTATTCTTCTAAATTTTTCTCATTAATGTCCATGTTTTAAAAATGGTTTTTAGTATTTACTTATATGGACATTAATGTTTTCAAATGATAATTCCTTTAAAAGTTTCAAAGTGGTATGGGACACATTGATTCAAAAATAACTTTATTAAATAGTTTTGAAAATGGTTTGATAAAGCATTGATTTTGTCGATATCTTGAACTGATATATTTGTGATTGAAAATGAAATGTTACCAATGGAATGTTTATATTTGCAATATTTTATGTGCTATGATTTTATAATGGATCTTGGAAATTTGGCCTGTGGTTACGTGATAAACCAAATGACGGGTGGTGTCGTGACAAACCAGGACGTGTGGTTACGTTATAACCTCCAATGTATTGGGTATTGAAGTTGGTTGTATGGCTATTACATTTAGTGATATGTGTGGAAGTCGACCGTATGGTTATTCCATTTATGTTTGTTTATGTCCCAAGTTACCTTTATATGTTATGTGTTCTTTCTATGGGTTTTATAGTAATCTTTTTGTTACAAAAGGGTAAGTAATGATCTTTTATTTAGTGAAGCGTATTTACTACTTTATAAAGGTGAAATGTATTAATTATGATAATGTATTCATGGTTTACTTGTTGTTTTGAAAAACTAACAGTTTTCCTTCTTTGTGTATCCCTAACTGAGCTTTTTATGCTCATCCCAAGTTTTTGAAATGTTTTTCACAGGACATAAAGTGGAATAGGGTCAAAAATGGGATCAAGTAAAAGCCATGCCCTCTTAAACATGGAATTAGACGTGACTTTTTTTAGAGTTTTTATTTTATGAACAAAATGAAAACTGAGTTGGTGTGTCTACTTTGTATTTTTGAGATGTAATGTAATAGTTATGGACTAATTCTCTAAAACTCTAAACCTGAAAATATCCTCAATGTGAATTATTCATTTAATTAAATATTATGTAAGGTTTAAGGTTGGGTCCTTATAACCCAGTTGTGGCATCATCATCACGGTCATGTAAATGAGAAGCGCTTGACAAAGCTATGCCAAGATGGTTATTAAGACTCTAATGAGATAAAACCACTTGATATATTTAATGCTTATTTACGAGGTAAAATGACCAAGCCATCTTTCGGTGGACATGGTGAAAGGGCCACAGAGGTTCTAGGATTGGTCCACACAGATGTGTGTGGACAATTTCCAGTAGAAGATAGAGGTGGATATTCTTACTTCATTACTTTTACTGATGATTTGAGTAGATATGAATATGTCTAATTAATGAGGTATAAGTTAGTTTCCTTAGAGAAATATAAGAAATTAAATAATTAAGTATAGATTTATCTTGCTAAGAAGATAAAGAATCTTCTATTAGATGGAGGTGGACAATATCTGAACCCAGAGTTCATCGATATTCTACGGGAGTCTAGGATTCTATCTCAGCTCACTCCTCCTTATACACCACAGTGGAATGGTGTTAGTGAAAGGAGGAATTTTACCTTGTTGAACATAGTGAGGTCGATGATGAGTCATGCAGATCTTCTATTGTCCTTTTGAGGTTATGAATTAAAAATTGTAGCATACACATTAAACCGAGTACCAACTAAGGAGGAAAATGGAATTCCCTCTGAGTTATGGAATGGAAAGAAACACAATTTTTCACACAAACATGTATAGGGATGCGAGTCATCAGTTAAGGCCTTATTGGGAAACAAACTAGAACCCCGGGGCATAAGGAGTATCTTTATATGATATCCAAAGGAAACAAAAGGATATTACCTATACAACCGTTCATACAAGAAAGTGATTATCGCCAGATAATCCGTCTTTATTGATAGGGTACACATCCTCAAAAAGGAAATCTTGAGAAAGATTGTCTTCGATGAAGTTGATACTCAAGATACACATGAGTTGGTACAGGAACAAGTTCCACAGGTCCCTGTGGAAGAGGTTCAAGAAACAGAAGTACTAAATTGGAGTTCAAGAGAGGTAAGTGAAGTAAAGAGATTTGGATTCCTAGTCAGTGAGGATGGTGAATCATTATTTCTGTAAAATGTTGAACCTCTATCCTACAAGGAAGAATCAAAAATCTTAGAAGCTTCAAGATGGCTAAAATCTATGATTTTTGAGATAGGGTCCATGTATCAGATCCATGTTTGGGTTTTAGTCGATGAGCCAGTTGATGTAAATCATGTTGGATGAAAACGGGTATTCAAGAGAAAACTGGATGTGGAAGTTCAAGTTAGAACCTATAAAGCAAGGCTAGTGGCAAAAGGATTCAGATCGCGTCAAGGAATTGACTATGATGAAACATTCTCACTAGTTCCCATGTTTAAATCCCTAAGAATCATGCTTTCCCTAGCATCTTACCATGACTACGATATTTGGAAGATGGATGTCAAAACTGAATTCCTTAACTAGAAACTTCAGGAATATGTCTATATGACACAAGCAGAAGGGTTTGTGGCACCAAGTGAAGACAAACGGTTTTGAAAGTTGTAGAAATGCATTTATGGATTGAAGCAAGCATCCAAGTCACGAAACATTCGATTTGATGATGCCATAAAGGAACTTGGTTTCATTAAGAAAAAATGTGAGCCATGTGTTTATAAGTGGTTTAACGGGAATGTGATCTTTATCCTAGTAGTTTATGTTAACGACATATTGATTATTGGAAAGGATGTACTAGTCTTACAGTCAGTTATGGACTGGTTGAACAAGTGTTTCTCCATAAAGGACTTGGGTGAAGCGGCCTATATTATAGGGATCAATATCATTCGTGATAGATCCAAGAGGCTACTTGGACTAAGTTAGGGTACATATATTCACTAGATAATAAAGTGATTTAGTATGGAACAATCTAAGAGGGGATGGGTTCTAGTGTCACATGGAATACATCTTTCTAAAAAAATGTGTCCTTAGAAACAACAAGAGAAAGATAGAATGAGTAAGATCCCATACACATCGACTATAGGATCCATCATGTATTCCATGTTATAAACCAGGTTTGATGTTTCCTATGCACTGACCATGGTAGGTAGATATCAAGAAGATCTAGGAGAACAACATTGGACAATTGTTAAGACAATCATTAAGTATCTGAGAAGAACTCAGGATATGTTCCTGGTGTATGGAGGAGACAAGGATCTTATCATCAGAGGGTATGCTACTTCTAGTTTTCAGATAGATTAGAACGATATGAAGTCACAACCGGGATATGTTTTCGATATCAATGGAGGAGCTGTGAGCTGGAAGGGTTCAAAGAAACCAGTTTTTTCTGATTCTACAACAGAGTCTGAATATATAACGGCTTTCGATATATCCATGGAAGCCGTATGGATTATGAACATTGTCCAGGATCTTGATGTGGTTCATATCAATAATGATCCTACCACATTGTATTTTGATAATACTGTAGAGGTGACTCTTGCAAAATAACCATGGTCACATCAACAGACAAAGAACATACTCTGAAATTATCACCTATTGATGGATTTATATCAAAGGGATGATGTTGCAGTGAGATGAGTGTCCATGGAAGATAAAATGGTGGACCCCATGACTAAAGGCCTATCTCAGCAGAAGCATTAATACCATGTGAGAGCTAGCGGGTTAAAGGTTGTTAGCAGTTGGCTCAAGTCAAAGTGAGAGTTTGTTGGAGTTGGTGGCCTAGAACCAACTACTTTGTACTTTATTAATTAATAAATACCTTATCACATATTTATTGTTCTTATGCGTGAAAATTCATGTGATAATGTCCGAAGGATTTCTGTTGAATTAAAGGCTCTTAACAGATCCATGCTATGATGAGAACCTGGAAGTTCCATAACACTATTCTTGAATATATGTTTTATGTCCGGTTGATGTTATTTGAGGGAAACAAATAATATAGGTCATTAGGGGTGAGGACTCATGAAACTTTGAGACACCTTCTCATGGTGTGTGCCCTTGGTAATATCCAGGAGGATATTATGAGAATGAGACCCGCCCGTAGTAAATCCGCATTTTATAGTGTCATTGGATGTTCATATCCGCGGATGTGTGTATTGGTCCTTAGACTTTAAGATTATTATTAATGGGTATTACAACTCGCACACTTAGATGCATTGATGAAACACTGTTTGTAGAAAGTTAGGATGTGTTGGGTGTGTCATGAGTGATACTGCATTAATAGATAATGTGAGAAAGTATTTATCCCTTCTGTTCTATAATGAAAGTAGATTTCTCAGGCCCTTTGATGGAATTTATATATCCTAAATTAATCCATGGCCATTGTAAGTAATGGGTGAGTTCAATTATAGAATTTCAAAGAAGGAATAATCAAGAACATGGGTTGATGGCACTAGCATGCAACCCGCTTGATTCGATATTTCGAGACAAAGGGATTATATTACACAGTAACCATTCATAGGAGGTGACATGTCATTGTGGCATTAACTTATTTCTCAGTGGCTTCCTTGGTGTGTTTCTAGATGCTGACCTTGGACATTAGTTAGGCTCTACCAAATTCCACTATGAAAGAGGCCAATATGGTCACACACTACGTGTGTCCAATTATCTCAGTTAAATATTAATTTAACAAGTTAAATAAATATTATTCCCAATTTTGGTTTAATAATTATTTATGGATGCCAGATCGCATTTATTTCGATATTAGTTATTAAAGAGAATATATTGTGTGTGAAATATTATATTTATTAGTGAGTAATGCAGTGATATTTATTTTATAAATAAATATCCATTATTGAAGGTCTAATAAATGTGGTGGAGGAAATAAAGAAAAAGGGAAAATTTAAAGTACACACCGTGTATATTAAATATACACGCCGTGTATTTTTTCTAGGAATTTATGAGAAATAATATTAATTAATTAATTAATTAATATTAGTTGTAATTTTTTGGGTGCATGTTAGATAATAATAATTCCCAACTATTATTATTAGACATGGGGTATTACTAAGAATTAAATGAAATGAATAAATGCTTTCAAGTAATTAATTCATTTTATTATTCACTATAATTAAAAATCCCAATTATATATTTCCCATTAGCCTAGCCAGTTTTTGGTGTTTGTGCACAACGGATTTGGAAAATCTCTTAAGAAAATAGAGAATTCCTTTTCCACCAAGAACGCTCTCGTGCTACGAGAGAGAGATCCACCTCCACCGGATCAAGGCGATCGAAGGCGGACATCGCATGTGAAGGCTCTTCCATGCTAGCACCCAGAGATCCCTTAGGCGATGTGCATAGATACGTGGAACAGATGTGGATCACCACTATAGGAATCCTGCACTGGGATTCTACGATGCAACGATATATCACATCGTATCGTGACCGAAAACATCAACGAAGAAGGAATTCCTTCAAGGTAATTCTTGTCAATTAATTAAATTAATTATAACCTACATATGATGATCCTATCTATGGTACTGGGACTCCCCTCTTTCTTTTTCATTCTTAATTATATTCTAAAGATCTAGCATTTTATTATCATGATGGATCTCAGATTGATCATTGTTAACGCAAAAAATAAAGTTCATTACACCCACCAAAGCACTTCTGCTGCACCCGGAACCAACATACACATGTGATATCTTTTACTATAAATATTCATTATAAATATATAAAAAATTTACAGCATCATTGTATTTTATTTATAATTCCTATACATTAGATAAATAACATTATTTATGCCATAATTATGATGCATCGATTACCATATTAATGGAAGATTCAAATAAATGATATTATAAATATAAAAATAATTTTAGTTTGAACATTTGGATTCCATAAACTAATTTTTTAGATTATCATTACTAGTTAAATTTGATTTAATTTAGTTTTTGAATGAATAAAGTTTTTATGACTTTAAAAAAATCAATTACTAAATAGAGTCAAAATTGACATAAATGAGTTTTCAAAACAAATACTATTTTATTAAATGATATAATAGTCATAAAATTATAAGATTCAGCAAACTGACTGAAATAATTTATAAATTTCATTAACGATCCACTTGATCTTCTCTTGGAATTTTATAGTAACCATATTAACCATATAGTGTAAAAATACTAGAAGACATGGTAAATGTTAATTTATTTAACTAAGGGTTAAAGCCAAAAGATAAGGTCATCTTTGTCACCTAAAATTGCCTAAAACCTATTGGCTTAGAGGTTTTCAAACCATCCTCATATTATCCTCTAAATATATAACTTTTTAACTATTATAATTCAAAAATAAATTTTTAATAAAATATTATTTCAAGACATTCCTAAATTTCCCCTCCTACCTCTTATAAAAGGGCACTAACTCTACCAACTTACTCACACCTCTCAAGCCCATTGGATCATCCAAATTATGATCAAATAAGATCCCAAAATCCCTCTATTCCACCTATAACTCTTAACTTAGAAGAATGAAACTCAAGGAAGGCTTTTGGCTCAAATCATAAAGAGTTTCCCAATTTAGAGGTAACGTCTTCTCTCAAGCTCCATTCATTTATTTTCTTTCTCTAACCCCTATCCTATCATTATTCAATTATTTTATAACATCACCAGTATCCTAAATATAATAGGTCACTTTTCTAAGGTTTCAACCAACACTTACACACACCTCCATCTAATGGATATAGAACATATTGTTTCTATGTACGACCAACTACTGCCTCATGAAACGATAATTGTTCAATTTTATCCTAACATCTCTCATGGTGGATATTATGATGGACCTATATTTATATATGATATATATTATATTTATATTTTTACTATTCTTATTTAATTTTTATTTATAACATACCTTTATATTTTCCATGTTGTGTAAATATGATAATTTCATTTGAGGTAGTATGGACTACTGCCCCCTCAAAGCGATGTGACTTGCTCCCACTAAACATGGAACGTCTAATGTATGGTTTAATTAAACCTATAAGACATACATGAAATTAATATAATACTGGTATTATAATATAAATTTATATCATTTTATTATTATTATTTTAATATAACAAAGAAATTAATGCAGCGTTCATGCGTACCTACGACCTACCATCTCTAGGAACAATGAATTTCATTTCATATCACCAAATATTATGTATATTATAAAAAATTATATACTGGTTATATATATGATAATTAAATAATTAATAATATTCTATACATAATGGACTTTTTACTACGAAGAAAATTTATATAAAAACAAGTTCTTTTTTTTGTCTCAAGTACCGAATATCGACAAAACATCTGATATGACCATAAATGATAATGTAATTTTTATAACATCATAATAAGTGATATAAAATGAATA
Source organism: Viscum album (assembly GCA_963277665.1). Lineage (NCBI taxonomy): Eukaryota > Viridiplantae > Streptophyta > Magnoliopsida > Santalales > Viscaceae > Viscum > Viscum album. Next base: position 241,425,065 of record OY728167.1, on the reverse strand, counting down.
ATAAACTTAAAAAATGTTATAAAGAAAGTGAAAATTAACCTAATATTATTGTTCAGGAATATAATGATTGTACGTGAAGAGTCAGACTCAAGGTAAGGGACTTCGTCTCAATATCCATTCATTGAGGAAAATTTTGATAATATACAACACATTATCTTATACAGTGTATAATCAACCCTTTGAAATTTAATTTCATTCGACGGATTTCAAATGGAATATTTTTTATATAAATTTCTTCACTAAACAACAGAAGGAATTTTTTTAAGATATGCAACAACAATGACTCTTCTTTCACCATAACCATTATTTGATATTCAGCTTTCTCTACAAGCATTATTGTTTTTAAAAGGAAAAGAAATCCCTTATTTCATGTTTGGGTGTTTTGGTGTTTAAAATTGTTTGGAAATTATATATACAATATCAATATCATTAAAGGATATCTTGTGATTGCAAATGTAATTTTATGAGGGAAATTTTGATAATTGCAATATTTTATGTGTTATGATTATATAATGGTACTTGGACATTTGATGGGTGGTTACATGATAAACTAATGACATGTGGTTATGTTATAAACCAAAGACGGGTAGTTCTGTGATAAATTATGGATGAGTGGTTTTTTTATATCCTACAATTAATTGGGTGTATAAGTTAGTTGTATGGCTTTTCCATTTAGTGACATTGGTGGAATTAAACCTTTGGTTGTTCTATTTAAGTATATTTTTGTCCCAAGTTACGTTTATATGTTATATGTTTATTTCTATGGGAATTATTATAATATTTTGGTTACAAAAAGGGTAAGTAATGATATTATATTAAGTGAATTATATTTACTAATTCTTAAATGTAAAATATATTTATTTATGATAATGTATTCATGGTTTACATGATTTCACAAGACTAACAGTTTTAATTATTTTTGTATCCCTTACTGAGATTTTTATACCCATCCGATATTTTGAAATGTTTTTCAGAGGAATTAAAGAGGAATAGAGTCAAGTATGGGATCAAGAAAAAGTTATGTTGTTAAAACATTAAATGATACCATATTTCTTTTTAAAGGTTTTTACTTTATAAAAAATGGATATTGAGTAAAATTTTCTACATGAAATATTTATGTTGTTTTGATTGAATTGTGACCTCATTATGAAATTCTCTAAACCTGAAAATATCCTTCATTTTAAATGAAGTCAAAATACTAACTTATCTCAAAATTAAGTAATGTTTATGGCTGGGGCCTTATAGTTTGTATTAGAGGTTGGTTTAGAAAAATTTATAGGTTAGGGTGTTGTTTAATCATAAGTGAGATGTTTTATATAACCACAATTATTAGAATATTAGATAGAGTCATTGTTATTTTAGTTAAATTGAATGGTTTTTAGACAACATGAATAAGTATATATTAGTTTTTATCCTCCTAATGTGATTGTATATGATGATTTAATTGATATAATCACACTAACCCTTTTTTGTTTTAGTAATGGATAGATATAGTAGGCACTAGAGTAACAAATGATGTGAAGGAAACTATAATGGTTCTTTGAATAAGAAACCAAATTAAATGGGAGCTACAATGAGAACTCATGTGGTTATTCTAAACCAACTATATAGAGTGGGGATTGACCACTTGAACCTTGGTGATTTTTATAGGGAATCATATAAATGGGAAACAAATATCAATTGAGGTTCAAGTAATAATCATAAAGGAATATATATTCAACAACCTATGTGTCAAGTATGAGGAAATAAACACATTAAAAAATGTTTCAAATTGATTGAAAGATGTTGTATATGTGGTAATGAAGGTCATGAAGAAATAACCATCCATGGATAGAGGAAGTGTTTAGTTCACTCCAAGAAGGGAAAGAATTACCTTTAAAGGGATCAATTGAATATTTTAAAGGTGGTGTGTATGGTCATTATGAAAAAATATGTCCTACAAAGAAGGATTGGGAATGGGATCAGTAGGACCATACAAATATATGCTAACCCATACCAAATGTCATTCCAATTGAATATAGGGAAACTAAAAATGAGCAATGAAAGGTAAGGATTAATTCTTAGCTCATGTTTTGAAATTATGGAATTTTAGGAAATTATGCATTATTTTAGTTTTGTAAGAAATAAGTAATAAAGAATAATATGAAAAAACATGGATAAAATATCATAAATAATGTTTGATGAATAATATGACTACATTTTAGGAATTGAATAGATATGTTGTATCTATGGATGATGATATGTTTAAATGTATTAATGATTTGATTACATTGGAAGGCTTATAGTATGTTTAACCCTTATGTTTGTTTTGTAAAAATATTAATTGAGGAATAATTATATTTTCTTTTGTTGATATAATTATAAATAATCTTTAGGGATTATATGATCCTCGAATTTTAGGCAATTATAGGTGATTATATTTTGGGATGAAAAATAAAAGGCATGATATAAAATTGAGATTAAAATATGATATGGTTATTTTTATGATTTTATCTCATTCTGGAAATTTTATAAGAATTATATAGTTATATAAAAAGGACAGCTCATAAAATGGGTGAAAACCCATCACGTATAGCAGGGCCGTCAGAATCAAACCCACAACTGAAAGGTGACAAGGGCGCATTGCCTACCACTAACCTACATGATGTCCCTAGTTAGTGTGACTTATTATCATTAGTTAAATGATTTTATCGATTGGGAATATGTTTATTTTGGGAACATATGTTTTATCAAATGTATATCCTTAGTATTGGAAAAAAATTGGTGATTAAGTGATAAATTTCATTTTACAAAACGTTCACTCTTTTAGGAACACTATATAAAAAAGTAAAATAGAATACTATGGGATTTAATTTTAGGTGTATTTATTGAATCTTATTTTGGAAGAATTTTTGTTTTTATAGTATATATATGGAGATTTGGGTTATTTTTGGAAATGATAAAACTATCACGGAAAATGTAGGATAAGGTTAATTAGTTTTACGTATGAGACTTTAAACGTAGTCTATGTTATCTGGAGATAAATATTAAGAATCATCATGGAAGACAATGTGATCAAATACCTCTTGAATTATTCATTTGAATATTATTTTTTATTATTTTCATGAATTTTAAGGTCATTTGTTGGTTGAATGGTATATATAACTTGGGTAACACTATTGAATTATGGAGTTTAAAAGTACTCCTCCTCATTATAATGGATTATTATTTTTGAAGGATTATATGATCTTATACTAACAATTTCGGTTTTGGTCAACGTTTAAAGTTATGATAAATCGATTGTTAACCTTTTTTGGATGATATGAGTTTTTAGAAATTGATTATAGTGCTTCAGCCATGAAAAAATCATCTTGAATACTAATCGTTTGAAGAAAAAGATGAGTGCCTGGTGGAAATTAATTAAAGGATGATACCCTACATTTCACGTAAGTATATTTCCTTATGTTCTTATTCTATGTCGTAAAATAATTCCTCAACTTTATGAAAAGGATCTTAAAACAAAAACATTTTCCTTTTACATTTTATACGGTCAAATCAATGACCGTTTACCCCTTCACATGTTTTTGATTTTATGATTGTTAACATTATCATGGTGAGGTTTTCTATCACTCTCAATCATAACTTAACACTTATTTTTGCATCCATATCAATGTTTTCCTACATGGAACCCTAGTATGTGTTATCTCATGTGACCTTTGTATTTCCCTTCCTATCTTTTAAAGTCGAAGTTTTATTAAACCATTTTGTGATGTGGGTTTTCTATAAAGGTATATTGAAATTCCATACCCTTGTTACTGACCCCAAATTAAAATTATAGGGAAGCAATTTATTAAGGGTGGGAGGATTTAAAATCCTGAGTTTTAAGAAAGAAACATTATGTACAATAGTGTACGTGATACACTACATCGAGATTAAACAAACAACAACATATTATAATTTAAATGTTAACATTATAACTTAGATGTTGGAATGGAAGGAATGAATAGTATAAACTAAATTATAAAAATATAGTTTAAATATGTTTAAATAATGATTCATTTGTTATCAAATTTATTTGGAATGGAAATAAAAACCAACTGAATATAAGGGATGTGTTTTAATGAAAACCTATTTAAAAGAGAATTTATTGTGTCTATAAAATCATATAATTATTTATGATTTTTTATATGTTACTTATTCAATTCATTGTTTAAAATTAACCTTATATTTTTTCTAGATATGATATAAGAATAAATCCAATTTTTCAGATAAAAGAATTATTTTTCAAAAAAAAAATACAGTTTTACCGCCTTTTAAGGGAGAAACCATTTTAAATCAATTTTATGTCACTTTTATATATTCTATTTTAAAAAATAAAATTATTCTCTAGAAGAGAGAAATAAAAATTTTATTTGGTTGAATTTTGGTATTTTTTTGATAAAATTCATTTTTTAATAAGAAGGGAAAAGTACATCATTTTTATTCAAAACTGCGTTTTCATCAAAATTATTTATATAGTTACATTATCCTTTTAATTTATTTTAATGTTTAATTGGAATATGTTTCTATCAATTAATCCTATTTTTGTAATTAGAAGTAATTTCACATTGAAATTTGATATAAATGCATGTCAATATTTTGATTGTTATTACTTATTTAAAAACCAATTTTATCGTTTTGACAACAGGAATTAATTTTAAATTAATTATTGAAAATTATGTGTTTTGAATTTGTAAAAATGGATTCCATATTTGGAGTCATAAGGTCTATACTATATAAACCTATCCCTTTTTTGGACATTATGAATAGTATCTTCAGAAATTATTTTTATTTACCATGGTTAAAGGGTAAATCAGGTAAATAAGGGTAAAAATAATATTATTATAATTGAAAACTACCCTAACACGTGTCATAATACTATTGGTTAAGATATTGCCTATATGTATCATCATTTGGTCGATTTTTGGAACTCATGGATCCACATGGATGTGATAATGACATGTTATAATAGATAATTTAACGTAAGGGTAAATATAACATAATCATGTATCTTTTAATAAAACATTATTAATATAGGGATTATATAGATTATATATTTGACTCTAAATAGTCATTATAAATATAAAACTATTTCCTAAATCATGGTATTTTATTTTTAATTTATAAGTATTAAATATATTTATTTATTTATGAAACAATGGTGATGTAGTGATTACCTTATTAATGAAAGATTTAAATAAATTATATTACAAATATTACATTAAATGTAATTTGGAAATTTTTATGCCATACAAGAATTTTTTGGATTATTATGACATGTTATCTTTTAGTTAATGTAGTTTTTTCAAATTAATCATGTTTTTATGACTTTAAAAAATCAATTACTAAATAGTGTCAAAATTGACATTAATGAGTTTTTAATACAAATACTATTTTATTAAACGATATAATAGTAATAAAAATATTACATTCCTCTAAATAAATTATATAATGTTGTAAATTTCATTAATGATCCAACTGAAGTTCTCTGGTAATTTAATAGTAACATTTTTACAATATATTAAAAAAATACAAGAAGACATGGTAAGAGTAAATTTATTTAACTGTAGGTTAAAGCCCAAATATAATGTTAAATTTGTGATTTTTTTTAAAAAAAACTCTTGGTTGAGAGATTTTAGACCCATAATTTTCTTACCCTCTTAATATATCAGTTTGGGACTATTATAGTTCGAAAATCAATTTATAATTAAATAAGATTTGAAGACATTCCTAAAGTGCCCCTCCTCCCTCTTATAAAAGGCCACCAACTCTGCCCACATACTCACACCTCCGAAGCACCATAGAAGGTCCAAATTCTCAAAATATAATCTCCCAACATCCATACCTTTCTTATATAATCTTTACCATGAATATAAGGAAACTCAATGAATACTTTTGGCTCAAATTAAAAGGACTTACATAATTTAGAGGTAACATCTTCTCTCAACCTCCTTTCATTAATTTTCTTTCTCCAACCCCTATCCTATCTTTATTCAATTATTTTATAACAAAAATAGTATCTTAAATATAATAAGATGTTCTTATTCTATTATCTTATCCTACGCAAACACACACCTCAATCTAATAGATATAGAACATATTGTTTCTGTGTACGGTGAACTACTGCCTCACAAAACGATGATTGTTAAATTTTTTCCTACCACCTCTCATGGTGGGCATTATGATGGAACAATACTTATATATGATATATCTTAAATTTATATTGTCCCTATGATTATTTACTTTTTATTTATAATATACCTTTATTCTTTCCTTGTTGTGTAAATATGATAATTTCGTTTGAGGAAGTGTGAACTACCACAACCTCAAAGTGATGTGAATCATTCCTGCTATACATGGAGTGTATAAAGGATGGTTTTATAAAAACTGTGATACATACATGAAATTAATATATTACTTGTGTTATAATATACATTTATATCATTTTATTATTATTATTTTAATATGATGAAGGAATGAAAGCAGCGTTCATGTGTACATACGGCCTACCGTCTCCAGGAACAGTGAATTTAATTTCTTATCTCCAAATATTATGGATATTATAAATACATATATAATAGATATATATTTGATATTTAAATAATGAAAAATATTCTAAATATAAAGAACTTTTTAATACATGGAAAATATATATAAACAATCTCATTTTCGACTCAAGTACTGAATATGGACAAGATGTCTGATACAAACATAAATAATAATGTAATTTTTATAACATGGTAATAAGTGATATAAAATTAATAATAAACTTGAAAAATGTTCTCATGAAGGTAAAATTAATCTATGTTTATTACTCAAGAACATAACTATTGTACATGAAGATTTGGACTCAAATTAAGGGACTCCATCTAAATCTCCTTTAATTGAGGAATATTTTGATAATATACACCATCTTCTGTTATACGGTGTATAATAAACCCTACAACTTACAATTTCATTAAACGACATTCAAAGGAAATATTTTTTCTATGAAGCCTTTCAATAAATGACAAAAGTAATGTTTTTAAAATATGTGGCAACAATGAATCCTCTTCCACCATAACCGTTATTTGATATTTGGCTTCCTCTATAAGCCTTATTGTTTTTAAAAGGAAAATAAATCCCTTATTCCATTATTGTGTGTTTTGGTATTGAAAATTGTTTTGAAATTGGATTTACTATTTCATTATCTTAAAAGGATCTCTCATGATTAAAAATGAAATTTTATGAGTGAAATGTTGATAATTGAAATCTTTTATGTGTTATGATTATAAAATGTTAATTTGAAATTTAACGGGTGGTTTCATGATAAATCAATGATGGGTGGTTACGTGATAAACCAAAGAAGGCTATTTTTGTGATAAACCATGGATGGGTGGTTACATTATAACCTCTAATGCATTGTGTATGGAAGTTATCCATATGACTTTTCTATTTAGTGATATGTGTGGAAGTCATCCGTATGGTTTTTTTCATTTAAGTATGTTTATTTCCCAAGTCACCTTTATATATTATATATTGATTTCTATGGGAGTTATGGTAATCTATTTGTTAAAATAATGGTAAGTAATGATATTATATTAAGTGAAGTATATTTACTACTTCTTATAGGTGTAAAGTATTTCATTATGATAAAGTATTCATGGATTACATGTTTTCACAAGACTAAGAGTTTTAATTATTTATGTATCTCTTAGTGATATTTTTATGATAATCCCATGTTTTGAAATGTTTTTCAAAGGAGTTAAAGAATATTTCAGTCAAGTATGAGATCAAGGAATAGTTATGTTGTTAAAACATGAAATGATGCCATGTTTCTTTTTATAGTGTTTTTGTTTAAAAAATGTATATTTAGTAGAAGTGTCCACATGTAATATTTAAGTTGTTATGAATGAGTTATGACCTAATTTTCTAAATATCTAAACCTAAAAAGTTCCTAGATCTAAATTAAAGTCAAATTAATGACTTATCTCAAGATTGAGTACTGGTTAAGGTTGGGGCCTTATAGTTGGTATCATAGTTCGGTTTAGAAAACTTTAGAGGTTAGATTGTTATTTATGTATAAGTGACATTTTTAATATAACCAAAATGGATATAATATGAGAAAGAATAATAATTATTTTAGATATATTGAATGATTTTGAGATAACATGAATAAGTGTAAATTAGTGTTTATCCTCCTCATATGATATTATACGGAGATTTTATTGTTATACTCATAGTAACCCTTTTTGTTTTTAGTAAATGGATGGATCCAGTAGGCACCAATGTAAAAATGGATGTGAAGGAAACTATGGTGGTTTTATGAATAAGCAACCGAATGAAATGGGAGATAAAATTAGAACTCTTTTGGTTTTTCTAAACCAACTATCTAGAGTCACGATTGACCACTTGAACCTTAGTGATTTTTCTAAGGCATTATATATGCGAGAAACGAATCCCTATATATTTTTAGCTAATAATCATAAATGAAAGTATATTCAACAACCTATGTGTCAAGGATGTGGAATGAAACACCTAGTAAAATGTTTCTAAGGGATAATAAGATGTTATAGATATGGTAATTAAAGTCATAATTCAATAACCCTCTATGGAAAAAGGATGCATTTAGTTGACTCCAGGAATGTGAAATAATTTCGCTCTGAGTGATCAATTGAATTTTTTAAATGTAGCGTTCATGTTCATTTCAAAAATATATGTCCAATGAAGATGGTTTGGGAATTGGATTAGTAGGACCGTAAATATATATATTTACCAATACCTAATTCTATTCCAATTGAAGATGAGGAAACTGAAAATGAACTATGAGAGGTATGGATTATTTCATAGCTCATGTTTTGACATTATTTAATCTTATGAAATTCTGTGATTTTTAGGAAATAAATATTAATGAATAATATGTAAAAACTTGGATAAAGGATCACGATGAATGTTCGATGATTAAGATGTCGACATTTTTGGAATTGAAGAGTAATGTTGGATCTATAGATGATGATATGTTTAAATTTATTAATGATGAGATTACTTAGGAAGACTTCTAGTATGTTCAACCCTTATATTTTTTATGTAAAAAAGTTAATTGAGGAATAATTATATTTTATTTTTTGGATATAATTATATAGAACCTTTAGGGTTTATATGATCCTTGAATTTGAGTCAATTATGGGTTATTACATTTTGGGATGCAAAATGAAAGGCTTGAGATGAACTTGAGATTAAAATATTTTATAGTTATTTTGATGATTTTATCTCATGTTGGGAATGTTATAATAATTATATAGTTTTAGAAAAAGGACAACATATAGGACGGGTGATGAACCACCACATTTGGTAGGGCCATGGGAATTGAACCCACAATAGAAGGGTGATAAGGGCGTATCACCTACCACTGGCCTACGTGAAGTCCATGGTTAGTGTGACTTATTCTCTTTAGTTAAAATATTTTGTGTATTATGAATATGTTTATTTTTGGAACTTATGTTTTATCAAAGGGATATACTTATTATAGGAAAATGATTTGGTGATTAAGTGATAAAAGTTATTTTTGAAGACGTTCGCTCTTTTGGGAACACTACATGTCTAAGGAAAATAGAATACTGTGCTATTTCATTTGAAGAGTAATGGTTGAATTTTATTTTGGAAGAATATATGTATTTATTGTTTACATATGGTGGTTTGGGTTATTTTTGGAAATGATTAACATGTCATGGAAAATATGTGATTAGGTTAATTACTTTTAAGTATGTGACATTATGATTAATCCATGTTATTTGGAGATAAATTTTAATATTTGTCATGGAATACTATTTTATCAAATACTTTTGAATTTTGGGTTTAAGTAATATTTTATATTATTTTTAGGAATTTTGAAGACCCCATTTTTGAAAGGTCTATGTAGACCTTGGGTATTACTGTTGAATTTTAGAGAATAAAAGTAGTCATTCTGCTTATAAAAGATTATTCTTTCTAGGGGACTAACTTATCTTATACTAACCATTTTGGTTTTTCTTAATGTTTAAAGGTGGGATAAATTGATTGTTATCCTTTTTTTGGATGATATGATTTTTTATAAGTTGATTATAGTGCTTCAGATGTGACAAATTCATCTTGAATACTCAATGTTTGAAGAAAAATATGTGTATGTGGTAGAAATTGATTAAAGGATGATAATCTTCCTTTTAAGAAAGTATTTTTTTCATATTTTATTATTCTATATAGTAAAATAATTCCTCAACTTTATGAAAAGGAACATAAAATAAAAAAATTCTCTTTACTTTTCCTTCTATGAAATCAAAGATAATTTAACCCATTACATGTTTGTGGATTTCTTATTGTTAACTTTTTTCTCATGAGATTTTTTATTTCACTTCATTAGAACTTGGCACATATTTTCTTTCTTCCATATCTATGTTTTCTTAAATGTAACCCTATTATGTTTTATCTCATTGACGTTTTTACTTCACATTCTATCTTTTAGAGTGGATGTTTTGTTAACCATTTTTTCGATGTGGGATTTCAATTAAAGTATTTTGAATATCCATACACTTTTTACTGACCCCAAATTCAAATTTTATGGATGCAATTTATTAAAGGGGGTAGGATTTAACATCCCAAGTTTTATGAAAGAAATAATATATTCAACAGCGTATATGATACACTACATCGAGCTTAAGAAAAAAAAACTAAATATTATTATTTAAATGTTACCGTTATAACCTAGATGTTGGAATTTCAGGAATTAATAGTATCAATTATATTATAAAAATTTGGTTTACACAAGTTTAAATAATGATTCAGGGGTTACCAAATTTATTTTAAATGGAAACAAAAACCAATTGAATACAATGGTTGTGTTTTAATGAAAACTTATTTAAAATAAAATAATTGTGTTTATAAAATTATATCACTCTTTAGGTATTTTTTATGATATATATTATATGTAATGTTTAAAATTCATATTCTATGTTTTCTAGATATGATATAATAACTAATATGATTTTTTCGTATAAAAGAAGTATTTTTCAAAAAAAATACAACTTTACTTCCTTTTGATGGAGAACCTTTTATAAATAAAGATTTTGTCACTTTTATATATTATATTTGACAAAAAAGTCATATCTAGAAGAGGTAAATAAAAATTTACTTTGGTTTAATGTTTTTAATTTTCTAGTAAAATTTATTTTTTAATGAATAATGAAAAATAGTACATTTTAATTTAAAACTGTATTTTCGTCTAATTTATTTATATAGTTAAATTATCCATTAAATTGATTTTAAAGTTAAATTGGATTATGTTTTTTCATTTAATACAAATTTGGTTATTGTATGTAATTTCACATTGAAATGAGATATAAACGCTAGTGAATCTTTTGATGGTTATTATTTTATTGAAAACCCATTTTATCATTTTGACAATGAGAATTAATTTTTTAAAAAATTACTGCAACTTTTGTGTTTTGAATTTATAAATATAGATTTCATCTTTATAATCATAACTTCCAAATTAGGTAAATATACCCCTTTTAATTTTGGACATTATGAATAATAACTTCAGTAATTATATTTATTCACCAGAGCTAAAGGGTAAATCAGGTCAATAAGGGTAAACAAATAATATTATAATAATATAAAAATACCCTAAATCGTGTATTAATAGAATTTCATGAGATATGGCCGACTAGTATCATCCTTGGGTTTAATTTAAGATCCCATGGATCCACATGGATGTGAAGATAACATTTTATAATAACTAATTTAATGTAAATATAAATATAACATAAGTGTGTATATTTTACTAAAATAGTTTTAATATAGGGTTATATAACAGATTTCGTTTAATATAAATAGTAATTAGAAATATAAAAAGATTTTCTAAGTCATGGTATTTTATTTATAATTTTTAGACATTAAATATATAAATTTATTTATGACACAATGGTGATGCAACTATTACCTTTTTAATGAGTGATTCAAATAAATGATATTATAATTATTAAAATAAATGTAATTTGACCATTTTGATGCCATCCACGAATTTTATAGATGCTTATGAAATTTTTTCATTGAGTAAATGTAGTTTTTTTGAATGAATCAAGTTATTATGTCTTTAATAGGAGTCAATTACAAAATAGTGTCAAAATTGACATAAATGAGTTTTTAAAACAAATAATATTTTACGAAATTATATAACAGTAATAAAAATAATTTATTATTCCAAATTAATTTTATAATGTTAAAAATTTCATTAATTATACACTTGAGGTTCTCTTGGAATTTTATTGTAACCATATTAACCATACAGTGTAAAAATACAAGAAGACATAGTAAGAGTTAATTTATTTAACTAAAGGTTAAAGCCAAAAGATAAGGTTAAATCTGTGACAAATTTTTTTCTAAAATCTATTGGTTCATATTATTTATACCCATACACATAATTTACTCATAATATATAAATTTTGAACTAATATAATTTCAAAATCAATTTATAATAAAATAATATTTCAAGACTTTCCTAAATTACTCCTCCTCCCTCTTATAAAAGGCCACCACCTATACCCACTTGCTCACACCTATCAATCCCTTTGGCTCATCTAAAATCTTATAAAATAAACTTCTACCATCCCTTAATTTCCCCTAAAATCATTTCCTTGAATTTAAGGAAACTCAAATAATCTTTTTGTCTGAAATGAAAATGGAGTTACCAGATTTAGCGGTAACATCTCATCTCAAACTCCTTTCAATTATTTTCATTCTCCAACCCCCTAACCTATTTTTATAATGTTATTTTATAACAATATAAGTATCCTCAACATAAAAGGATGTTTTTAGCCTATGGTTTAAACCTACACTTACACAAACATCCATCTAATGGATATAGAACCTACTGTTTCTGTGTACGGCGAACTACTGCCTCATGAAATGATGATTGTTCAATTTTCTACTACCACCTATCATGGTGGAAATTTTTATGAAACTATATTTATATATGATATATATTATATTCCTTTTCCCCTACTATTTTGTAATTTTTATTTAGAACAGACCTTTATGCTTTCCATGTTGTGTAAATACGATATTTTTATTTGAGGAAGTGTGGACTACCGCCCCCTAAAAGCGATGTGACTCATTCCCTATATACATGGAACGTATAAAGGATGGTTTTATTAAACATATGATACATAAATGAAGTTAATATAATAATGGTATTATAATATATATTTATATCATTTTATTTTTATTCTTTTAATATGAAGATAAATGAATGTACAGTTCATGCGTATGTACGACCTACCATCTCAAAGAACGGTGAATTTCATTTCTTATCTCTAAATATTATGTATATTATAAATAAATATATAATAGATATATATGATATTTAAAGCATTAATAATATTATACAGATAATGTAAAATTGACACTATGTATAATTTACATAAAAACAAGTTCATTTTCAACTCAAGTACCGAATATCGATACAATGTTTGGTATGAACATAAATAATTATATAATTTTTAAAACATGGTAATAAGTGATTTAAAAGGAATAATAAACTTGAAAAATGTTATAAGGAAAGTAGAAATTATACTAATATTATTATTCAAAAATATAACATGTGTACGTGATGAGTCAGACTCAAGGTAAGGGACTTCGTCTCAATCACGTTTCATTTAGGCATATTATGATAATATACACCAAATTATTTTATAAGGTGTATAATTGGCCATTTTAATTTTAATTTCATTCAACAGCTTCAAAGGGAATATTTTTTATATGAATCCTCTCACTAAACAACAAAAGGAATGTTTTTAACATATGTGTCGAAAATGACTCCTCCGCCGCCAAAACAATTATTTGATATTTGGCATCTTCTATAGGCCATAATGTTTTTAAAAGTAAAAGAAATCCATTATTCCATTTTTGAGTGTTTTTGTATTGAAAATGGTTTTGATAGTAGATTTACTATTTCAATATCTCATAATTATCTCATCTGAATGAAAATGTAATTTTATGAGTGAAATATTGATAATTGAAACCTTTTTTGTGTTATGATTATACAAAGGAACTTGGAAATTTGATATGCGGTTACATGATAAACCAATGATGGGTGGTTATGTGATAAACCAAAGATATGTTGTTCTGTGATAAACCATGGATGGGTGGTAACATTATAACCTTCAATGCGTTGTATATGGAAGTCGGCTGTATGGATATTCTTTTTAGTGATATGTGTGGAAGTTGACTGTTTGGTTATTATATTTAAGTTTGTTTATGTACCAAGTTACCTTTAAAAGTTATATGATGATTTCTATGGGATTTATGGTAATTATTTGGTTACAAAAATGTTATTAAATGAGATTAGTATATTTAATTCTTCATAAAGGTGAAAAGTAATAATTTATGATAAAGTATTCATGGTTTACATGTTTTCAAAATACTAACAGTTTAAATTATTTTTGAATCCCATACTGATATTTTTATGATCATCCCATCTTTTGAAATGTTCATTACATGACTTAAAGAGGAATAGAGTATTGTATGTGATCAAGGAAAATTTGTGTAGTTAAAACATGAAATGATTCCATGTTTGTTTTTAAATAATTTTTGTTTTTTGAAATAAATGGATAGTAAGTAGAAGTGTCTACTTGTAATATTTATGTTGTTACGTATGAGTTATGACCTAATTCTCTAAATTTCTAAACCTAAAAATATCATTGATGTGAATTAATGTCAAATTATGGACTTATCTCAAGATTAAGTAATTTTTTAGGCTATGGATTTATACCTAGTGTGTGTTATCTTTGGTGACCTTCGTACTTCAGTTTCATTATTTTCAAGTGGAGATCCCAATAATCATTTTTTTAATGTGGGATTTCAACAATGATATTTTGAAAATTCAAAACAATGGGGTTTGATCCCAAGTTCAAATTGTGGGGATGAATTTTTTTTAATGAGGGGAGAATGTAACACCCCTTGTTTTTATAGTATGTATCTTATTATATAAATTTATTTTCTTTAATAGCTTCTGTTTCACACAACACCGAGTTCTAGCACACCATGATCTATCAAACTAGCTATTTAAAAAAAATGTTATGAATAGTGAAAACCACATTATTAAACTTATAAATTTATTTTTTCAAAATAGAAATCATTTTGGAATTTGGAATATCCAAATTATCTTAGGGTGAATATTTTTTTATTTTTATAAAAACATTCAATTTTTTATGAATTTGGAAAAATAGTGCATCGTTGTTAGAAACTGACATTTTCATTTAAATAATTATTTTAGATTAAATTAATTTTAAAGTCACAATAGAAAAATAATAAATATATTTATCCAATTTATGTCATTGGAACTATTTTTATAATATAATTAGATATAAAAATTTATTGAAGTTTTGAACGTCTCATTTACATGCCTTCTCTCCATATCTGTGGGGTTAGCGTTTAACATAATTTTCCTATGTATTTGAATTGAATTTCAAAAAATGGACATATGTGGTTGTAATTACTATGAAATTTTTGATATAATATAATAAAAATAAATTTTTGGTGAATTGATTCTTTAGTAATAATTTTAGTTATTCAGGACGGTTAAGGGTAAATCAAGTAATTAAAGGTGAAAAAATATAATATTATTTCAAATTTATGATTAAACATATCTTAATTTAATTGTATGAGTGACTTTCTACTAAAATAAAAATTGGACCAAAATTGTGATCTTTGTTAACCCACTTGGGTAATAATAAGAATTATTATATTTTATTTAATGTTAAATTAAAATATTCATATTAAAAGGATTAATAGATAAATCATTTTGAATATAAAAAAATATAGAAGTTAAATTTTACTTTAAAAATCCATTTGAAAGATAATAAATTTATCTTCATCATGATAATTTATTCTTAATTTTTAGAGAATAAATTGTTTTATTAATGGCTTGAATAATAATAATGTAGTAATTTTTAATTAATTGGGATATCAAATAAATGATATTATAAATATTAAAATAACTATAATTTGACATAATAAATGACATCCACTAATTATATATAAAAATAAGACATGTTAGTGACATATTTGAACTATTGTTTCAAAGGTATCATGTTATGATATTTTTAAAATTGTAAATAATTAATAGTATTGAAAGTTATAACAATGATACTTTAAAATAAATATCATTTTTATTAAAAGTTATAAACTTCCTAAAAATATATAATTAGGCCAACTAACTCAGATAATTATAATGATTTCATAAAATATCTAATTGGGGTTCTTTTAGAATTTTATAATAAATATGTTAACCTGATAAAATAAATAGAGTAGTTGTCATGGTAAGAGTTAAATTATATAACTAAGGGTTAAAGAGAAAATATATGGTTAATTTTTTGACCTAAACATGTATAAAATAAAATGGTTTCGACGATTTCACCCCATACTCATCTTTTACTCTAAATAACGCACATTTAAGATATTTTTTATAGATAATCAATTCAAATTAAATTAATAGTTTTGGAGGTTCCTAATGTTCACCTCCCCACTCTTTTAAAATGGCACATATCCTTCTCTTTTATTCACACCTCTAGAACACTTTGAGTCATAAAAATCATGAAAATGTCTCCTCCAAAAATACCTAAAGTGTTACTATAGGACATAATTGTGGAATAAATCCTCCCTATGTAGACATTGTGTGCCAATCAAATGCAGGCACTTGAAGAAGAGGTAATTGTTTTAGAAAATCATTTAAAGTTATTTTATTCTTCTATGAAATTTTCCTATGTTTTTACATACTAAAGTAATAAAATCAACATATAATATATGTTCATATGTTTTTATGATAATTGGAAAACCATATTCCTCCATTTTACTCATCCTATGAAAAACATGCGCGTGTACGTATGACTTACCGTCTCCATGTCATGGTGTAATTTTTTTATCATTAAATTTTTTGGATGGATATAATGATGAATATAATTGACATAAATAATGGATATGAAATGATAATTATTATTTATAATTCATATTCCATCTAATTACTTACACATTACCATTACTGAATGATACTATCGCTTGTGCGTATGTACAACTTACCATCTACTCGGTGCTATGACATTCACTCTACATGTTAACCATTAATGAATCTTTATAAAAATATATTTAATGAATAAGAATTAAATATATGAAATTATAATGCTACTATAATATTATATATATATATATATATATTCCATTTTCCTTCATTCATTTAATAGGATAAGAAAATTGAAACAGTGTTCATGTATACGTACGACCTACCGTCTCCATGAATGGTGTTTTGAATTTCATATAACAATCTATTAAATATGTTTATATAATGAATAAATATGATATAGAGATCATTTTTTGAATTATATAAGTTATTAAATCAGGAAATATGTAATAAAATCAATAATAACAATTCAAAACATGTATGATATACAATGCAAGTATTACCCAAAATGTTTCTTTATCAAAGAAATTATTAATAAAAGGGTAATATAAAGCCAGAAATGAATCATATATGATATCATAAATATTATTATTATTCTGGTAGAAGTTAATAAACTGATTGAAACCATTATACATAAGTTTTCTACATGTATAGTGAAAATCAAACCTAAGGTAAGGAAATTTCCATCACCCATTAAATATTTGTGCGATATAATCCTTGTCCGCCACCTATTTATTATGTGTGGTGTACATAATTCCCCTATTATATTTCATTTCATGAACACATGTATCATCATTGTATTTTATGATTAATTAGAAATGTCACGACCCATCCCTCAGGGCATGTGTCGTGACTACCCCAAGCCCACCTTCCATAGGTTAGGGGCAGGTGACTAGCACCAGAAAGGTGTATCCCTATAATGGGGAGGAATTGGCTGTTAACCTATAAAGACACAGAGTCCAAGAACATAATAAGAAGCAACCAAAATGTAAACTATTGTAGTAAAAGTGTGCTGAAAGTAAAGGGGCTGGAATACAAGCCCAACTGACAGTACAAGTGCAACCAAAAAGTACAAATATAGCTGAATAGGAAAAAAATAGCTCCTAAATCATCCTCCAAGGATCCTACCAGAAGGGTAGGAACGTATCATCTCCACAACAGTCCACGCCAGCCCAAATAGTCTACCTCTGAGCACTGTTCCTTCCTGGATTCCTCAGCCTCGATCAACATTGTACTTCGTCTACATAGGACACAACAAGTTGCGGGTGTAACCCGTGCAAGGGTGAGTATAATGACACTCAATAGGGATCCCGAGACCCCCACAGGTCACCTAGAGTTCCACAAAGGAAAACCAAAAATAAAAAACATAAACTCTACTTAGGTATATTCCCATAAATATACATGATTTATCGAGGATATACTCATCTCATACATGATGGATGGATGCCACAAAGGTTACACCACTGAGATAGAAGTACCACACAGGTAACACCACAATTTCAACATCACTAAGGTAGAAGTACCACACAGAAAACACCAAAAAGATAGAAGTACCACACAGGTAAGACCATGAAGGTAGAAGTACCACACATGTAACACCACAAAGATAGAAGTAACAAATAGGTAACACTGCGAAGATAACACCACAAAGGTATAAGAGACTCAGTTCACAATCAAGTATAACTTAAATACATAAGTATATATTATAAGTTGTAAGGCTAGATAATATTATTTTGTTAAGTAGCACTGCTTCTAACCCATGCATGATCGATAGGTAGATAACCCCCACCGACCCACATAGGATCTATAGGTAACTAACCCCCACTGTCCCACACAGGTTCTAACCCACACAGGATCTGTATGCACTAACCCACACAGGATCATTCAGCGCTGACCCACACAGGATATGACCCGCACATGATCGGTATGCACTGACCCACAAAGGATCATTGAGTGCTGACCCACATAGGATCGGTATGCAATAACCCACATAGGATCGCTGAGCGTTGACCCACATAAGATCTTATAGATTCTTACCCACATAGTATCGATGTTCTTTCTTCACGTTCCAGCCTACCATAAGATTCATCGCACCCCGTGTAGTCGAGTTCCTTAGAATCTTCCTGTCGAGGTATCGATTGTACCCCGAACACCACTAATATCCACAAAGGATTAATGCAAAGGACATTCATATCATAAGGGTTCCAATGCGACAGACGACACATCGATCAGATGCCCGTTCCGTGAGTTATAAGCATTTTAGCTCTGAGGGCCCGGTTGGATTCGGGTTCAATCCAACCCGGCCATACTCCAACTATATTCAAAACTCAATTGGAGTATACCAAAAGAACCGTCTCGATCCAAGGATCTCAATTCCACATACGGTTCGTCAAACGGATGCTCGGTTCTGAAGTTATGACCCTTTATGTGTTTCTGGGGCTGGGTCTGATCGACCCGGCTCGACCCGGTCTGGGCCAACCCGACCCAGTTCGGGTCTGACCTAGATGGATTGTGCCGCGGTAGGTTCGGCCCGCAAGGGGGTGGCCTGGATGGAAGCAACCCTCAAGGGGAGGTCCAACCGCAAGGGGGAAGCCTGGTTGGGAGCGAACTGCAATGGGTCTGCCCGTTTGGCAACAACTCGCAGTGGGGTCTGCCCAAGACAGCGCAGGTGTGTGACCCTCGAACTTCCGAATGGTCGAAGGTCATTCGGTAAAAATCACAGCGGTGGCACCACGTGGTGCTTCTAGGTGGTATGTGGGACCCCCTAGAGCGGGTCCTGCCTCCTGTCATGGTCGGCCAGTGTGTCGACCACCACCTGGTTCATCATGGCTAACTAATTACAGACCGAGTCCTTTGGAGGCGTAGGTGCGCAACCTCCTCTTATTTTTCAGTCATTCGGTTTGCGGGCTACTTCTTCCGACCACCGCGGCTTCAGCCGAGACCCCTTTATCATAGGTGACGTGCGACGGAACGCCGTTCCTCCTCCGTGGCGGACCGGTTCCAGCCGCTCTGCCGACTGCCGCAGCTTAGTGTCGCGACCTCCTCTGGGTCGCGCAATGATGCATTTTCCCCATCGTATCCGGTCGGTGTTGCCTTGTTGGCAGTATTCCAAGGAGAAATCAATGGTGTAGCAAAGTAATGGAGGGTGTGGGCTCAGTTCATTAGGCTCGCGCCCTCCGTGTTAGCTCATAAACATGATGGAGGATTAAGGGTTCATTAAAACTCATGGAACATAAATCAAGATAAACCCTACCTTGTAAAACCGTCGAAGAACATCTGCACTTGAAGGTGGGTCATGTTCTTCGTTCCCGCAATAGGTTCCCAACGACGTCGCTCGTATGTCATCCTTTGTTTCGTTATTCGGAATCACCTGTCACCCCTCGTTGGAACCGACTTCGTCCTCCAAAGGTTTGGCATCACGACACTCCTTCATCACATCGTTGCTTGGAGAAGCTTTCCCGACACATCTCCTCGAGCTCCATATAAATAGGATAGGTGGAGGGTGTCTAACGGTGTTGGGAATTAATGAGAGGTCATTAATTAGAAAGCTTCCCAATTATCCAACGACATTGTTACATAAGAATGAATGTTCAATCCATTTATTGTCTTAAGATGTCGCTTGTCCCACCTTTCCATTTGTCCGTTGGAGTAATAGAATGAAAAAAAATAATAAAATTATTATATTCTATTTCTTTTAAAAGTCACAAAACATAACGTTTTCTCCTGACCTAATACGGTCAAATAAAAGACTTTCTTAAGCGAATCCCAAAACTGCAGATTCAACGGTGCCCTCAGATTTTTAATCTGAGCACTGGTCTAATATTTAGAAAATACCACTCACACGTTTACTAAACATACCTTAAAAAAATTCAGAAATTCATTTCGGGCACACCGGACCTCATAATCACATGCTGTCAATTTTCGCAGACTCATAATAAATCCATATAATTAAAAAATAACTGGACAATATGGTTCTTTTCAAGTATATATCAATAATATGATTTAAATGTTCAAAGTGGTATGGGATGCATTGAATTTTTAAAAAATTAATCCCCTCTCTATTTCAATATTCTTGATATTATTTTGCATAACTATTTATATGAATATAAAATGGTTATAAATTAATTTTTTTATTGATTTATATGTTCATTAATATGTTTTCAAAATGAATCTATTATGTTTTTATGTAAGGATTAATTTCACAATCTCTTTAATATCTAGGATTTCTTTTACATACAAATTTACTTGGATAAATCTATCATCCATGTCTATGTTTCTTAAAAATGTATTTCAAAACATTCTTACTATTAATTTAAAATTTTCTAAAGGAATTTTTACTCATTTAATATTTATTAAGAAATAAACTTCTTTTAATTTTTCTAATGAGGTACTTTATTTGAATGTTTCGACAAAGTATTATAATAATGTTATTTCAACTTATACGGTGTGAGTTTATTTTTATACCATCATGCCACCATAAAGTTTTGAAGCTTCCTTTACAATCATACAAAAACATTTTTAATGAAAATATTTTCCTTTTAATTTATATTTAATTTTGAAAAAAATATTTTCAATAAAAGTGGTATTTCTATAAAGAAGTATCTAATGATTTTTTAAGATCATTTTCATGTGTTTCAACATTCTTTATTGGATATTATGTTTAATTGAGGTTGATTTCTTATGATTCAATCATTCATATTGTATTGAAGGGTTTATGAATATTTTTACTGTGGATGTGATTTTTTCGTACCATTCATGGTTTATAGATAATCTATTAATATTTTGTATTCTAGTTTTAATATTAATGTTTAAGTTGGTTGTGATTTCCACTTTTCATATGAGAAATTCATTCGACTTGGTAAGTGAGGGGAAGGGACTACTATATCCCATCGATGCATCCGTATAAATCAGGAGACAAACTAGTTTGGGGTTTTAACAATTTTTATATGGTTTCTTGGCCGAAGGATTGATGATATGTTTAAAGTGTCTGACATTATGCATTGCCTCATTATGAGATTAGTTCTTCATATTACAGGTGATTATTCAACATGTAGAATAAATTTGTGAATTATTACATGGAATAATTTGGTTTAATCTTACCATATTATGCTCAAGATTATGTTTAAATGGATTTTTATTTATTTTAATACATTCCCTTAAAAGATAATGATTATTTATGATAGCTTCCGCTTTATTATTTACCCTTACTGAGCATCTAAGATCAACCCATTCTTAAGTTATATTTTCCAAGGGTTCCATGATGTTTATTATGATTGATATGTGTGGTTAAGAAAGGATAATAATATATTTTTCAAATAATTATCTATGAATCATTTTATGCTTTGAATTGTAATGTAATTTTCATGTAGGTAATTTATTTTCCAAGACTACTAATCTAATTGGTCCTTCGGGATTTGATTCATTGTAATCATGAAAATTTATTAAAATAATGCACCAGGTCTAATATTCTAGGGTTGGGGAGTTACAATAATCATATATATCATATCATATATTATTTACCAATAAAATAAAATCACTAATTTATTTTAAATAATTTATTTAAAGGAATGTTCTGGGTAACAATACTATAACTTTTCATTTGAATTTCATTTCTGAATTTCCTGTCCTTTCATTATGATCATGAATCCATTATCTCCATAATGTTATTCATGATAAATATATATATTTTTCATTATATAAATATTTATATTCATCTATTTTTTAAATAGATATAAAAAAGAATTAAACCACTCGGGGAGAAAGTAAGTCATACATATGAATGAACATTATTTTTACTTTTCGACGGATGGACCAAAAGAAAGGAATACAATAATTCACCTTCCAAAAAAATAAATATTTTCCAAATAAAAAATACTTTTAATTATTAAATAGGTATGACCATCCATGTAATGTGATGATGAAAACTAAATTAAAAGGCTATGTGTACAATGTAATATGTACGTATTTTGGAGTGAGGTTTTCACTTTTCAAATTATGGAATGAATATGGATAATGGTTGGTACCTAAAAATAATAAAAAATTAGTAGATTTAATATACTTAAATAATTATTTAATAGAATATTACATGGATTCATATATAGGTGGTATAAGAAAAAATAATATTGAGAAATCATGGTTATGACTAATACCTCTTTATCGAAAAAATTATGTCGGATTACAACTGATTCCTTGAAAGGTTGGTTTCTCAGAAATAAAATAATATCAAATATATTTTAATGGAATAAAGGAATGTTTTATTATAAGTTATGAATGATATAAGGGTAAAAAGTTGTTAGGATGATGGGACAATAGCATCCCTTGTATAGGTTAGGGGATGGACATTCATAGTGTTTCTTAATGTATTAATGTATCTTAAATTATTTTTCATTAAAAAATGAACAAAAAATAATATTATTAAAATTGAAGATGTCTATAATTATAAAAAATCACATAAAACAACATTTGAACAATTTTAGGTCATTTTTTACACTAATAACTTTATTTAAACCCCTCTTTTACCCTCTTAACAATTACAGTTATATCAATGTGTTTTACTCTATTAGTGTTAATAAATTTAATATAAAATGAAAAGTGACCCCTAAATTTATCCTTGTTGATATATTAATCCATAAATCATTCAGATGAATATATATAGTATTTTTATGAATTTTAAACAATTAATATAATATGGTATATTATAAAATACCATGAATTTTATTTCTGTAAATACATGTGATATTATAATATGATATATATCTAACCCATGTAAAATTATTACATAAAGACATGGATTAGAATAAATGGATTATAACTTATTATTATAATCTCTTAATAGAAATATTATGGGTTTTGAATGCATTTCAAACCATAAATTTTCAATTAACTCATGGGTAATCTGTTTTAAACCATAACCACAGTAATAGATTTTTCTATATTAATGGCTTATAATTTTACATATGAGGTTAAAATTGGATCATAAAAGTAAAATTGATGAATTTTTAGACAAATTTCCATCCTAATTACCCACTATTATGATTAAGATGATTACTAAAAAATTTTAAAAAATATATTTAATAAAAAATAATATTCATGTTTTTTTAAGAAGTAATCACATAATTTTACTTTAAAAAAACATAAATATATGGAATTTGAATATAAAACATTCAAAAATATCAAAATTTTCATATTTACCTAAAATTATTGACACTTTAACTCAGCCAAAATATTAATTAATAGAATTTTCAATATCATTTACTTCATTTTATTTGTTTCAATGTGCACTATATCGGCATTGTGAAATCAATAAAATTAAATATATCAAATTAAAAAACAAGTTAAAAAAATTCTACCATAAATATATAATAATTATTTAAATTATAAAATTTTATGTTCACTAAATATGCATAATTACTAACAATTATTTAATGGAAACTTATTAAATATGTTATTTTGACTTTTTCTACCTTAATAAATCATTACATGAGAATTTAGAAAATAAAGTTTTTATATAACTCCAGAATTCTTTTATATCTATAAAAATACTCATAAATAAATCATATGTATTAGATTTTTTGATCAAGGACTTCATACTTCTAAAATATTATCTTTATCTCACAAAATATGACATTTCCATTATTTTGGAAACAATGTGTTGGCACTAAAAATGATTTTCATATTTATCATGGAATAAATTATAAAATATATGTTTTGAAATACTTTTCTATGATACTATTATTATATTATAAAACATGACTCATTAAAAAATTATAATGAAATTTTATATCATCTTTATGTCCTCCTGATAAGATAAAAGAAACTATAATTCAAAAAAAACATTATTTTTTTAACTATTTAGTAAAAATATATTTGCTTCAAAAAATTATAAAAAACACATCTTAGAATAAATTTGTATTTATAAAAAAAAATATATACTTTCTTAAAAAATAAAATACGAATATAATACAAAATTAATTTTAATATCAATGCATAAAACACTTAGAAAAATATATTTTAGAATACAAATCATTTTTATGCTAAAAAAAGAACATATAGAAAAATCCAATAGATTGAGAATTACTATGTAATTAATTATATATATATATATAAGAAAAATATAATAATTTATGATCAGTTTTATAGCATCATTGGACTTTTAAATTAATATAAACGAAAGTTTTACCGAAAAACATATAAAAATTAGTATTTACACTATTCATTAAAAATTATATCCTTTAAGAAAAATACCAAAAATTTCACCCTTCGATAATTTTGATATATTGAATAAAAAAAGGAAAATAATTTAATCAAATAAAATTTCCTAATTTTACATATAATAATTATAATTTTTTCTAAAAAAATATTAATAAATATCATTTTAGAAGAAAATATATTTTTGAATAATAAAAAGAAATCAACAAAACCTGTGTGCTTCTTGCGTAGAAATTAATAAATAAATTTTTATTAGGGTGGGGAAAATATATATATTTAAAAATTCCCATAATTGTTTTTGTACCTACCCATTTAACGAATTGATTATAACTATAACATTTAAATAATAATATGGGGTGGTTCATTTAAGATTAGTGTTGGGTGTTGTATATGTTATACCTAAAATCCTTTTTTTCATTTTCTGAATAAAACACTTCAAGGGAGAGTGGGAACCTCAAAATACAAGAAGCCCCATTTCAAACACCAAGATACCAAATTTCAGACATCACAAGCAACCTCCCAAATCCACCCCAAAACATCAAAACATAAATTCAGATTTCAAATACAAAAAATAGATTACATCCTTCAAAAACCACACACAACATCGCCTTGGTCCGTGATCCTCCTCAAGGCATGATCCTCGATTCACAATCCACCCCTCATCGTCATCACATCACCGGAAATCCAAACCCCTCGGAAAGGACTCATTTCCATTTTTAAAAATAAATCAGAAAACATCTCACCGAGGCGTCAAACCATCACCATGATAGAACACGATTTCACCTTCGACTCGAAATGAAAACCTCATAACATCTTCCAAAAACTTAGAATTCATCAAGGCTGAAAACTACACCGCCTCCAAGAGCAAACCATGACCATCGTAGACAAAACATCCCTCCTAGAACATTGAAGACCGAACAAACAGCACCTCCCAAAGCCTCTTGAAACCACTACCGCAGACAGACTCAGAGAGCGACGAAGGAGCAAGACGACATAGCAGAGTTCGAATCTAAATAGTCAAATGAAGAAGCAAAACCATGCCTGGAACCACCAACCTCGATTGACAAATCATACCATCATCATCCTATTATAAAAAATAGTTTTCTAATAAAACATTGGTGTATTATATTCTCTACCCCTTAAATAAACTTAAACCTAAATATATTATCATTGAAATAGAAGGTTCAATTTTTGAAAATACATTTGGTTAAACCCATATCAGAAGATGGCTTTTTATAACCTCAATTAAAATGGGAATTTGGGAAACATAAATTTTAAATGAAATAACACATAGATGGATTTATCGATAAATATAAAATTAGTGAAATGTAAAAATATATAAATGTAAGAGAATACTAATGTCCAAGAACTCATAGAGTGTGAAAAAGAACTTGGTCTTGAGAAATATAATTACCACAAAACCACTAATTGGTAATGGGAGAAAGGACCATCAATTCAATGGAAATAAAAGAAAACGTATAATATTTGAAATTTAAGATCCTTTTTCAAATTTTTAGGAATTAATTTTCCATTAAGATAGAGTTTATAAGAATATATACCTAATAAATTTATTCACATTTCATGAGATCAATTTTATTAGTTTGTTTTTATTTGAATAATTTTCACTTTATCATATAGTCCAAGAAATTAGTATTCAAAATGAATATTTGATACATAAAGAAGTTAAATTAAATTTTAATAGATCATATATCATATTAAATAATGGAAGGGTAATAGTTCAATATCTAGTTATTATCGTATAAAAAAGTATTAGTAGTATTTATCCAATTTAGATAATTCATCATATAGTGAAATAAGAAATTATTCTCAAAAACCTCATCCAAGGTTCCACTTAAACTATTACATAATCATTAAACCTTAAAAATGATTCCAATTTTTTCAAGGTAAATTCCAAATAAAATTTAGTGAAAAGGATCTCAAAATTTATAAAATCAATATAAAATTAATCCAAAAAATAAAATAAAGTACCTCATAATGTCATATAACTAATATGTCTATAACTTGACCATAGACTATATATATGAAATTTAATAACATTAATTACCATAAATACTTATTGAAAAGATATAATCTTCCAACAAATAATTCATTCCATATTCTTTAATAAATATCATAGATTATCAAATATATTCCCAAAAACTAAAAATGTTGTAAAATAAATCAATGATAACATAAAACACATTGTTGTCATATTACCAATCATTTCCAAGGTCACTAATACTATCCCATTTACTTTATAAGTGTCAAGTATCACTTTAACTTAACTAAACATTATTATCTAAGTATAAAACACATATTATAAGATATCATTCCGTTAGAAATGTGTTCTCAAAAAATATCGTCATACCACTAAATAAAGTTTTTTGTTAATGGTTATGTCATTTAAAATACATAATGAAAATATATTTAAGAAAAATAATTTGATGAATCATGATTTTTATATTTATACTATATTTGGTTTAACACATCAAAAAAATTCTTTACTTCCAATATATAAATAGTTAAATACTTCTAGATGAACAATCAGTACAATATAGTCCTTTCCTTTGTCTATGATTCATCTATTAAATGAATAAATTGATGCAAGTAATCAACATCATTCCCACACACAATACATTGTGATAAAAATGGTACCATAGGAATAACCTCATATCCCTCTATTGAAATATTCATTTTCCTCGATAATTAACCAATATATACCCTTATTTACCACACACAAAACATATTATCCTTCCTCTAATATATTTCTCATAGTTATTCTTCCCACTTACTTGAAATATTATAAATTGGATCTTCTTCTCTCCTTTGTAATCATGAAACTCAATTTTTCTATTATTTATCATCTCAGGAAACTCAACCTTAATCATTTAATGAGATAGCTAATTATGCGTAATAACATTATTTCACATTCTAGATATCATTACACATGGATTCTGATTAGGATATTTGTTCCATTTTACAACATATTCAATGTTAATAATATTCCCCTAGATTACCTTCATTAACTAAAAAATTATAGTATTAACCTTAATAATAATAGTGATAAATCATGAAATATCATTTATAGAATGTATAAATAATGAATGATTCAAATTAATCATTGGTCCTATATTTTTATATAGTTCATCCTTGATGATATTTATTAAAAATCCACCAATAAGGTTCAAAAAATTATAATTAATCGATGTATATCCCCCAAGATTGTCAATTTATATGCATAGTAAGGTCACACTCACCGTGAACCTGAAAGTTGGTTATATATACTCAACCGACTATTTTCAAGGTTATTACCTGTAACGTCCCGACCAGGGAGCCACTGAACGGTGCCCTGAGCTGGTTGGCCACATGCCCTCAAGCGTGCCTCCCCATATGCCAAAGGGTGCCGAATAGCAGCGAGGGTCTGGTATGTCAGTCTTGGGGAGACTATACCCTCTGTTATCATAATAAAATACTAGTATAATTAAGCAATTAATAGTGGAAACACATATAATTATAACATCACAAATGTTACTGGTATAACAAAAACATGAAATACAATACTCAACTGAAAGGTAAAATATGCTATGACAATGCAAGTGCAAAGTTTCCACAATGAAACTGAAAGTAAAGACACAATGACTTCCAACGGATCACGAACCATGTCCGGCTCCCTCAACCAAGCTCCATCCCCAACTCATCCATCTAACTGGGGCTCTTGCCCTTATCCTGTCCTGCAACAACAAAGTCTATTCGGGTACCGATCAGGCAGCCTGAGTAGGGTGTGAGTACAACTCAGTACGTCACCACCAATAGTGTCAAAAACAATCTAGTCAAAAGCAGTGTATGCAGTTTCATTTATAATAAAGTATGTCAAATTTAGGAGACAATTAGCATTTATCCAATTCACCTATATTTTATAACATAAACACCTAGGTTCTTGAGAAACCCCAAAACACATTACCTACTTCGGCCTGTGTCAGAGCCTAAGCCATTTTCCCTACTCAATTCATAATAATCAAGTCACAATATCAAGTTACAAAACAGCCAAAAAGGAACCATAGTACCAATAAATTAAAGAGTGTGTAACGTCATGTCTATCACACATGTGAGTATTTGGAGCATCAATCCCTGTCTCACAACCCTATGGTATTTTGAGCGTCATTCCTTGTTCCATAAAATAATAACATCTTGCATGTCATTGGTTCTAGAATGCCATGTCTAGAAACCCTGTGGTTATTTGGAGCGTCATTCTGTGTCACAAAAACCTTTATCAAAACAAATATCCAACTCACATATACTACATTATTCAAAAGTTTAATTAACCTTATCCTTCCATCACAACTCTCACCCTTGTTTAACTACATCCAAAATTCACAAGATCAGCATAAAAAAACCACCAATTAATTATTTATGGAACAAAGTTTATAAAACTGCATACACATAACAATATGAGACTTTGGGATTGTATTTTAAGCCACCTACCTTGATTTATTGACAGAAGTTAGCCTAACAAGAAACCACAAAATCTAAGTGGCGCAACGTTGTCGATCAAGTTGTAGATCTAAATCCTTAAAACCAAAATTAAGATCAAAGGCATCAAGATCTTTCAAAACTAGATCTAGATCCACAATCCAAGATCTATACCTCAACTCATAGGTTTAGATCCATGGAAAATGATGGAAATATCCCATGAAAAGTTCATGGAAAGATAGAGGAATAAATGAATGACGCAACAGGATGAAATCCACTTACCGGAGGAGAGAGGATCATCAATCCAATCATTCAATCTCGAAGAAAGATGTTCGGATCACCTTGGAATCTCTCTAAGAGGCTTTGGAAACACCTAGAATGTGTCAAGACTGAGCCAAGGTTGGAAATATGGAAGTCTTGGGGGTTCGGGTGGTTTTAAAATGGATTTTCAGAATTAGAAACCCCTCACACGGTTTTCCTGGACAGAGGCACACAGATAGTCAAACTGTGCGCAAACCATGTGGAACCTTATGTCCAAGTCTGCATGGTTGGTCTGGTTTGGTCGCACAGTTTTTCAAACCGTGCGCAAACCGTGCAGACCTCCTTGTCCGGTTTTTCATGGTGTGCACATTTTGGTTGCATGGTTTGTCAAATCGTGCGAAAACCGTTCACAACCCACTGTCCTTTAGTTTTCCTTAAAATTCCATCCAAACGCACCCCAAGTCACTAAACCAACTCAAAGGTACATGAAAACATAAAAAAGTACTGGAAAACGTGCTTGATATTGACTCCCGAAAAGACTGGGATCTTATAATCTCCCCAGCTTATAACATCTCATCCTCGAGCTGCACTCTCGAACTTCTCTGAGATTCTGAGCTAAACAGATCGGGCCACTGAGCCTGCATATCTTCCTCCCTTTCCCATATCTTTTCCTGCACACGTCCATGTTTCCATAAGACATGAACTATTTGTATAGTTTTTCCACTCAAAACCTTCTCACTACGATCCAACGCACGTATCAGATGCTCCTCGAAGGATGCATCTATCTCAAGATCAACCTCATTTACATCAATCACATGAGAAGGGTTGGGGTGATACCATTATAGTTGTGATACATGGAAAACATCATGCATAGGTGATGAGAACCATGTCTAAGGCACCAAGTCGATTGTGTGGGAGGAAGAGTTGGATTTGCAAGGCCCAATGACACAAGGGAGATTAAAGAGGCTCAATGCTACAATGGGAACACATATTGCTTCATTAAAGGCCCAATGGATCTTTCCTTGCATGTATGGAGAAAATGGGCCTATAATATCACTTATTCAAGCCCAAAATTGATGTTTAAAACTTGACCCACATGGTTGCACGAATTTGGATGCCTTGCACACATGGAGGATTCTAGAAATGGCATCTTTGGCACCAAAGTCAAATCTGGTGGGCTATGCACTCAAAGTCAAATCTGGTGGGCTATGTTGGAAAAGTTGTGTGCTACTTTTCCAAAAGTCTTTGTAGGCTTTTATATTTTTGTCTTTTAAGGGGACAAGGTAGGATTAGACTTTATGACTTTAGGGTATTAGACCCTTGACCATTGTATCACCCCCTTGGCTATAAATAGCCACCCCAGGGAATTGTATTGGCATTAAAGATTTAGTTGAGAGCTTATGCTTTCTTTCTCTCCATTGTGTGAGGATTGTCCCGGATTTTATCCTAGCTCTTGTGCATTCTTTCCTTGTCAATATACAAGTTAGATTGGTGATCCAAGATCACAAAGCCCCCAATTCTGTGCCTCAAACCAAGTGCGTTGTTGTGTGGATTGACCATCACATCCCTCCCTTGAGTGTGTTGTCTAAGTAGCAGGTCACTCTCCATATATCATTGATTGAATACTTTCATCCACTATCCGTACCCATCATCTGACACTTATCCCCGAACCATATCCTTCAACCGCCACCCTACGCCGTGAAGATCGGGCCACCCCGTGCATCTCACATCAGTTGGTATCAGAGCTCCGTTTGGAACGGTAGGCATCTATCCCTTCATTTATATTTATTTTACCCATTAACCTTCTTATCCTTCCTTATTATCCACCCATTAAAAAAATCCTTTTCTTTGAAAAACTCCAGAATTAGCCTTTGTTGTGCAAGATTGAAATATTTTTCACATTGATTCAATTGTTCATCCATCTTATTTTCACTTTAAATTCTCTATATGTGATTTGTATCTGAAAAAAAACAAAAAAAAAATCAAATTCTCTCAACTCATCATTTTGTGCTTATCAAAATTAAGCACATCCTTTTGTTTGAGAGATTTCAAAAAAAAATTGTCTTACTCTCCATTCATCATCTTGTGCTTTAAAACTCCAAGCACAACACTTTTTGGGGAGATTTGATGAAAAAAAGGAGAAAAAAGCTGATACAATTACTTCATCATTGTGCTTTACATTATTCGCACTTTCCATATCCGTACATCACTTTCTACATCATTTTGCTTCATCCCCATTTTATATTTGAATCATATTGTTATATATTTATATTATCTTGCACAATCGGGAAAAAACCAAATACCACATTTCTACCCCCTTTTCCATCCATCATTTATCCATTTTCTACCCACTTTTCACCATTTACCCTTTACCACTCAAGTGTTTTGTGTTAAACCAGCCCCCAAAACAATCTTGATTGGGGAAATATTGGTGGCAAGTGATCACCCAAAAATAAGGTATTATATTTCATAAGAGCTTGGAATTTTAATTGAGTGTTAAGAGTGGAGAGAAATAAGCTAAAAAAATATCTTGAGTGTGTGAGTGTGTGCATATTGTTGTGTGTGTGTGTGTACATATTGTGTGTGTGAGTGTGTATATCTTGCATGCGTGAGTGTGTATCCTTGCATGTGTGTGTGTACATCTTGTGTGTGTGAGTGTTTATATCTTGCATGTGTGAGTGTGTATCCTTATGTGTGTGAGTGTGTAAATCTTGTGTGTGTGTGTGTACATTTCCCGTGTGTGAGTGAGTGCATATCATTGTGTGTGTCCCCCCTGGTGTGTGTTTGTTCTTGCATAACATATCATGGTAGAAGATTGTGGGAAGAAAATTGCTCATGTTAGCGATGAAGGAAGTCTATGTAGATCTCCCGCACCCGAAGCTACGCAATTCCAAATGAAAGCTTTGGTGATCCACTTCGAGAAGATTCTTGATCGGAAGTTGGAGGTGTTACATGAGAGGATTGATGAATTGGAGAATAAACCAAGCCCAAGGATGTTCCATGATAACCCACGACGCGCTCCAACACCATGTCGTCCCCACGTCATGGAGGAGGAAATAATGAACATTGAAGATGATCTTGATGATGTCCCATAAAGGAGGAGGTTGTACCAACAACCTAGAGGAGGACAAAGGAGACAACATGATGATGACCTGCTTGGCAGTATCAAGGTGAAGGTCCCTTCATTTCAAGGGAAAAGCGATCCGGAAGCATACTTGGAGTGGGAGATGCGGATCGAGCAAGTGTTTTCTTGTCATACCTATTTTGAGGAGAAAAAGGTAAAACTTGCAGCCCTTGAATTCATTGATTATGCATTAATATGGTGGGATCATGTTCAAAAGGAGAGATCCTGATATGGAGGACGTTCTATCCAAACTTGGGAAGACATGAAGTTTGTCATGCGGAAGCGCTTTGTTCCCTCACACTACCATATAGATCTCCACAACAAACTTTAGAGGCTCACCCAAGGGAGTAAGACCGTAGAGTATTAATATAAGGAGATGAAAATTTCCATGATTTAGGAAAATATTGAGGAAGATCCAGATGCAACCATGGCACTGTTTTTACATGGGCTCAATCAGGAGATTCCGGATCCAGTGGAGATGTACCACCATGTAGAGATACAAGATATGATCCACCAAGCCACCAAGATTAAACAAAAAATCAAAAGGAGGAGGAACATGAGGAAACCCACTACCCCTTTCACACCGTGGAGAAATCTGAGGAAGGAGATTGGAGAACCATCAAAGGAAAAAGAGGTGGTTGATCACAAAAGTGACAAGGTAATTCTTCCACCTAAGAAACCTACTTTTGAGGCTAACCAAACCAGTAATAGGGATATTTGGTGTTTCAAATGTCAAGGAAGGGGTCACATTGCTAGTGAGTGCCCAAACCGGCGCACCATGACCATCAACAAGTATGGAGAATGGGTATAACGACCCATACTTTACATATATTGTTAATACTTCAAAATTGAAGCATACTTATTACAACATATAACAAAACCACAAAGGACCGTATAGGTATAGTGTCTTTAGAAATTGGGAAACATAAACAACTGGTTCATAAAGCGTCTACATTGTCTCCCATTTATTTCATCATATCTATAGTCCCTTTTGGCATATCTTATTTAATAACCTTTTTCCTGACCTGGGGAAAAGAAAACATACAAAAAAGGGTGAGCTCAAATGCTCTGCAAGGGAAAATAAAGGAAATAAAAATCATATCATATCTTCTTGAAAATCATAACCTGCAAAAGAGATCATAATATCTTAACATGGAATAAATCATAGAAGTGAAAATGAGATCCCCATAATCATAACATAAAACTTGAAACTTTGTGTCATTCACACATAATCATGGAAAATCATTTCTTGTTAGTCATGACTCATTGCCAAGACTATCTTAGCGGACAAAGTCCATTTCTGAACCGAGTTCACTCCTCGTTTCAGTCCTGTATCACTGAACCGAAATAACCTTCCGTTCCAGCCATGTCTATCTCATGAGATATAAATCTTTACCCAATGCATTGGAGGGAGATATAGGTCCCACCCATCTTACAATGAATCCTTTCTTATGTGTGCCACATAATCATAAATCATACATCATCGCATAACACATGTAACAAAAATGGGATTCTTGAAACATCATGACATCATAAAACAAATCATATAAGGTAAATGACTTCATAAAAATAATTCCCTCAAAACATAATCAAATCAATGTAATAATATGGATAAAAACAGAACCCTATATTATCCTAGATGGAAAATAATTTTGATAAAACATTTGAACTCCATTCTTGGGGAAAATATCCTTTCTACTTCAAAAACACTTTTCTTTTATTAACGTGTCATAAAATTATAAACTAAAAGAAGTTGATTAAAAATAAACTTGAAAACTTATAAAGGAATATTCTTGGAAATAATGTTTTAAAAATCCATTCTTGTCGTATAAGTTAAAAAAACATTCTTCGTACTTTTGTCGGAAAAGTCAAAAAAAGTACCTCGTACGAAAAACGACAAAAGATTCCTTTCATATCTTTTACTAAAAACTCACCGAAGGGTAAAATTGGATTTAAACAATAGTAGGTGGATTGAAATAATTTTACATATTTAGGAAACATGGATGTGGATGATAAAATACACCCCAGTAAATACTAAAGTATAAACAATCTCGGATAAAAATGAGATTGTGATATTTCCCTTACCTTAGGTCTGATTTTCTTTGTACGTGTCCGAAGCTCCTGTATAATGGTTTAAATAATGTTATTGACTTATTCCAGAATCATACATATTGATATGATATCATATATGGTCATATTCTTAGCTTCTTATTAGTAATATTTCATTGTTACTTGTTACTCGGGTCTTTATTGCCTTTTGTTCTTATGCGTGTTTTGCCGAATAAATTCTTATTCTTATTTTAAGGTTATAGATACCTTATATCCAGAATGGTATTAGTGTAACATATATCATATTTATTCATTCAATTCATTTATGTAATTACTATGTAATGATGATCATGTAGAACGAGTCGCATCACATCGTGGATACGGTATTCCGTACGTACGCATGAGCGATGATATTGTTCCCATGATCGTGGAATTGTATTTAAGTGTATTTATACTATTTCAGTATCAATATAAATTTATAATAATCATATATGGTTACTCATTACACCATTATACCCATCCTTGTAAGGTGATGGTGGAAAATAGATTACACCACGGCGTGGAGACGGTATTCCGTACGTACGCACGCGCGGTGAGTTCATTTTTCCGTAGGATGGATAGAAGGTGAATTAGGGTTGTTTCATATTTATAATAACACATCAGTATGTAAGTAATACTGATGTTATTACTTTATCATGAAACAACTAAAGAAGAAGAAGTTGAAGAAGAAAGAAATTGAAAAGATCGGTAATGGATATTACCTCTTCTTTGAAACGCCTCTTTGAATCCTCCACTTAGGGAACTAAGATTGGTCTTTGAAGAAGACCAGGATCTCTAGGATTATTCTAGGGAAGTGGATAAGGGATTTTTTCAGGGTTTGTCCGAGCTTGAGTGCTCAAATTGGTGTGAGGAGGAGGGGGAGGAGGTGCCCTTTTATAAGGGAGGAGAGGGGCACCTTAGGAATATCTCAAACTATTATTTTATATTAAAGTCAAAATCGGTTTATAATGGTTCCAAAGGGTCTTATTTAGAATGTAAAGTGGGGATGGGTCGAAATACTATCAACCAATAGGATTTAGACAAGTTTAGGTTATTATTTTAACCTTATCAATTAGATTTAACTCTAAGTTAAATATTTAACTTTTACCGTGACTTTTTGTTTTCTTACACTATATGGTTAATACACTTACTATAACATGCCAAACGAACCCCAAGTTGTTTATTATTAATATATATATCCTTATCTAAGTAATTTGGCCGAATCTTAGATTTTTAGGAATAAAATAACAATTAATAATATAATATTTGATTTAAAAACTATTTTGTGTCAATTTTGACACTATTTGATATATGATTTTTGTGAAAGTCATAACAGAATTATATGTTCGAACCAAGTTGATTAAATCAACAATAATATATCATATTAACCTATAAAACTAGTGTAATTCATAAAAAGTCTCAAATTACATTTATTTGAGCATTTTTAACATCAATTATGTTAACATTTCCTTAAAAGGGTAATTACTGCATCATCGTTGTGTCATAAATAAATTAATTTATTTAAAGTCTAAAAATTATAAATAAAATATCATTATGTAGGAAATATTTTTATCTTTCTAATGAATATTTATAGTAGAATTTATCTTATGTATAACCCCATATTAATGTTTTAGTTATTAAACTTTGATTTTAACTATTTTAACTATTCATTAAATAAAATAATATTAAATGTCATAATCTAATCCAAGTGGACCTAAATGGTCATATTATATTCATAAGGTTGTTTTTGGTCGAATTACACTTATCCAATAGAATTATTACATGTGTTAGGGTAATAGTAATATCATATTTACCCTTAGTTACCCTATTTACTATTAACCGCGGTAAAAAAAGTAAAAAGTTACTATTCACCAAAAAATTATTTTTATCTCATTGAACCACATTTTACTTACTGATATCAACCGTGTCTGTCGGATTTTCGAAATTCCATTCACCTAAGCGGTAAAATTAAGTTTTATGCAAAATTCAGTTTTTAACCTACCACTTAGTTGTTTCACTATTCATGAAAAATTGAAAGTTTTCAGAAAAATACCAAAATTTCACCCAAGGCTAATTTCGGTATTCCGAATCCAAAAATGAAGTCCATTTTGAAAAATAAAATTTATAAAATTTCAAAAAGTGGTTATTACTATTCATAACGGCTAGTTTTAATAATATTTTAATAGCATATCGTTGTTTAGTGAAACTCGGTATTGCGTACAACGCAAGCTATCGAGGAAGGTCGTGATTGCGTGTAAAGTAAGTCAAGCTAGTGTGTAGTGAAAGATTCCTTTGATGATATATATATAACATAAAAACAAAATATTACACATAAAAATCTCGGGTGTTACATTCTACCCCCCTTAAAAAGAATTTCGCCCTCGAAATTCCTCACTTTGTAACAAACAGATGAGGATACTTTTCCCTCATCATATCCTCAAGCTCTCATGTAGCTTCTTCAAGTTGGTGGTTCCTCCATAAAACTTTCACCAATCGAGTGGTCTTGTTTCGTAGGACTTTTTCGCTACGATCCAGAATCTCTATCGGTTGTTCTTCAAAAGAAAGATCTTGCTCCAGCGGTACAACTTCTAAGCTGAGTACATGTGAAGGATCAGGTATGTACTTTCTCAGGAGAGATACATGGAACACATTGTGAAATTGAGAGAGATTCTGTGGAAGCGCCAATCGGTAAGCTACCTTTCCAACACGATCCAGTATTTCGAAAGGACCGATATATCTAGGGCTCAACTTCCCCTTCTTTCCAAATCTCATAACCCTCTTCCAGGGAGATATTCGTAAGAACACTTTATCACCCACTTCAAACTCTAGGTCTTTTCTTCGGTTGTCGGAATAACTTTTCTGTCAACTCTGAGCTGCTCTTATGTGTTGTTGAATAGATCTGACCTTTTCTGCCATTTCATCAACGAGATCAGGTCCTAATAGCTTTCTTTCCCCAACATCATCCCAGCAAGCTGGAGTCCTGCATTTCTTTCCATAGAGAGCTTCGTAAGGAGCCATCTGAATACTGGAGTGAAAGCTATTATTATAAGAAAATTCCACCAAAGGTAGGTGTTGATCCCAACCTCCTTTGAAACCCATAGAGCAAGCTCTCAACATATCTTCTAGGGTTTGAATTGTTCTCTCAGACTGACCGTCTGTCTGAGGATGATAAGCAGTGCTGAAACTCAACTCTGTATCCAGAGTATGCTGAAGACTTCGCCAGAACTTCGAGGTAAATCTCGGATTCCGATCAGATATAATAGAAAGTGGTACTCCATGCAATCTTACCACTTCCTTTACATATATCCTGGCAAGCTGATCTAGAGATAAATCCTCTCTAATAGCAATGAAGTGTGCAGACTTTGTAAGACGATCAACTATGACCCAAATAGCATTATTGCCTTTGGATGTTTTAGGAAGTCCTGTGACAAAGTACATAGTGATGTTTTCCCATTTCCATTCGGGTATGGGTAATGGTTGTAACATCCCCTTAAACTTTTGTCTCTCAGCTTTAACTTGTTGACAAACCAAGCATCGAGAGACATATTCAGCAACATCTCTTTTCATGCCATCCCACCAGAAGTACTCTTTCAGGTCCATATACATCTTCGTGCTTCCAGGATGAATAGAGAATGAAGAACTATGAGCCTCATCCAGCAGCTCCTTCTTTAACTCGGGGATGGGAGGAACACAAATTCGATTCCTGAACTTTATTATCCCATCACAATCAAGGTTGAACTTAGGAACATTTCTCACCTTCTTTTGTAACTCGACATCTTCTTTTTGTGCCTCTTTAATCTTCACATGTATAGATGGTTGAACATTCATTTGAGAAAGATAAGATTTTTCCCCTTCCATTATAATTCCAAGATCCATCCTTTGTAAATCCATAAATATTGGATCTTTTGTGATCCTCATCATGGATAAACTAGCATGGTCTTTTCGACTTAATGCATCTGCCACCTTGTTTGCTTTCCCAGGGTGGTAATGGATTGAGCAGTCATAATCCTTAATCAGCTCCAACCATCTTCTTTGACGCATATTCAGCTCCTTTTGTGTGAAAATATACTTTAAACTTTTATGATTAGTATAAATATCACACCTTTCACCATAAAGGTAATGCCTCCAAATCTTTAATGCAAATATTACCGCAGCTAACTCCAAATCATGTGTTGGGTAATTTTGCTCATGGATTTTCAACTGTCGTGAGGCATAAGCTATCACCATATCATTTTTCATAAGAACACACCCCAATCCCTTATTGGATGCATCACTGTAGATCACAAACCTTTCTCCACTACAAGGCAGTGTGAGCACAGGTGCACTGGATAACCTTCTTTTCAATTCCTTGAAATTCTCTTCACATTCCTCTGTCCAAACAAACTTAACTCCTTTCCGAGTCAACTTGGTGAGTGGGTTAGATAATCATGAAAAATCTTTTACAAAACGTCGATAATATCCAGCCAAACCAAGAAAACTTCGGATCTCAGTTACTGTTGTTGGTCTCAACCATCTTTCGATAACCTCTGTTTTTGCTGGATCCACAGATATCCCCTCTTTTGAGATTATGTGACCCAAAAATGCAACTTTTTGAAGCCAAAATTCACACTTCGTAAATTTGGCATAAAGCTTCTCCTTTCTCAGGGTCTTCAATATAATTCTCAAGTGATCTTCATGCTATTCCTTGCTCTTTGAATAGACAAGAATATCGTCTATAAAGACTACCACAAATTGATCAAGATAGTCTCTAAAGACTCTATTCATTAGATCCATGAAGATAGCAGGGGCATTAGTAAGACCAAATGGCATCACTATAAATTCATAGTGTCCATACCTTGTACGGAAAGCCATCTTTGGTATATCCTCCCTTTTGACCCTTAATTGATGATACCCTGAACGAAGATCAATCTTGGAAAAGTATTGAGCTCCGCGTAGTTGGTCAAATAAGTCATCAATGCGTGGGAGAGGATATTTGTTCTTGATAGTGATCTAGTTAAGTTCTCGATAATCAATGCAGAGTCTCATTGATCCATGTTTCTTCTTAACAAATAGAACAGGTGTTCCCCAAGGTGATGCACTAGGGCATATGAATCCCTTATCAAGATTCTCTTGGAGTTGCTTCTTCAATTCCTGCAACTCAATTGGGGCCATTCTATAAGGTGTCTTTGAAATAGGCAAAGCACCCGTTACGAGTTCTATTGAAAACTCAACTTCACGATTTGGTGGAAGACCCGGTAATTCCTCCGGAAATACATCATCAAACTCCCGTACGATGGGAATATTCTTAATCGCGAGTTTCTCACCAACCATTTGAGATAAATAACCTTCATTTAGTGGAATCAATACCCATAAAATGGAATAAATTTCCACTGGAAGGTTATGTTCATCCTTGCATTGATAGACGATCATAGATTGATCTGGAATATGAAATGTGACTTCCCTTATTTGGAAATTGATATGAGATCCGTATAAAGAAAGTCAATCCATGCCAAGAATCACATCTAATTCCACTAAAGGAAGGATCACAAGATTTGCAGGAAGCACTTTCCCACAAACGTCGATCGGAGAATAATTATAAACTTTTGATGCGATTGATGTGCCATTAGGTGTTGTCACAGCTAACTCAACATCTAATTGTTGAGGTAATACGGTGATACCCTTAGAAAATTCTTCAGAAATAAAAGAGTGGGTGGATCCAGAATCAAATAAAACCTTTGCTACTTTAGAGTGGATGGTAAGTGTACCTTTCACCACTTCGTTATCGTACCCCACATCGCTGATAGAAATTGCATGTGACATTCCTTTGTGTTTATACTTAAGAGTTTGTTGACGTCGACCATTATCATCAACCCTTGGATTTGGACATTGATTGGCATAATGCCCCATCTCCTTGCACTTGAAACATTGAAGTGTAGTAGGTTCATTCTGTGTATCCCTTCCTTTGTTTGCATCATTAGACATCTTCTTCCCATTATCGCGGCATTCAAATGCCCGATGACCTTCCTTTCCACATTTGAAACATTTACTTGTCCCTTTAAGACAACTCCCTCCGTGTTTCTTTCCACAGTTTGAGCATAAGGGAAAGCTCATCTTCTTTTCAGTGTGCTCTTTATATTTTCCTTTGAATTCTATTTTCCTCTTCTTATCAAACCCATATGACTGATGGGTTACTCCAATATCTATCTCCACTTTGAGAGCACATCGAACGATTTCCTCGTTGCTATTGAAGTCCCTTATGGCTAACGCCCTTAGAAGACTTGGTTTTAAGCCACTAAAGAATCGATCGATCTTACTCTCAGGTTGGATAATAATACCAGAAGCGTACCTTGCAAGTCTTGTAAAATTTTATTCATAGGTACCAACAGATTCATCATCCCTTTGCTTCAGTTCAAGAAACTCTTTCTCCATCTTTGTTCGGAGAATACGAGGGAAGTACTTATTGAAAAATAAGTTCTTGAACTCGTCCCATTCCATAGACTCAATTTCATCCCTTTGCCTCATATTCTTAATAAGATTCCACCATTGATCAACATCTCCTTCCAAACGATACACTGCTAGGATGACTTTATCATGTTCAGAACATTGAAGAACTGAAAATATCTTTTCAGTAGTACTAATCCATTGTTCAGCAACTAATGGATCAGTAGACCCGCTGAAAGAAGGTGGACGCTGCCTCATGAAGGATTCAACAGAATGTTGCTCCTTCCTTTGCTCGTTTGGAAGTCCTGCATGATTCATAGCTTGAGAAAGTTGTGTGAGCATGGCTACAAGATTTTGCATTCCAGCTCCCATATCGTTTGGTTGCTCATGGGGACAACCATTTCATTGCCCATCGCATTCCGCATTAACACGGTTCCTTCAGCTTCCAGCCATTGACTAAAACCAAGAAGAATAGTGCGAGCAACACTAATTATAATAGGAAAACCACATAATTCAAGAATAAAATTTTCACGCTTAAGGTCTTATCTTAGGTTATTCATGGCCATTTCTAAAACACTAAGATTGTGTTCTATGCTTAGAATTATCCTTAGGGTTCTTACTAAGGCTTTCACATCCTAGTTTCCAAAGGTTGACTATACCTTTCCTCCGATACCAACTATAATGACCCATACTTTACATACATTGTTAATACTTCAAAATTGAAGCATACTTATAACAACATATAACAAAACCACAAAGGACCGTATAGGTATAGTGTCTTTAGAAACTGGGAAACATAAACAACTGGTTCATAAAGCATCTACTTTGTCTCCCATTTATTTCATCATATCTATAGTCCCTTTTGGCATATCTTACTTAATAACCTTCTTCCTGACCTGGGGAAAAGAAAACATACAAAAAAGGGTGAGCTCAAATGCTCAGTAAGGGAAAATAAAGGAAATAAAAATCATATCATATCTTCTTGAAAATCATAACCTGCAAAAGAGATCATAATATCTTAACATGGAATAAATCATAGAAGTGAAAATGAGATCCCCATAATCATAACATAAAACCTGAAACTTTGTGGCATGCACACATAATCATGGAAAATCATTTCTTGTTAGTCATGACTCATTTCTAAGATTATCTTAGCGGACAAAGTCCATTTCTGAACCGAGTTCACTCCTCGTTTCAGTCCTGTATCACTGAACCGAAATAACCTTCCATTCCATCCATGTCTATCTCATGAGATATAAATCTTTACCCAATGCATTGGAGGGAGATATAGGTCCCACCCATCTTACAATGAATCCTTTCTTATGTGTGCCACATAATCATAAATCATACATCATCGCATAACACATGTAACAAAAATGGGATTCTTGAAACATCATGACATCATAAAACAAATCATATAAGGTAAATGACTTCATAAAAATAATTCCCTCAAAACATAATAAAATAAATGTAATAATAGGGATAAAAACAGAACCCTATATTATCCTATATGGAAAATAATTTTGATAAAACATTTGAACTCCATTCTTGAGGAAAATATCCTTTCTACTTCAAAAAAACTTTTCTTTTATTAACGTGTCATACAATTATAAACTAAAAGAAGTTGATTAAAAATAAAATTGAAAACTTATAAAGGAATATTCTTGGAAATAATTTTTTAAAAATCCATTCTTTCCGTATAAGTTAAAAAAACATTCTTCATACTTTTGTCGGAAAAGTCAAAAAAAGTACCACGTACGAAAAACGACAAAAGATTCCTTTCATATCTTTTACTAAAAACTCGCCGAAGGGTAAAATTGGATTTAAACAATAGTAGGTGGATTGAAATAATATTAAATATTGAGGAAACATGCATGTGGATGATAAAATACACCCCAGTAAATACTAAAGTATAAACAATCTCGGATAAAAATGAGATTATGATATTTCCCTTACCTTAGGTCCGATTTGCTTTGTACATGTCCGAAGCTCCTGTATAATGGTTTAAATAATGTTATTGACTTATTCCAGAATCATACACAATGATA
Organism: Viscum album; assembly: GCA_963277665.1. NCBI lineage: Eukaryota > Viridiplantae > Streptophyta > Magnoliopsida > Santalales > Viscaceae > Viscum > Viscum album. The sequence goes on along the minus strand of OY728167.1, from coordinate 241,381,462 downwards.
TGATATCATATATGGTCATATTATTAGCTTCTTATTAGTAATATTTCATTGTTACTTGTTACTCGGGTCTTTATTGCCTTTTGTTCTTATGCGTGTTTTGCCGAATAAATTCTTATTCTTCTTTTAAGGTTATAGATACCTTATATCCAGAATGGTATTAGTGTAACATATATAATATTTATTCATTCAATTCATTTACGTAATTACTATGTAATGATGATCATGTAGAACGAGTCGCATCACATCGTGGAGACGGTATTCCGTACGTACGCACGAGCGATTATATTGTTCACATGATCGTGGAATTGTATTTAAGTGTATTTATACTATTTTAGTATCAATATCACTTTATAATAATCATATATAGTTACTCATTACACCATTATACCCATCCTTGTAAGGTGATGGTGGAAAATAGATTACACCACGGCTTGGAGACGGTATTCCGTACGTACGCACGCGCGGTGATTTCATTTTTCTGTAGGATGGATAGAAGGTGAATTAGGGTTGTTTCATATTTATAATAATATATCAGTATGTAATTAATACTGATGTTATTACTTTATCATGAAAAAACTAAATAAGAAGAAGTTGAAGAAGAAAGAAATTGAAAAGATCGGTAATGGATATTACCTCTTCTTTGAAACGCCTCTTTGAATCCTCCACTTAGGGAACTAAGATTGGTCTTTGAAGAAGACTAGGACATCTAGGATTATTCTAGGGAAGTGGAGAAGGGATTTTATCAGGGGTTTTCCGAGCTTGAGTGCTCAAATTGGTGTGAGGAGGAGGGGGAGGAGGCGCCCTTTTATAAGGGAGGAGAGGGGCACCTTAGGAATATCTCAAAATATTATTTTATATTAAAGTCAAAATTGGTTTATAATGGTTCCAAAGGGTCTTATTTCTAAGGTAAAGTGGGGATGGGTAGAAATCCTATCAACCAATAGGATTTATACATGTTTAGGTTATTATTTTCACCTTATCAATTAGATTTAACTCTAAGTTAAATAATTTAACTTTTACCGTGACTTTTTGTTTTCTTACACTATATGGTTAATACACTTACTATAACATGCCAAACGAACCCCAAGTTGTTTATTATTAATATATATATCCTTATCTAAGTCATTTGGCCGAATCTTAGATTTTTAGGAATAAAATAACAATTAATAATATAATATTTGATTTAAAAACTATTTTGTGTCAATTTTGACACTATTTGATATATGATTTTTGTGAAAGTCATAACAGAATTATATGTTCGAACCAAGTTGATTAAATCAACACTAATATATCATAGTAACCTATAAAATTAGTGGAATTCATAAAAAGTCTCAAATTACATTTATTTGAGCATTTTTAACATCAATTATGTTAACATTTCCTTAAAAGGGTAATTACTGCATCATCGTTGTGTCATAAATAAATTAATTAATTTAAAGTCTAAAAATTATAAATAAAATATCATTATGTAGGAAATATTTTTATCTTTCTAATGAATATTTATAGTCGAATTTATCTTATGTATAACAACATATTAAAAATGTTTTAGTTATTAAACTTTGATTTTAACTATTTTAACTATTCATTAAATAAAATAATATTAAATGTCATAATCTAATCCAAGTGGACCTAAATGGTCATATTATATTCATAAGGTTGTTTTTGGTCGAATTACACTTATCCAATAGAAGTAGGACATGTGTTAGGGTAATAATAATATCATATTTACCCTTAGTTACCCTATTTACTATTAATCGCGATAAAAAAAGTAAAAAGTTACTATTCACCAAAAAATTATTTTTATCTCATTGAACCACATTTTACTTAATGATATCAACCGTGTCTGTCGGATTTTAGAAATTCCATTCACAGAAGCGGTAAAATTAAGTTTTATGCAAAATTCGGTTTTTAACCTACCACTTAGTGGTTTCACTATTCATCAAAAATTGAAAGTTTTCAGAAAAATACCAAAATTTCACCCAAGGATAATTTCGGTATTCCGAATCCAAAAATGAAGTCCATTTTGAAAAATAAAATTTATAAAATTTCAAAAAGTGGTTATTACTATTCATAACGGCTAGTTTTAATAATATTTTAATAGCATATCGTTGTTTAGTGAAACTCGGTATTGCGTACAACGCAAGCTATCGAGGAAGGTCGCGATTACGTGTAAAGTAAGTCAAGCTAGTGTGTAGTGAAATATTCCTTTGATGATATATATATAACATAAAAACAAAATATTACTCATAAAAATCTCGGGTGTTATATTCTGCCCCCCTTAAAAAGAATTTCGCCCTCGAAATTCGTCACTTTGTAACAAACAGATGAGGATACTTTTCCCTCATCATATCCTCAAGCTCCCATGTAGCTTCTTCAAGTTGGTGGTTCCTCCATAAAACTTTCACCAATCGAGTGGTCTTGTTTCGTAGGACTTTTTCGCTACGATCCAGAATCTCTATCGGTTGTTCTTCATAAGAAAGATCTTGCTCCAGTGGTACAACTTCTAAGTTGAGTACATGTGAAGGATCAGGTATGTACTTTCTCAGGAGAGATACATGGAACACATCGTGAAATTGAGAGAGATTCTGTGGAAGTGCCAATCGGTAAGCTACCTTTCCAACACGATCCAGTATTTCGAAAGGACGGATATATCTAGGGCTCAACTTCCCCTTCTTTCCAAATCTCATAACCCTCTTCCAGGGAGATATTCGTAAGAAAACTTTATCACCCACTTCAAACTCTAGGTCTTTTCTTCGGTTGTCGGCATAACTTTTCTGTCGACTCTGAGCTGCTCTTATGTGTTGTTGAATAGATCTGACCTTTTCTGCCATTTCATCAACGAGATCAGGTCCTAATAGCTTTCTTTCCCCAACTTCATCCCAGCAAGCTGGAGTCCTGCATTTCTTTCCATAGAGAGCTTCTTAAGGAGCCATCTGAATACTGGAGTGAAAGCTATTATTATAAGAAAATTCCACCAAAGGTAGGTGTTGATCCCAACCTCCTTTGAAATCCATAGAGCAAGCTCTCAACATATCTTCTAGGGTTGGAATTGTTCTCTCAGACTGACCGTCTGTCTGAGGATGATAAGCAGTGCTGAAACTCAACTCTGTATCCAGAGTATGCTGAAGACTTTTCCAGAACTTCGAGGTAAATCTCGGATTCCAATCAGATATAATAGAAAGTGGTACTCCATGCAATCTTACCACTTCCTTTACATATATCCTGGCAAGCTGATCTAGAGATAAATCCTCTCTAATAGCAATGAAGTGTGCAGACTTTGTAAGACGATCAACTATGACCCAGATAGCATTATTGCCTTTGGATGTTTTATGAAGTCCTGTGACAAAGTACATAGTGATGTTTTCCCATTTCCATTCGGGTATGGGTAATGGTTGTAACATCCCCTTAGACTTCTGTCTCTCAGCTTTAACTTGTTGACAAACCAAGCATCGAGAGACATATTCAGCAACATCTCTTTTCATGCCATCCCACCATAAGTACTCTTTCAGGTCCCTATACATCTTCGTGCTTCCAGGATGAATAGAGAATGAAGAACTATGAGCCTCATCCAGCAGCTCCTTCTTTAACTCGGGGATGGGAGGAACACAAACCCGATTCCTGAACTTTATTATCCCATCACAATCAAGGTTGAACTCAGGAACATTTCTCACCTTCTTTTGTAACTCGACATCTTCTTTTTGTGCCTCTTTAATCTTCACATGTATAGATGGTTGAACATTCATTTGAGAAAGATAAGATTTTTCCCCTTCCATTATAATTCCAAGATCCATCCTTTGTAAATCCATAAATATTGGATCTTTTGTGATCCTCATCATGGATAAACTAGCATGGTCTTTTCGACTTAATGCATCTGCCACCTTGTTTGCTTTCCCAGGGTGGTAATGGATTGAGCAGTCATAATCCTTAATCAGCTCCAACCATCTTCTTTGACGCATATTCAGCTCCTTTGGTGTGAAAATATACTTTAAACTTTTATGATCAGTATAAATATCACACATTTCACCATAAAGGTAATGCCTCCAAATCTTTAATGCAAATATTACCGCAGCTAACTCCAAATCATGTGTTGGGTAATTTTTCTCATGGATTTTCAACTGTCGTGAGGCATAAGCTATCACCATATCATTTTGCATAAGAACACACCCCAATCCCTTATTGGATGCATCACTGTAGATCACAAACCTTTCTCCACTACAAGGCAGTGTGAGCACAGGTGCACTAGATAACCTTCTTTTCAATTCCTTGAAATTCTCTTCACATTCCTCTGTCCAAACAAACTTAACTCCTTTCTGAGTCAACTTGGTGAGTGGGTTAGATAATCATGAAAAATCTTTTACAAAACGTCGATAATATCCAGCCAAACCAAGAAAACTTCGGATCTCAGTTACTGTTGTTGGTCTCGACCATCTTTCGATAACCTCTGTTTTTGCTGGATCCATAGATATCCCCTCTTTTGAGATTATGTGACCAAAAAATGCAACTTTTTGAAGCCAAAATTCACACTTGGTAAATATGGGATAAAGCTTCTCCTTTCTCAGGGTCTTCAATATAATTCTCAAGTGATCTTCATGCTCTTCCTTGCTCTTTGAATAGACAAGAATATCGTCTATAAAGACTACCACAAATTGATCAAGATAGTCTCTAAAGACTCTATTCATTAGATCCATGAAGATAGCAGGGGCATTAGTAAGACCAAATGGAATCACTATAAATTCATAGTGTCCATACCTTTTACGGAAATCCATCTTTGGTATATCCTCCCTTTTGACCCTTAATTTATGATACCCTGAACGAAGATCAATCTTGGAAAAGTATTGAGCTCCGCGTAGTTGGTCAAATAAGTCATCAATGCGTGGGAGAGGATATTTTTTCTTGATAGTGATCTTGTTAAGTTCTCGATAATCAATACAGAGTCTCATTGATCCATGTTTCTTCTTAACAAATAGAACAGGTGCTCCCCAAGGTGATGCACTAGGGCGTATGAATCCCTTATCAAGATTCTCTTGGAGTTGCTTCTTCAATTCCTGCAACTCAATTGGGGCCATTCTATAAGGTGTCTTTGAAATAGGCAAAGCACCCGGTATGAGTTCTATTGAAAACTCAACTTCACGATTTGGTGGAAGACCCGGTAATTCCTCCGGAAAGACATCATCAAACTTCCGTACGATGGGAATATTCTTAATCGCGAGTTTCTCACCAACCATTTGAGATAAATAACCTTCATTTAGTGGAATCAATACCCATAAAATGGAAGAAATTTCCACTGGAAGGTTATGTTCATCCTTGCATTGATAGACGATCATAGATTGAACTGGAATATGAAATTTGACTTCCCTTCTTTGGAAATTGATATGAGATCCGTATAAAGAAAGTCAATCCATGCCAAGAATCACATCGAATTACACTAAAGGAAGGATCACAAGATTTGCAGGAAGCACTTTCCCACAAACGTCGATCGGAGAAGAATTATAAACTTTTGATGCGATTGATGTGCCATTAGGTGTTGTCACAGCTAACTCAACATCTAATTCTTGAGGTAATACGGTGATACCCTTAGAAAATTCTTCAGAAATAAAAGAGTGGGTGGATCCAGAATCAAATAAAACCTTTGCTACTTTAGAGTGGATGGTAAGTATACCTTTCACCACTTCGTTATCGTACTCCACATCGCTGATAGAAATTGCATGTGACATTCCTTTGTCTTTAGCCTTAAGAGTTTGTTGACGTCGACCATCATCATCAACCCTTGGATTTAGGCATTGATTGGCATAATGACCCATCTCCTTGCACTTGAAACATTGAAGTGTAGTAGGTTCATTCTGTGTATCCCTTCCTTTGTTTGCATCATTAGACATCTTCTTCCCATTATCGCGGCATTCAAATGCCCGATGACCTTCCTTTCCACATTTGAAACATTTACTTGTCCCTTTAAGACAACTACCTCCGTGTTTCTTTCCACAGTTTGAGCATAAGGGAAAGCTCATCTTCTTTTCAGTGTGCTCTTTAGATTTTCCTTTGAATTCCATTTTCCTCTTCTTATAAAACCCATATGACTGATGGGTTACTCCAATCTCTATCTCGACTTTGAGAGCACATCGAACGATTTCCTCGTTGCTATTGAAGTCCCTTATGGCTAACGCCCTTCGAAGACTTGGTTTTAAGCCACTAAAGAATCGATCGATCTTACTCTCAGGTTGGATAAAAATACCAGAAGCGTACCTTGAAAGTCTTGTAAAATTTTATTCATAGGTACCAACAGATTCATCATCCCTTTGCTTCAGTTCAAGAAACTCTTTCCCCATCTTTGTTCGGAGAATACGAGGGAAGTACTTATTTAAAAATAAGTTCTTGAACTTGTCCCATTCCATGGACTCAATTTCATCCCTTTGCCTCGTATTCTTAATAAGATTCCACCATTGATCAGCATCTCCTTCCAAACGATACACTGCTAGGATGACTTTATCATGTTCAGAACATTGAAGAACTGAAAATATCTTTTCAGTAGTACTAATCCATTGTTCAGCAACTAATGGATCAGTAGACCCGCTGAAAGAAGGTGGACGCTGCCTCATGAAGGATTCAACAGAATGTTGCTCCTTCCTTTGCTCGTTTGGAAGTCCTGCATGATTCATATCTTGAGAAAGTTGTGTGAGCATGGCTACAAGATTTTGCATTCCAGCTCCCATATCGTTTGGTTGCTCATGGGGACAATCATTGCATTGCCCATCGCATTCCGCATTAACACGGTTCCTTCGGGTTCCAGCCATTGACTAAAACCAAGAAGAATAATGTGAGCAACACTAATTATAATAGGAAAACCACATAATTCAAGAATAAAATTTTCACACTTAAGGTCTTATCTTAGGTTATTCATGGCCATTTCTAAAACACTAAGATTGTGTTCTATGCTTAGACTTATCCTTAGGGTTCTTACTAAGGCTTTCACATCCTAGTTTCCAAAGGTTGACTATACCTTTCCTCTGATACCAACTATAACGACCCATACTTTACATACATTGTTAATACTTCAAAATTGAAGCATACTTATTACAACATATAACAAAACCACAAAGGACCGTATAGGTATAGTGTCTTTAGAAACTGGGAAACATAAACAACTGGTTCATAAAGCATCTACACTGTCTCCCATTTATTTCATCATATCTATAGTCCCTTTTGGCATATCTTACTTAATAACCTTCTTCCTAACCTGGGGAAAAGAAAACTTACAAAAAAGGGTGAGCTCAAATGCTCAGAAAGGGAAAATAAAGGAAATAAAAATCATATCATATCTTCTTGAAAATCATAACCTGCAAAAGAGATCATAATATCTTAACATGGAATAAATCATAGAAGTGAAAATGAGATCGCCATAATCATAACATAAAACTTGAAACTTTTTGGCATGCACACATAATCATGGAAAATCATTTCTTGTTAGTCATGACTCATTTCCAAGATTATCTTAGCGGACAAAGTCCATTTCTGAACCGAGTTCACTCCTCGTTTCAGTCCTGTATCACTGAACCTAAATAACCTTCCATTCCATCCATGTCTATCTCATGAGATATAAATCTTCACCCAATGCATTGGAGGGAGATATAGGTCCCACCCATCTTACAATGAATCCTTTCTTATGTGTGCCACATAATCATAAATCATACATCATCGCATAACACATGTAACAAAAATGGGATTCTTGAAACATCATGACATCATAAAACAAATCATATAAGGTAAATGACTTCATAAAAATAATTCCCTCAAAACATAATAAAATCAATGTAATAATAGGGATAAAAACAGAACCCTATATTATCCTAGATGGAAAATAATTTTGATAAAACATTTGAACTCCATTCTTGAGGAAAATATCCTTTCTACTTCAAAAACACTTTTCTTTTATTAACGTGTCATACAATTATAAACTAAAATAAGTTGATTAAAAATAAACTTGAAAACTTATAAAGGAAGATTCTTGGAAATAATGTTTTAAAAATCCATTCTTGCCGTATAAGTTAAAAAAACATTCTTCGTACTTTTGTCGGAAAAGTCAAAAAAAGTACCACGTAGGAAAAACGACAAAAGATTCCTTTCATATCTTTTACTAAAAACTCACCGAAGGGTAAAATTGGATTTAAAAAATAGTAGGTGGATTGAAATAATATTACATATTGAGGAAACATGCATGTGGATGATAAAATACACCCCAGTAAATACTAAAGTATAAACAATCTCAGATAAAAATGAGATTATGATATTTCCCTTACCTTAGGTCCGATTTGCTTTGTACATGTCCGAAGCTCCTGTATAATGGTTTAAATAATGTTATTGAATTATTCCAGAATCATACATATTGATATGATATCATATATGGTCATATTCTTAGCTTCTTATTAGTAATATTTCATTGTTACTTGTTACTCGGGTCTTTATTGCCTTTTGTTCTTATGCGTGTTTTGCCGAATAAATTCTTATTCTTCTTTTAAGGTTATAGATACCTTATATCCAGAATGGTCTTAGTGTAACATATATCATATTTATTCATTCAATTCATTTATGTAATTACTATGTAATGATGATCATGTAGAACGAGTCGCATCACATCATGGAGACGGTATTCCGTACGTACGCACGAGCGATTATATTGTTCCCATGATCGTGGAATTGTATTTAAGTGTATTTATACTATTTTAGTATCAATATCACTTTAAAATAATCATATATAGTTACCCATTACACCATTATACCCATCCTTTTAAGGTGATGGTGGAAAATAGATTACACCACGGCGTGGAGACGGTATTCCGTACGTACGCACGCGCGATGATTTCATTTTTCCGTAGGATGGATAGAAGGTGAATTAGGGTTGTTTCATATTTATAATAACATATCAGTATGTAAGTAATACTGATGTTATTACTTTATCATGAAAAAACTAAAGAAGAAGAAGTTGAAGAAGAAAGAAATTGAAAAGATCGGTAATGGATATTACCTCTTCTTTGAAACGCCTCTTTGAATCCTACACTTAGGGAACTAAGATTGGTCTTTGAAGAAGACCAGGAACTCTAGGATTATTATAGGGAAGTGGAGAAGGGATTTTGTCAGGGTTTTTCTGAGCTTGAGTGCTCAAATTGGTGTGAGGAGGAGGGGGAGGAGGTTCCCTTTTATAAGGGAGGAGAGGGGCACCTTAGGAATATCTCAAAATATTATTTTATATTAAAGTCAAAATCAGTTTATAATGGTTCCAAAGGGTCTTATTTCGAAGGTAAAGTGGGGATGGGTCGAAATCCTATCAACCAATAGGATTTAGACAAGTTTAGGTTATTATTTTAACCTTATCAATTAGATTTAACTCTAAGTTAAATAATTTAACTTTTACCGTGACTTTTTGTTTTCTTACACTATATGGTTAATACACTTACTATAACATGCCAAACGAACCCCAAGTTGTTTATTATTAATATATATATCCTTATCTAAGTCATTTGGCCTAATCTTAGATTTTTAGGAATAAAATAACAATTAATAATATAATATTTGATTTAAAAACTATTTTGTGTCAATTTTGACACTATTTGATATATGATTTTTGTGAAAGTCATAACAGAATTATATGTTCGAACCAAGTTGATTTAATCAACAATAATATATCATAGTAATCTATAAAATTAGTGGAATTCATAAAAAGTCTCAAATTACATTTATTTGAGCATTTTTAACATCAATTATGTTAACATTTCCTTAAAAGGGTAATTACTGCATCATCGTTGTGTCATAAATAAATTAATTTATTTAAAGTCTAAAAATTATAAATAAAATATCATTATGTAGGAAATCTTTTTATATTTCTAATGAATATTTATAGTCGAATTTATCTTATGTATAACCCCATATTAAAAATGTTTTAGTTATTAAACTTTGATTTTAACTATTTTAACTATTCATTAAATAAAATAATATTAAATGTCATAATCTAATCCAAGTGGACCTAAATTGTCATATTATATTCATAAAGTTGTTTTTGGTCGAATTACACTTATCCAATAGAATTAGGACATGTGTTAGGGTAATAGTAATATCATATTTACCCTTAGTTACCCTATTTACTATTAACCGCGGTAAAAAAAGTAAAAAGTTACTATTCACCAAAAAATTATTTTTATCTCATTGAACCACATTTTACTTACTGATATCAACCGTTTCTGTCGGATTTTTGAAATTCCATTCACAGAAGCGGTAAAATTAAGTTTTATGCAAAATTCAGTTTTTAACCTACCACTTAGTGGTTTCACTATTCATCAAAAATTGAAAGTTTTCAGAAAAATACCAAAATTTCACCCAAGGCTAATTTCGGTATTCCGAATCCAAAAATGAAGTCCATTTTGAAAAATAAAATTTATAAAATTTCAAAAAGTGGTTATTACTATTCATAACGGCTAGTTTTAATAATATTTTAATAGCATATCGTTGTTTAGTGAAACTCGGTATTGCGTACAACGCAAGCTATCGAGGAAGGTCGCGATTGCGTGTAAAGTAATTCAAGCTAGTGTGTAGTGAAAGATTCCTTTTATGATATATATATAACATAAAAACAAAATATTACTCATAAAATCTCGGGTGTTACAATGGGAGACCGATGGAGAGAGCTCAGAAGAGGAGGAGGAAGAATCTCCAGAAATTGATAATGAGGAATTTGCGGAAGACGGTGAGAATCTTGTCACTAGGAGAGTTTTAAGTACACAGATGACTATTGGAGAAAAAAAGTAGCAAGAGAAACTTTTCCATACATGATGCAAGATCAATGGGAAGGTATGTAGTGTTATTATTGATGGAGGAAGCTGTTGTAATGTTGCGAGCACCAAGTTAGTAGAGAAGTTGGGACTTCCTACTTTGAAGCATCGACATCCATATCGGCTTCAGTGGTTGAATTATTGCGGGGAGCTGAAGGTCACCAAGAAAGTGAAGGTACTGTTCACCATCGGGAAGTACAAAAATGTGGTCTTGTGTGATGTTGTTCCTATGAAGACCTGCCATTTGTTGTTGGGACGACCATGGCAGTATGATCGGCGTGTTACCCATAACGGTTTCTTGAATCATCATTCTTTTGTACTCCAAGGGGAACCTATAACCCTCAATCCCATGTCCCCGAAACAAATTCTGGAAGATCACATTCTGAGAGAAAAGAAAAAAAAAGAGTGATGAGGAAAAAAAGAGTAAAAATGAAAAAGGAGTGAATGAGGGAAGGAGAGAAAATGAGAGAAGAAAAGAAATGGAGAGTGAAGAAAAATCAAGTGGGAAAAAGAATTTTAGAGAAGATAAAAGTGTGATGTTGGCAAAAAGAGTGAGGTTAAGGAAGCGTTGTTTTCACAGCATACCCTCCTAGTACTCATGTACAAAGAGGTGTTGCTAAATACTAACGACTTACCATGTTTTCCAAATGTTGTTGAGTCGTTGTTGCAGGAGTATGATGATGTCTTTCCAGAAGAGGTGCCACCAGGTTTGCCACCCATTAGAGGTATTGAGAATAAAATTGACCTCATACCTGTAGAATCCCTACTGAACCGCCCTACATATCGCACCAATCCGGAAGAGACAAAAGAAATTCAAAGGCAAGTTCAACAGCTGTTAGATGTGGGATATATGAGAGAGAGCCTTAGTCCTTGTGCGGTACCGGTGCTTCTAGTACCAAAGAAGGATGGAACATGGAGAATATGCATTGACTATAGATCCATCAATAACATCACGGTCAAGTATCATCATCATATCCCTAGGTTAGATGATATGCTAGATGAATTAAATGGTTTAACTATTTTCTCAAAAATTGATTTAAGAAGTGGCTACCATCAAATTAGGATGAAATAAGGAGATGAGTGGAAAAATTCATTTAAGACTAAACATGGACTTTATGAATGGTTATTCAGGCCCTTTGGTCTCACCAATGCACCTAGAAAATTTATGAGGTTAATGAATCATGTCTTACATGCATATATCGGAAAATTTGTGGCAATTTACTTTGATAATATTCTGGTGTATAGTAAGACTTTGCATGAACATGTATATCACTTGAGAAAAGTCCTAGAGGTGTTAAGGAAAGAAAACCTATTTGGAAACATAAAAAAGTGTGAATTTTATCTCGATAAGATTGTTTTCCTTGGATTTGTTGTGAATGGAAATGGAGTTGAAGTAGACACCGAGAAGATCAAAGCAATACAAGAATGGCCAACTCCAACCTCCGTTGGAAAAGTACGAAGTTTTCATGGGCTTGCTAGTTTTTGCAGGAGATTTGTGAAAGGATTCAGCACACTAGCAGCACTGTTGAATGAATTTACAAATAAGAATGTTCCTTTCAAATGGGGGACAACTCAAGAAAAAGCCTTCCATGCGCTAAATGAGAGACTCACCCACGCCCCTCTACTTGCACTTCCAGACTTCGGTAAGAAATTTGAAATTGAATGTGATGCAAGTAGAATTGGCATAGGTGGAGTACTCATGCAAGAAGGTACGCCTATTTCTTATTTTAGTGAGAAGTTAAATGGACCAACTCTAAACTATGCTACATATGATAAAGAGTTGTATTCATTGTTTAGAGTACTAGAAACATGGCAACACTATCTTTGGCCTAAAGAATTTGTGATCCATTCTGATCACGAGGCTCTTAAATACCTTAGTAGCCAACATAAAATAAATAGGAGACATGCTAGATGGCTGGAATTCATTGAATCATTTCCATATGTAATCAAGAATAAAAACGGTAAAGAAAATACTGTGGCCGATGCACTTTCACGTAGATATTCTCTTTTATCCTTACCGTATTCAAAACTTCTTGGTTTTGAATACATTAAGGATTTATATGCCACTGACAGTGATTTTAGAGAACTTTATGAACATTGTAAACCTGGATTTAGTTGGGAAAAGTTCTATTTACATGATGTATTCTTATTTCGGATTGATAATCTTTGCATTCCTAATTTCTCTATCCGTTTACTTTTACTAAAGGAGTCACATTCGGGTGGGTTAATGGGGCATTTTGGTGTTTCAAAAACTATAAGTGTTCTTAGTGAGCATTTTTTTTGGCCTAGGATATCTAGAGATGTTGAGAAATATGTGGGAAAGTGCATTGTTTTTATAGCATCCCGTCTTTTTATAACATAAACTTTCATTTCATTACACGAAACTGAGGATCTTTAAGGTTTAGTGTCTTGGAAACAGGGAACATAATACATGAAAAAAACATAAAACATTCTTCTTAAACACCTTACAGGCTTCTCCTTAAGTTCATCCTAGGTTCAAAACTGCATCTCATAACCTGGGGACATACATCAAAAGAAAGGGAGAGCAGAAGGCCCAGTAAGTGAAACAAGAGAAACATTTTACATGTGAACTTGAGATACTTCAATAAGGACATGAAAAGAACTTTAAGGAATGAGAAAGAAATCATGAGATACATCATAATAAAAATAACATTTTTCATAACTTGAAGATTTGGATGCAACATTTAATATTAACAATCATTTCGTTTCACCAAGGTCCATCCCCAAGGTGTCATTAAAAATTACCAAGGTTATTCACCAAGGTATCAGTCTAAAAAGTCATCTCTAGAGATTAAGTCTTCACCCAATGCATTGGAGCACTATCTGGGTGCACCCTTGAAATGTATTTATTATAATGTGAGCCACATATATCATCATCAATCATTTCATAAACAACCCATATGGCATAAAATAAATGGTTCTCATTTCATAATCATAACGTTTTAAAAACTTCTTTAAAGACATGATCTTTATGTCACTTTAAACCCACGGAAAGGGAAAGGGGGTTTCATGTATGTAAATCCCAGAATTTAAAATAGAAAATTTTGATATATATGTGAATACCCCTATAGAAATAGAAGCTTTGAGTATTCACTTAATAACATAAAATAATTTTGAGAAAAAGAGAGAGGCATTTTGAGACGAAAATTCTGCAGCATAACGGCTACGTTACAGGGTTTTAGAAAACGTTGAAAAGAGAGGGGAAATGGGTCACCCACACATAAATGATCTATAAAAATAGTATAGGGACAGAATATAAGGGATATGAATCATGGTAATGAAATTTTAAGGACATACCATTTGAAATGAAAAACATGGAAGTAAGACAAAAATAATATTTCTCTTATAAAAATTCGGCAGCCTAACGGCGTCACTTAAACTTCAATAAAAATGATTTGACAAGATAAAATAGGGTCTCTCATCATATGATCATAAGATATCAGTATGATAGATATAGAGATCATACCACAACATAATAAAAAGGAACTTGAAAGACTTGACATGAAAATCGAACATGAAAAATGAGAAGGGTGAAATAATCCCTTAAAAATTCGACAGCCTAACGACGCCACTTAAACTTTCATAAAACGAAATGATGAGAGTAAGAGGGGATATCTCATAATATAAACATGAAAATGGAAGTAATAGGAATATAAAAGAACATACTCTCACATAAGAACATGGAGCATAAAAGGAATGACATAAAAGAGATTACAAGAAAAGAAAGAGAGAGGTCGGATCCCTTACCTTAAAACGTAACTCTTAAAACTCAAAGGTTTGGACCTTGAGGGCTTGGGGGAACCTTGAGAGGACTCCTTGGGAGGTAAGGAGACCAGAAATTCGTTGGGGGAGAGTTGGGAGTAAAAACTAAAGGGCGGAAAGGGTGGGTATTTATAGAGAAAGTGAGGGGACAAGGCATTAATGGCCAAGGGACACCTCACAAGTGCTTTTCTCAAAACCATGTTCTCTCCCATGGCATTTACCATGGAGTTAGGCCACATGGGGCCCCCAATACAGTAATTCATCACCCTTGGCCGGCCAACCCTTAAAATATCTCATGACATCATCATGACACAATTATGACGTCATTAAACATACCGAAACCCTAAAACTGTATTTTTACTATTAATTGAAAATTCAACTTTCTCAGAAAAATCCCAAAATTTCACCTTAACCAAATATTGATGCTTTAATTAAATTTATGAACTCCATTTTATAAAAATATTTTTCTAAATATTTTTCATTTAATTTTTAAATAAAATCACTATTCATCGAGAATTCATTTTTTTCAGAAAAATCCCCAAAAATTACAATAACATAATATCGATGCTCTGAGTTCAAAAATAAAGTCATTTTTATAAAAATAATTTTCTAATTATTTTTAATTAAATTTTTAATTAAATCCACTATTCACCCGAAAAAACTAATACTTGACTAATAATTTATGAAACCGTTATTTACCCATTTTATTGAATCACATTACTTAATCTATGTGTCTAAATTATATTAAAACTTTCTTTGAGTGAAATTACTAATCCATTTGGTCACATTACTAATCCTAAGCGTAAAATCACTATTCATAATTTACTATTCATAAAAAATTAAGTTGAACTTATTAGACTCCAAATTCTTTACTGAACACTTTTCTAGAAGACCATTTTTTTAAAATCATTACACATCATTAATTATTTAGGGTTTACATAAATATTTTAAAATATCCTTTTTTCAAAATTCATCAATAAAATACATCCTAAAATTATTCGGATATTTGAAATTTCACAAACATCACTAAAGGAAGAAATCTCAATTCATTCATCCCAAAGGATTACACAAAGAAGCTAGGGTCTCGTCACATAGCCCCTTATAACACCGGCATATGACCTAAGTGTAAGGTGTGTTATGGTGAGAGAATCTGAGGGAGGATCAGATAACATTGCCCTAGTAGTAATCTCTAATAACTTGAACTTCTCTCGTAGGAATTTCCGTTCAAGCTTGACACGCTGGAGTTCGGCTTGGACTTGGTCCAAAGCGAAGCCCAAAGATGCCACCTCCTTCCCAAGCTCTGATAAGTGGGATTCATAAGGTTCTAGTCTACTGGATGAAGCCATCGACTCCTCTTTCTGCATTAACCATTAACATCTCTATTAAATCGTTAAGAGTAAGTTAATATACTATTTAAAAAGTTTGGGTTGTTACATTCTTCCCCCCTTAAGAAATTTTGTCCCCGAAATTTATACTTGAGGCCTAGTCGAAAAGGTGATAGTACTTTTGCTTCATCATTTCCTCAGGCTCCCAAGTCGCTTCTTCATATTTATGATTCCTCCACAACACTTTCACAAGGTGGGTAGTCTTGTTTCGTAGAAACTTGTCTCTATGGTCTAAGATCTCCACTAGCCGCTCCTCATAAGAGAGGTCATGTTCCAGTTGTACCACCTCTGGGTTCAGTACATGCGAAGGGTCATGTATGTACTTCCCCAAGAGAGATACATGGAAGACATTGTGAAATTGAGCTAGGTTCGGTGGTAGTGCTAGACGATAGTCCACTGCTCCTATGCGATCAAGGATTTCATAGGGGCCAATGTACCTAGGGCTGAGCTTCCCTTTCTTCCCAAACCGCATGACTCTCTTCCATGGAGAAATTCGAAGGAAGAATTTGTCACCAACACCAAACTCCAAGTCCCTTCGACGATTGTCAGTATAGCTCTTCTGCCAACTCTGAGCAGCCTTTATGTGTCGTTGGATGGAATGAACCTGTTCTGTCATCTCTTGCACAAGATCAGGCCCAAGAATCATTCTCTCACCAGTTTCATCCCAACAAGTTGGAGTTCTACATCGTTTTCCATACAGAGCTTCATAGGGTGCCATCTGAATACTCGAATGGAAGTTGTTGTTATAGGAGAACTCAACTAATGGGAGGTGTTGATCCCATCAACCTTTAAATTCCATTGATCATAATCTCAGCATGTCTTTGAGTGTCTGAATAGTCCTTTCAGATTGGCCATCAGTTTGAGGATGATAGGCCGTACTAAAATTCAATTCAGTATTCAGAGCATGTTGAAGAATTCTCCAGAATTTGGATGTGAATCTTGGATCACGATCAGACACGATGGATAGTGGTACCCCATGCAGCCTTACCACTTCCTTCACGTATATCTTGGCAAGATGATCTAGAGAGAAATCTTCCCGAATAGAGATAAAATGAGCTGTCTTGGTGAGACAGTCCACAATAACTCATTTCACATTGTTTCCTTTGGATTTTTTCGGGAGACCAATTACAAATTCCATAGTGATATTATCCCACTTCCATACTGGTATGGGTAGCGGTTGTAATACCCCCTTAGGAAGTTGTCGTTCTGCCTTTACTTGCTGACACACCAGGAACCTTGTAGTATAATCATCAATCTCCCTCTTCATGTTATCCTACCAATAATGATCATGAAGGTCTCTATACATTTTAGTGCTTCTCGGATGTATAGAGAAAGTAGAGCTATGAGCTTCATCCATCAGTTCTTTCTTTATCTCCGGAATAGATGGAACACATAGTCTTGTACAAAATTTCAATACACATTCTTGATCAATATTGAAATCATGGAACTTCCCATCTTTTACAGCCTCCAACTTCTCCTGCAGCAAAGGATCTTCTTTTTGAGCCTTCTTTGTCTTCTCTAGTAATGAAGGTTGAGAAATCATTTGGGATAGGGTTGATGATTTCCCTTTCCTTATAATTCCCCTGTCCAGTTTTACTAGATATTTAATCAAGGGATCTCCTAGGATCCTCATTGTTTCTAGAACAATAGGATCTTTCCTGCTTAATGCATCTGCGACTTTATTTGCTCTTCCAGGGTGATAATGAATTGAACAATCATAGTCTTTCATAAGCTCCAACCATCTCCTTTGTCTCATGTTCAATTCTTTCTGTGTAAAAATATACTTTAGACTTTGGTGGTCAGTGTATATATCACATTTCTCCCCATAAAGATAGTGCCTCCATATCTTTAGAGCAAAAACAACTGCCGCCAGCTCTAGATCATGCATAGGATAATTCTGCTCATGAATCTTCAACTGTCGAGATGCATAAGCAATTACCTTGTCATTTTGCATGAGGACGCACCCAAGCCCTTTCAGAGATGCATCACTAAAAATAACGAATCCTTCTCCGATAGAGGGTAGTGTTAACACAGGTGCAGTAACCAATCTCTTATTCAGCTCTTGGAAACTTTCCTCTCATTCCTTTGTCCAGATGAACTTAACCCCTTTTCGAGTCAACTTGGTTAGTGGATTAGAAATCCATGAAAAGTTTTTCACAAACCTCCTATAATATCCCGCCAAACCAAGGAAACTACAAATCTCAGTTACTGTTGTGGGTTAAGGCCACTTCTCCACAACCATTGTCTTTGCAGGGTCAACTGATATTCCTTCATTGGTTACGATGTGCCCCAAGAAAGCCACTTGTTGTAACCAAAACTCACACTTTCTGAACTTTCCAAAGAGCCTCTCCTTCCATAGAGTTTTCAAAATAACCCTCAGATGATATTCATGATCCTCACGACTTTTTGAATATATCAAAATATCATCAATAAAAACTACCACAAAGTTATCAAGGTAGTCCTTAAAGACTCTATTCAGAAAATCCATGAAAATAGTAGGAGCATTAGTCAAGCCGAAGGGCATAACAGTAAACTCATAATGCCCATATCTTGATCGGAAGGCATTCTTTGGAATATCTTCCTTCTTCAGCCTCAGTTGATGATAACCAGATCGAAGGTCAATCTTAGAGAAGAATTGAGCCCCATGAAGTTGGTCAAATAAATCATCAATTCTTGGAAGAGGATATATGTTCTTCACTGTGATCCCATTCCGTTCTCTATAATCAATGCATAGCCGCATTGATCCATCCTTCTTCTTCACAAAAAGAACTGGTGCCCCCCAAGGAGACACACTTGGTCGGATAAACCCCTTCTCCAACAAGTCTTGGAGTTGTTTCTTTAACTCTTCTAGATCCACATTTTCCATTCTATACGGGGTCTTTGATATCGGTTGTGATCTAGGTACGAGTTCAATGGAGAACTCTACCTCTCTTTTTGGGGGAGGTCCAGGTAACTCCTCAGGAAATACATCCATGCATTCCTGAACAATTGGAACATCTTCTATTGGTATGATCCCTTTTCCTTCTACATCATCACTGATTAACTCCATAAAGAAAGCTATAGGAGGTGCTTCTATATAGGGATCAGTTCGGGATATCTCTCCTTGGAAGATAACTGTAGGTTGTTTATTCAAGACTACTGATATTTCCTTACTTCTGCATTTGATCTTAGCATTATAATTTGAGAGCCATTCCATCCCTAGTATAACATCGAATTCCAAAATGGGAATGACTACTAGATTTGCGATAAGATTGTTCTCACTAAAGTAAACACTAGAGTCTCTAAACACTTTTGATTCATGGATAATCCCACTTGGAGTCTTGACTGACAACTCTACCTCAAGCAGTTCCGGGATTGATTCTATATTCTTTGCAAACTTGGAGGAAATAAAGGAATGCATAGAACAAGAATCAAACAAAGTAGTTGCTAGTTTTGAGAGGACAACAAGAGTACCTGCAACCACGTCATTTGGAGCTTCAAATTCATTTGTTGTGATAGCAAAAGCACGACCTTACTCCCCTGGCCTTTGCTGAGGTTGATGGTGATTCCCCTCCAATGCCCTTGGATTTGGACAGAGATTAGCATAGTGCCCAAGCTATCCACACTTGAAGCAATGGACTTCAGGTAAGGCCAGAACCATCTTTCCTTTGTCGTTAGTGTTGGGGATTTGAGGCTTCACCTCACTACGACAATTCCGAGCAATATGGCCTCCTCTTCCACACTTGTAGCACTTGCCACTTCCGACCAAGAAGTTCCCCGGATGCTTCTTCCCACATTTATTGCATGTGGTAAGTTGCATTTGCTTTCCACCTCTCCCCTGATCAAAAGTATTCCCTAAACTAGGCTCCAACAATCTCTTCTTGTCATTTGATTTATGAGACCACTGTGTCTCACCAAGCTCTAGCTCGACTTTCATTGCACTCCGCACGATCTCCTCGTAGCTATCGTAGTCCCGGTTGGCAAAATTCTTCCGCAGATGAGGTCTTAGTCCACCAAAAAATCTATCAACCTTCCCACTTGGATCCATGACAAAGCTAGAGGTATATCGTGAAAGTCGGGTGAAGTTCATCTCATAGCTTCTGACAGATTCGTTCTCCTTCTGCTTCAGCTCGAGAAACTCTTTCTCCATTCTCGTTCTCATGGAACGAGGGAAATACTTGTTAAAGAATATTCCCCGAAATTCTTCCCACTCCATAGCATCCATCTCTCCTCTAGGCTTCGTGTTTTTGACCAGTGACCACCACTGATCAGCTTCTCCCTCTAGGCGATAAACAGCAAGGGTGACTTTTTCTTGTTCCGAACAAAGGAGTACACAAAATATCTTTTCAATGGATATTATCCATTGTTCCACATCCAAAGGGTCAGTAGATCCACTGAATGATGGTGGTTGTTGACGCATGAAGGACTCAACAGAGTGTTGTTCCCTTCATGGTGAGGTCGGCCTCTCAGCTTGATTCAAGTTATTACTCATAACTTGAGTCAATTGGTTCATTATTCGCATGAATGTTTCCATTCCGGCTTCCATCGGAGGGCCATCAGCACATGGTGCATTGTGGTCACCATCGGCACAGTTCCTCCTATTTCCCACCATTTTCTAAAAGAATAAAACCTTAGTGAGGAACGTATTTCATTTATGAATCTTTTAACTAAGACTTCATGCTTAGACAATTACACTTCTCTATAATTCCTTCATAATGATTCATAAAAAGCTTGTGATTAACCAAACATATCCCCCGGGAGTGTTGTAACCAAGAGTGCAGCACAGCCCGTTATCGTGCACCAGCTCCCATTCGAGTCTATCTCAAAGCGGTGTTTTCGGGTTTTACCCCTATGTACATCTGTGCCAGAGCCGCCTCTACCTGCTCGTATCCAGATAGGGATGTATTTGTTTGATAAACCACTTACTCAATACTTAAAAAATACCAGGATGTCTTCCTATATTTAAACTTTTCTATAGGGTTCTTCCTAAAGTTTTTATATCCTAATTTCCACAAATAACTAAACCTCCCTCTGATACCAACTATAGCATCCCGTCTTTTTATAACATAAACATTCATTTCATTACACGGAACTGAGGATCTTTAAGGTTTAGTGTCTTGGAAACAGGGAACATAATACATGAAAACAACATAAAACATTCTTCTTAAAAACTTGAAAGGCTTATCCATAAGTTCATCCTAGGTTCAAAACTACATCTCATAACCTGGGGACATACATCAAAAGAAAGGGTGAGCAGAAGGCCCAGTAAGGGAAACAAGAGAAACATTTTACATGTGAACTTGAGATACTTCAATAAGGACATGAAAAGAACTTTAAGGAATGAGAAATAAATCATGAGATACATCATAATCAAAATAAAATTTTACATAACTTGAATATGAGGCTTCAACATTTAATATTGACAATCATTTCGTTTCACCAAGGTCCATCCCCAAGGTGTCATTAAAAATTACCAAGGTTATTCACCAAGGTATCAGTCTAAAAAGTCATCTCAAGAGATTAAGTCTTTACCCAATGCATTGGAGCGCTATCTGGGCGCACCCTTGACATGTATTTATTATCATGTGAGCCACATATATCATCATAAATCATTTAATAAACAACCCATATGGCATAAAAGAAATGGGTCTCATTTCATAATCGTAACGTTTTAAAAACTTCTTTAAAGACATGATCTTTATGTCACTTTAAACCCACAGAAAGGGATAGCGGGTTTCATGTATGTAAATCCCAGAATTTAAAATAGAACATTTTGATATATATGTGAATACCCCTATAGAAATAGGAGCTTTGAGTATTCACTTAATAACATAAAATAATTTTGAGAAAAAGAGAGAGGCATTTTGAGACGAAAATTCTGCAGCATAACGGCTACGTTACAGGGTTTTAGAAAACGTTGAAAAGAGAGAGGACATGGGTCAAACACTCATAAATGATCTATAAAAATAGTATAGGGACAGAATATAAGGGATATAAATCATGTTAATGAAATTTTAAGGACATACCATTTGAAATGAAAAACATGGAAGTAAGACAAAAATAAGATTTCTCTTATAAAAATTCGGCAGCCTAACGACGTCACTTAAACTTCAATAAAAATGATTTTACAAGATAAAATAGGGTCTCTCATAATATGATCATAAGAGATCAGTATGATAGATATAGAGATCATACCCCAACATAATAAAAAGCAACTTGAAAGACTTGACATGAAAATCGAACATGAAAAATTAGAAGGGTGAAAGAATCCCTTAAAAATTCGGCAGCCTAACGGCGTCACTTAAACTTTAATAAAACGAAATGATGAGAGTAAGAGGGGATCTCTCATCATATAAACATGAAAAGGGAAGTAAGAGGAATATAAAAGAACATCCTCTCACATAAGAACATGGAGCATAAAAGGAATGACATAAAAGAGATTACATGAAAAGAAAGAGAGAGGTCGGATCCCTTACCTTAAAACGTAACTCTTAAAACTCAAAGGTTTGGTCCTTGAGGGCTTGCGGGCACCTTGAGAGGACTCCTTGGGAGGTAAGGAGACAAGAACTTCGTTGGGGGAGAGTTGGGAGTGAAAACTAAAGGAGGAAAGGGTGGGTATTTATAGGGGAAGTGAGGGGACAAGGCATTAATGGCCAATGGACACCTCACAAGTGCTTTTCTCAAAACCATGTGCTCTCCCATGGCATTTACCATGGAGTTAGGCCACATGGGGCCCCCAATACAATAATTCATAACCCTTGGCCGGAAAACCCTTAAAAGATCTCATGAAATCATCATGACACAGTTATGACGTCATTAAACATACCGAAACCCTAAAACTGTATTTTTACTATTCACTGAAAATTCAACTTTCTCAGAAAAATCCCAAAATTTCATCTTAACCAAATATAGATGCTCTAATTAAATTTATGAACTCCATTTTATAAAAATATTTTTCTAAATATTTTTAATTTAATTTTTAAATAAAAGCACTATTCATCGAGAATTCATTTTTTTCAGAAAAATCCCCAAAAATTACCATAACATAATATCGATGCTTTGAGTTCAAAAATAAAGTCCTTTTTATAAAAATAATTTTCTAATAATTTTTAATTAAGTTTTTAATTAAAAAACACTATTCACCTGAAAAAACTAATACTTGACTAATAATTTATGAAACCGTTATTTACCCATTTTATTGAATCACATTACTTAATCTAGGTGTCTAAATTATATTAAAACTTTCTTTGAGTGAAATTACTAATCCATTTGGTCACATTACTAATCCTAAGCATAAAATCACTATTCATAATTTACTATTCATCAAAAATTAAGTTGATCTTATTAGACTCCAAATTCCTTACTGAACACTTTTGTAGAAGATAATTTTTTTTTAAATCATTACACATCATTAATTATTTAGGGTTTACATAAATATTTTAAAATATCCTTTTTTCAAAATTCATCAATAAAATACATCATAAAATTATCCGGACATTTGAAATTTCACAAAAATCACTAAAGGAAGAAATCTCAATTCATTCATCCCAAAGGATTACACAAAGAAGCTAGGGTCTCATCACATAGCCCCTTATAAAACCGGCATATGACTTAATTGTAAGGTGTGCTATGGTGAGAGAATCTGAGGGAGGCTCAGATAACATTGCCCGAGTAGAAATCTCTACTAACTTGAACTTCTCCCGTAGGCGTTTCTGTTCAAGATTGACCCGCTGGATTTTGCCTTGGGCTTGGTCCAAAGCAAATCCCAAAGATTCCACCTCCTTCCCAAGCTCTGATAAGTGGGCTTCATAAGGTTCGAGTCTACTGGATGAAGCCATCGACTCCTCTTTCTGCATTAACCATTAACATCTCTATTAAATCGTTAAGAGTAAGTTAATATACTATTTAAAAAGTTTGGGTCGTTACAGTTTTCCATAAAGCCAAATCGAAACTGAACCCACATGGACTATATCTTCCACTCCCAATTCCCAACACCCCTTGGGAGGACATATCAATAGACTTTATCATGGGGTTACCACGGACCAAGAGGGGGAGAGATTCCATTTTTGTTGTGGTGGATCGGTTTTCAAAAATGGCATATTTTATTCTTTGTCACAAAACTGATGATGCCACTAACGTTGCAACACTTTTATTTCAGGAATTAGTCAAACATCATGGAATGCCAAGGACCATTGTGTCGGATCGAGACACAAAATTTCTTAGTTACTTTTGGAAGACCTTTTGGAGCGAACTGGGTACAAAGTTACCCTTTTCCACTACTTGTCATCCACAAACCGATGGGAAAATAGAGGTGGTGAATCGGACATTATCATCCATTCTACGAACAATTGTCAAGAATAATATCAAGAATTGGGAGGATTGTCTGCCACATGTGGAATTTGCATATAACAGGGCCAAGCACTCCACTACTCAATATTCTCTTTTCGAAATTGTTTATGGTTTTAACCCTCTTTCCCCTATTGATCTAGTTCCTTTGCCTTTGCAGGAAGCAACTAATATGGATGCAAAAGGGCGCGCAGAATTCATCAAACAACTCTATGAAAAGGAAAGGAAAAATATTGACCGGATGACTCAAAAATATGTTGATCGTGCAAACAAGGGTTGCAAACAAGTGTTGTTCGAGCCCGGGGACTTGGTCTGGATTCATATGCGAAAGGAGAGATTTCTTGACAAGCGGAAATAAAAACTAATACCACGAGTAGATAGACCTTTCCTAGTGCTCTAGAAGATTAACAACAATGCTTACAAGATAGATTTTCCAGGTGAGTATGGTGTAAGTGTGACCTTAAATGTTTCTGATCTTTCTCTTTTTTTTGGGTGTAGAGGATGAAGAGTCGAGGACGACTCCTTTTCAAGAGGGGGGGGATGATGAGAACCATGTCGAAGGCATCAAGTCGATTGTGCGGGAGGAAGAGTTGGATTTTTAGGGCCTAATGGAACGAGGGAGATTAAAAAGGCTCAATGCTACAATGGGTGCACATATTGCTTCATTAAAGGCCCAATGGATCATGCCTTGAATGGATGGAGAAAATGGGCCTATAATATCACTTATTCAAGCCCAAAATTGATGTTTAAAGCTTGGCCCACATGGTTGCACGAAGTTAGATGCCTTACTCACATGGAGGATTCTATAAATGGAATCTTTGGACACCAAAGTCATATCCGGTGGCCTATTCACTCAAAGTCAAATCCGGTGGGCTATGTTGGAAAATTTGTGTGCTACTTTTCCGAAAGTCTTTGTTGGATTTTATCTTTTTGACTTTTAAGGGGACAAGGTAGGATTAGACTTTATGACTTTAGGGTGTTAGACCCTTGACCATTGTATCACCCCCTTGGCTATAAATAGTCACCCCATGGCATTGTATTGGAATTCAAGATTTACTTGATAGCTTATGCTTTGTTTCTCTCCATTGTGTGAGGATTGTCCCGAATTTTCTCCTAGCTTTTGTGCATTCTTGCCTTGTCAATCTACAAGTTGGATTGGTGATCCAAGATCACAAAGCCCCCAATTCCGTGCCTCAACCCAAGTGCGTTGTTGTGTGGATTGGCCATCACATCCCTCCCTTGAGTGTGTTGTCTAAGTAGTAGGTCGCACTCTGTATAGCTTTGATTGACTACTTGCATCCACTATCCATACCCATCATCCGAAACTTATCCCCGAACCATATCCTTCAACCGCCACCCTACGCCGTGAAGATCGGGCCACCCCGTACGTCTCACATCAACAACACTATATTTATATGGAAGAGCCAAATGGTATTCTACTGGCCTGATTCTCTTTACGATCTCAAAAGGTCCAACAAATCTTGGTGCTAACTTTCCCGGACTTCGTATCCTTCTGTGACCCAACCTAGGCGACACCTGAAGGAATACGCGATTACTATCTGTAAACTCTAGGGGTCTCCTCCTTCTATCAGCATAAGATTCCTGCCTACATTGAGTTGTAACCATAGGTTTCTGAATCAACTGAACCTGATCGGTCGTCTCCTGGGCGAGACTCGGTCCCACCAACTCTGACTCACCCGCTTTCATCCATCATAGCAGTGATCTACATGGCCTAACATAAAGAGCCTTATATGGTGCCATATGTATAGTTTCCTAGTAACTTTTTTTATAAGAAAACTCCACTAAAGATAGGTGTTTCTCCTATGAACCACCAAAGTCAAGTACGTATGCACTCAACATATCCTCAAGCACCTATATAGTACGCTTTGACTGTCCATCTATTTGCAGATGGACGGACATACTAAATAAAACATGTTTACCAAGTGCCTTTTTCAAAACCTTGTAGAAGCATGAAGTAAAATGTGAATTGTGATCCGAAACTATAGTTTGTGTCACCCCGTTCAATCGAACTATTTTCTGTAAATAAAGCCCTCCCAACTGGTCAACTGTAAAAGTTTCCCTTATAGGGATGAAATTTTCTACCTTTGTCAGTCGATCTATAATGACCCAAATAGCATTATTCTTCCTAAGACTTTTTGGAAGACCTATCACAAAGTCCATGGTCACTTCATCCCACTTCCATTCTGGAATGGAAAAAGGTTATAGTAAACCACCAGGTCATTGATGCTCCGCCTTCACCTTCTGACTAATGAAGCATCGTGAAATGAACACAGCTATCTCCTTCTTCATGCTTGGCCACCAAAACTGTCATCGAAGGTCATGGTACATTTTAGTCACACCAGGATGCACCGCGCATCTTGAGGCATGAAATTCCCGCATATTCTCCTCTCGCATGCTTGTAGGAACAACAACCCGATTATTCATATAAACGATATCATCCTCATCTATCCTCCAGTCTGAAGGTGTCTCTCTGTCTTCAATGTTCTCCATCAAGGCCAAGCACTTTGTGTCCTCAAATTGATTGTCCCTGACTCGTCTCAAGAGTGTATAATCCACCGCAACTGACATGAGTGTCATCTTCTCCTATCTCTTCTGAACCACAATGTGAATCTCAGATAGCAATGACACCAACCTCCACTCGGTACTAGATTCCTGAGAAATCTGAGACTGATTCTTCCTACTCAAAGCGTGAGCCACATTGTTTCCTTTCGCTGGTGTATATGACAGCTCAAAATCAAAAGACTGCATATATTCAACCCATCTCCACTACCAAAGATTCAAATCACACCAATAAAAGATGTACTTAAAGCTCTTGTGGTTAGTATAAACTGTAAACCATTCACCCAAGAGGTAGTGTTGCCAACACTTCAAAGCGTAAACCACCACTGCCAACTCAAGGCCACGCGTAGGGTAATTCTGTTCATGTGGCCTCAGCTTCTGAGAACCATATGCCACAACTTTATCCCTTTTCATTAACACAACTCCTAGTCCAATCCCAGACGCATCACAATACACCGTGTACTCTTCACCTGACTTAGGTAGAGACAAAATTGGTGCGGACGTCATACGTTTCTTCAACTCTTGAAATGGTGTCTGGAAATCCTCTGAAAAATCAATCTTCACTCCCTTTTTGGTCAATCCTGAATGTGGTGCTGCCAAACAAGAAAAGTCTTGGATGAATCTCTTGTAATATCCAGCTAAACCCAAAAAGCTTTGAATATCAAAAACAATCTTGGGCTTCTCCCAAGAAATCACTGCCTTCACCTTCTCTGGATCCACTGAAACACCCTTCTTCGAAATAATGTGTCCCATGAAGTGTACCTATTCAATCCAAAATTGACACTTAGTTAGCTTGGCGTATAGATGATGCTCTATCAGTGGACTTAAGATGATGTCAAGATGTTGTGCTTGATCGTCATGAGTCTTGGAGTACACCAAGATGTTGTCCACAAATACTACCAAAAACCGATCTTGGTATGGATGGAAAATCTTATTCATCATAGCCATAAACACTGTCAGTGTGTTTGTTAACCCAAATGGCATTAGAACAAACTCATAAAGCCCATATCTACTCCTCAAAGTAGTCCTCGATATATCCAAAGACCAAACTGTCAATTGATGATACCCTGATCTTAAGTCGGTTTTAGAGAAAACATAGGATCCCTTCAACTTTTCAAACAGATCATCAATATGCTGTAGAAGATATCAATTCTTCACAGTCATCTTGTTCAACCTCTGGTAATCGACACACAAACATAAACTCCCAACAGCCCTCTTTGCAAATAGTACATGTGATCCCCTTGGAGACGTACTTGGATAGATAAATCCTTTATCCTTCGAGTCTTCCAACTGAGCTTTGAGCTCTTGAAGCTCTATCGGTGCCATTATATATGGTGGAATAGATACTGTCTTAGCTCCTGGCATGAGCTCAATAGTAAATTCAACATACCTTTTAGGTGGAATCCCTGAGAAGTCTTCCGAAAATACATCCTGAAAAAAAAAACCACTGGTGGAAGGACATCTTTCCTAACACCTTCATCATCTAGTAAAATACCAGCAACTTGGGATGTGAGCTCTCCCAGTTGCTGAGTAATTGGCCCTACTCAGCCTACCTGTATATCCCACTCCCCACAGTGAATGTAATGGTCACCTGCGGGTGACATAAATGTCACCCTCTGACGATAACAATCAATATGGGATCGGTATGTGACTAACCAGTCCATACCCAGAATTAGTTCGAAACATTCCATGTCAAGGATATAGAGATCCCACATAAAACGGTACACCCCGATCTCAAGAGAGTATTTATTTCACATACAGATGTCTTTAGATTGTACACCCAAATGTGTATCTATCGTCATAACCCCTCTCACAAACTCCACCACAAAACTCAATCCATTAACAAGTTTTGTAGATATAAACAAATGTGAGGCACCAGTATCAAATAAGGCACTGTATAAAGTAGAAGCCACAAGAATAGTACCTCTCACTGTCGATGGTCTAGCCTCGTTGTCCACAAGTGTAGTTTGTACTACATGCAACTATGCTGCTACTCTTCCTTGCGGTTCCATCTAACTCCCCTGACTTGTACCACTCTGCTGATATGGGCGATGCTTCCCAAAAGCACCACATATGTTACCTTTACCACCTCGGCCAGCAGAACTCCAACTCTAGAACTGAAAAGGTGTAGAAGATCCCCTTCCCACCCTCTGACTCTGATTAGCTATCACATCACTACCTAACTGCCTTGGGTACCTACAAACCCTCTGGAGATGTCCCATCCTACAACATGATCTGCATTCTACAGGGTTTCGGGGACATTGATTACGATAGTGTCATGTCCTTCCACACTGGTGAAAAAACACTCAGGTAATGTCCTGCGTAACCGTCCCCTCTATCTGGTTACTCTCCTTTCTACCTCCCTGGCTAACATTCTCATAACATCGCTTCCTGCTCTCAAAAGTCACACCACCTAACCGTCCAGTAAAAACCATTTTTCCGCAACTGGAATCTTCCTTCAGGTTCCCCTCAGAGATGAGAGCTTGATTTACCACTTCCAAAAACTTCTTCAGTCTGAAAATATTCACTTGAGACTTAATTTCGCATTTAAGTCCATCCTGAAATCGTCTTGCTGAAGTTGCCTCATATGCTACCAATGCTATAGAAAAACGTTGTAAGTCTGTAAAAAGTCCAGCATAGTCCATCACATACATATTCCCTTGAGTTAGCCTCATTAACATAGCTGCTTTATCTTTCTTGAGAGTCTCTGGATAAAATTTTGCAAATAAAATCTCCTGAAATTCCTTCCACTCCATAGCTTCAAGATGCCAATCTTCAGTCTGGATGTCCCACCAATGTTTCTCTTGACTTCACAACATGTAATCTTCAAACATGAATCTCTTCTCAATAGGTGTCTCCAAGTGGTCGAGTATAGTCTAGATAGATTCAATCCAGAACTCAGCTTTCTCCGGACCACCCTCTCCAGTAAAAGTCGGTGGGTGTTGCAACTGAAACTCACTCATAAGATCAGACATACTTTTCACATCCCGCCCTATGTCTCTTTCCATCATATGAATGAAACAGGTGAAGTTCTCTCGAAAATAATACACCACTTCCTCAACTGGTACTATTGGTGCCTCAGGTTCAACCACTAGAGGATTGTTTCTAACTATACCCCTTGTTCATCCTCTCAACAAGCGTCGTGGAGGCATATTTCTATAAAGCGAAACACGCGGCTTAGGGAAACAGTTCACAACGTTACCAAAATCACACAAAACCAAATTATTTTTATCACTTCACAATTATTTCTTTCAATTTCAAATTTAGACACCATTTTTATTTCAATTTCACAATCAAAGAAAACAAACAGTTTATGTTCAAAAACCTACCCATATTCTGTTTTCCCATGCGTGCCTAAAATGATGCATGTCATAATGATCCTGAGTGCCTAAAAAGATGCGTGAAGATGAACACTCATTCCATTCTGGGCCATGAATCAATACCCAATAAATTCCAGAAATAATAATCACATCACACAACAAGTGCATCACCCAAGGTGAAATAATATTTAACTATAACAAAAAACAGTAATAACAACAATCCCACCCTGAGTACTTGAGTTTTCCCCCGTACATGGGTTTGAAACTCCCATGCACGAGCTCATTATCAAGCCCCAACTTTCCCTAATCTCCTGTCTACCTTCCCTAAATAGTAAGACAAAAAGAAGAAGAAAGAAAACCTCATTTGATACCAATTTGTAACATCCTGACCCGGGAGCCAATGAATAGAACCCCGAGCCGGTTGGCCACATGCCCTCAAGCACACCTCCCCGTACGCCAGAGGGTTCCAACTAGCAGTGAGGGTTTTTTAAGTCAGTCTTCGGGAGACTATACCCTCTTTTATCAGAATAAAATACCAGCGTAATTAACCAAGAAATAGCAGAAACACATAAAATTATAACAGCACAAATGATACCAGAAATACCAAAACAGGAAATACAATACTCAACTGAAAGGTAAAACATGCTATGAAAATACAAGTGCCAAGTGTCCACAATGAAACTGAAAGTAAAGAAACAACGAATCCCAAAGGGTCCCGAACCATGTCTGGCTCCCTCAAACAAGCTCCATCCCCAACTCTGACATCTAACAGGGGATCTTTCCCAACAACAATGTCTATTCAGGTACCTATCAGGCATCCCGAGTAGGTTGTGAGTACGACTCAGTAGGTCACCACCAACAGTGTCAAAAACAATCAAGTTAGAATAAGTGTATACAGTTTCATTTATAATAAAGTATGGAAAATTTAGGAGACAGTTATCTTTTATCCAATTCAACTTTATTTAATAACTTAAACACTCGAGTTCCTAAGAACCCCCAAAACACATTACCTACTTCGGCCCGTGTCAGAACCTCATCCATTTTACTTCTCAATTCATAATCATCAAGTCACAATATCAAGTTACATAATAGCCAAAAAGGATCCATAGTACCAATAAATTAAACAGTGTTGAACGTCATGTCTAGCACACATGTGAGTATTTGGAGCACCAGTCCCTGTCTCACAACCCTATGGGTATTTGGAGCTTCATTCCTTGTCCCATAAAATAATAACTTCATGCATGTCATTGGTTCTAGAACGCCATGTCTAGAACCCCTGTGGGTATTAGGAGTGTCAGTATGTGTCCCACAACCCTTTATCAAGACAAATATCCAATTCACATATACTACCTTATTCAAAAGTTTAATCAACCTTATCATTCCATCACAACTCTCATCCTTGTTTATTTAGATCCACAATTCACAAGATCTGCATAACCAAACCACCAATTATTTATTTATTCCATGACATTTATACAACTGCATACGCATAACAATATGAGACTTTGGGATTAGATTTTAAACCACCTTACTCGATTTATTGACAGAATTTATCCCAATGGGAAACCCTAAAATCCATGCCGCACTACATCGTCGATCAAGTTTGGGATCTAAATCCTTAAAACCAAAATTAAGATCAAAGGCATTAAGATATTGAAAAACTAGATCTAGATCCACAATCCTAGATCTATACCTAAAATCATAGGTTTAGAACCATGGAAAATGATTGAAATATCCCATGAAAAGATAAAGTAATGATATAGGAATAAAGGAAAGACGCAACAGGATGAAATCCACTTACCATAGGAGAGAAGATCTTCAATCTGAGCCTTCAATCTCAAAGAAAGATGTTTGGATCACCTTGTAATCTCTTCAAGAGTATTTGGAATCACCTAGAACGTATCAAGCCCGAGCCATGTTCGGAAATATAGAAGTCCTGGGGGTTCGGGTGGTTTTAAAAGGGATTTTCAGAATTAGAAATTTCCTGCACATTTTTCCTGGACAGAGATTCACGGTTAGTCAAACTATGCGCAAACCGTGAAGACCTCTCTATCCAGTTTTTCATGGTGTCACGGTTTGGTCACATGGTTTTTCAAACTGTACAAAAACCATGCACAGCCCACTATCCTTTAGTTTTCCTTCAAAGTCAATCCAAACGCACCCCAAGTCACTAAACCAACACAAAGGTATATAAAAACATCAAAAATTACCTAAAAACATGCCTAAGATTGACTCTAGAGAAGACCGGGATCTTATATTACCACTCCATTCATTTGTACCAAGACCACAGTGACTTTTAGTATCTAGAAATGGGTATATTACTTGGAACATCACATAATCTCTTGCTTACAAAAAAATTGGTATGTTATCCTATACATTATCATATCCTTGAGGCTCTCAATTTTTTTTTCTAATCCTCATTCTCAAATTTAATCTAAATCATTCTATGATACCAAAAATAGTGACCCATAATTTTAATACATAAATATTACATATTAATATATATAAATTCATTAAATAACATTATGATCCATTCCATAACTATAAAATTTTAGTATATTTCTAAATATAGATAAATAAACAACTATTAAATAAAATATGTCAATAACGTACAACTTAGTACTTCCCAATAACAAATTTTCATTAATTCATCATACTTGAAGAATTTATTTATATCTTAGGGATAATACAACATAATAAAGGGTGATATAATATTCTCAATAAGGGTAATCAAGGGAGATTTCAATGATAACTTTGGAAAAACATGATCATAATTCTTCTAGAACATGATATTAACATTTTAAATCCATACCCATCATATAATAGTTCATAATATTGAATTAGTACATAAAGTAGCGTATTTCATAAGACCTGAATCTTTGAGGAATCCAAAATCATGATCCATGAGAGAAAGGAATTTGTATGAGACATAAGATTATATGATACATATAAAAATGAGAAATAATTTCCATAGTAGTCAATATCACTACCTAGAATATCACTGGTTCCTATTTTAACCACCCATTAATCACGCTGCTCAATGTTCACTCACAATAATATCATAGTGGAAAAAGTCCCTCATTATTTTGGGTCCACTCCCCCTTTTGGTCATGTATATCTCATGTGATATCTATATTCAACTTTTTCATTATAAGGGAATACAATTATGGGCCCACCCATAACAAAATAAAATTCCTATATATGTGTTTATGAGATCATATAAAATTCATCAAAGAATACCCAACATAAAGGAAATGGTTTTCATAAAAATTTCATCATAACATAACTCATGGAATATAAATGTGACTCATAACCAATTCATTATTCCATCATATCAAACCCGGTGGAAAAAAACATGTTCTATAAGCATATCGTAATTATAATCACAACACATACATAGAAATAACAAGGATTGTATCATTAGATCAAATCCCTAGTAAAGAATAATTTACTTCATCCTATATAATCCTATATGAATAAATTTCTCAAAATCTCATCAGAATGTTTGTTGAGGAAATTATCATTTCATTTTGGAATAAATTCTCTTAAATCTATAAAATTTCATAATATTATTGAAATTATTTTTTTAAAAGGAACCTTCAAAACATGTATAGGAAGATTCAAATATTGATATGTCATGAAAGTGTGAAATTCCATTACATCCATGCACGTTAAAAATATAATTGTTTTCCATTTTAGTTAAAGTAAAAAGTACCTCATTCAAAAATGTACAAGAAGATTCATATTATGAAATTTTTTAATAATTAAACTTTGGTAAAAATTCCTTCAAACAACAATAATATAATATTAATATCATTCTTGTTGATGTTTTATTAAAACTATGCAAATGAATAAAAATTATTAATTACCGAAGATAAAATTACATTTGGGTTTACTAAGAAAATTATATATCATTGTAAGTACCAAACACATGAAAGTGATTCTATTACATGAAAAATTCATTAATTTCCTATGGGGAATAAAATTAGTTGGAGTTATTTAATAAAAAACATATATTTTCAAGACCATAAATACAACAATAAACAATATTCATAAAAATATAATTGAAATATATGTCCCTTATTAATTTGGTAATATATGAATTTAAAAATCATGAAAGAGAGAAACATATAATTGTTTTTCAATACAAAATAAATTTCCTGATATTAAAAATAGAAATATTACTGGGAATTATATTTTCCACATAAAATAAACAAGTTTTGAATATGGCTTGTTTCTTATATACATAAAAGCGAGACAAGAAATCCCTTCCCTCGAGTTTGACTGACCTTGAGAGATATTTTACCAACTATATAATAACTATAAATATTTTATACTAATATTATATAAACATGCTATTATATATCATATCATATATAATTTAATAATGACATTTTATCACATGTTTATTAATATTTTTTAACAAAAATATATTCTCTAGTTAATAACAGCTTTGTTTTCCATGAGACTTTTTTTATGGTTCCAATAATTACACATTTATAATGGATTAATTATATAAATAATGATATTAATGGTAAAAATATCATATATATTCATTATATAAATATTTATAATCAACCATAAAATTTATAGAGACAAAAATGAATTGCATCGTTCATAGAGATAGAGTAACATCCCTACCCCGGAGGCCACTAAACCAGTGCCCCAAGCCGGGTAACCAAATGACCTCAAGCACACCTCACCATACACCAAAGGTTACTGACTAGTAGATAGGATCTAATAAGATATTTGGGGAGACTATACCCTCTTTATCATAATAATCCACAATAGAAAACAATTTAAATATCAAAAACAAGAGGAAAAATCAATAACATGCATAAATAACCAAGTCCCAATTTGGGTACAACCTTGTAAAATAGTAAATATGTCTTGACATGCTATAGTTCCATGTGAACAAAAATAAAATTAAATACAAATAGATGAATCCCCAAAATTGTCTAGATTCCATGTCTGGAACCGCACTAGTACATGTACCATGTCCAACCCAACTCCCTACCATAGGGCCCTTTCCCTTTTCCTGACCTGCAAGCATGAAATCTATTCGGGTGCATAACAGAGGCCCAAGAAGGGTGTGAGTATAACTTACTAGGCCACCACCAATGATATATAAAAAATATATTTTATAAATAGATAGTTCATTCAAATGTTAAATAGTTTCCAGTAATGGTAGACATGTTCAATAGGCCATTCTAGACTATGTTCTTTTAAATTATTCTACCAATAAATCTAGTCTCACTAATTAGGAATCCGATGGTTTAATATACCTCTATCATGTGTTTAATGGATTAGTCTTGTTTAATATTCTCATTCATATGGGTGTAAAAACAATTCATATCTCAATAGGTATCATATTATAGCAACCTCATAATCCTCACCTAGAATTATCAGTCTAGGTGGAATGTAACAATTATGGGAATCAAATTGCATCCCCTTCCCTAACCCAATCATTTAAGGGTGGAGATAGACTCTCAGTAAAACATGAACCATGGTCATAGAACCTCATGTATATCCCCACTCTACCAAGCCATGTGCAATGCTTATTTATCATTCAACACAATTAACCACATCACAATAAGCACAACCAATATCATCTACAACATCACAAAAATATCAATAAATTGTAAATTAACATTATTACTCAATCCATTAACACATTAATTATTTATATTACATAACACTTAATCCCCATTTCCAATTTTCCTTTCCTATATCGCTAATAATATTCAAGTGTAAACGTAATTCTTTATCATATTCCCCTTTTATTCCAATTTAACCCATCTAAATGTCAACCAAACAATCCCTTAGCCTTTAACCATGTTAGACGCAACTAAAAAAATCCATTCTAACTCATTACATTAACCAATTAACCTCTTCTCTAAGTTTCTACATTATCATGTGTCAATTTCACACCTTATATTTCTGTTATCCCCATCGAGTGTGCCGACACACCCAATGGGTGGCTGTAATTTGGTCAAGTCATCCATATTTCATCCCATGGTTATCAAGAAGGGTTCAATTAATCATTTGGACACCTAATACACCACATAATGCTAATGGAAAAAAGAACAGACCATGAAGAAAGATAATAATGAAACCCTACATGCAAAAATCTACACATGATGCTAGGGATATTACTTGTAGACCACCTACCTTGAATCTGTTGGTGACTGCACTTCTAATCGAGGCGTTAGATCCCAAATCAACAAACCTTTTAATACTCAACCTAAAACTCACCTAAAATAATGGTTTATTGATATTAGGAAGGGGTTGGAGAAAAGGTACGAACCCTAACCCAAAACTAGAATCAAGGAGGAGATTAGAGATCCCCTTATCTTCAATCCGCAACTGAGAGCACTCTACACAGTTTAGGATTGAAGGAGAATCACCAATTGGAAGATCCTGGAAGCTTGCCTTGTCACTAGGGTTGAAGGAGGGAGAAGGGGGAGAAATCCCGAGTTAGAACATAAAACCTCATAATGTAATTTTGTAATTTTATCAACGTTATTGGGTTGCATGGTTTACCTGCATGATTTTCTGAACCATGCACCAACCGTGTGGATGCTACAACCCAAAAACAGCCTCATCGCATGGTTACCCTGGATTTCCGCACAGTTTTCACTAACCAGGCATAAACTATTTAGCCTACCCAGAAACCCCCTTTTCTTCCACTTTCATGTCACAAACCCCCGAAAGAACACCAGGTCTTCACATTAACTACAGAATACACTTATTTTACCAAAATTTGGAACTTAAACTGAAACGTAAAAAAAAATAACTAAATGGAGATCCAAGATCTTATAACCTCCACAAATTATAACGTCTTGTCCTCAGGCCACTCTTTCTGATCATCATTGAGTTTCCAAATCAAAGATTTTGGGCCATTGCACCCACATATTCGATTCCAGCTGCCATGTTTCATCCTGAATGTTTCCATGCTTCCAAAGAACACGAACTAAGGGAACAACCTTTACCTACAAAAATTTCTCACTATGATCCAAAATACGAACTCAGTGCTACTCAAAGGATGCATCATCCTCATGCTTGACATCCTCAATGTTTAACACATGACACAGATTGTAAAAATATGGTAAGAGTTGTGAAATATGGAAAACATAATGCATCCCAATACACCGCTGTGGAAGAGACAGTCGGTAAGACACTGGTCTGATCCTCCTCACAATATCAAATGGCCCCACATATCTAGGTTCCAACTTTCCATAATTATTAATTTGATGGCGACCCAACTTTGGAGACACCCAAAGAAACACACTATCACCCACCAAGAACTCAAGAGTTCTATGATGTCGATCTTTGTATGACTTCTTCCTACTCTAAGATATTTCCATACACTTTTGAGTCAAATGAACCTTCTCTAACATCTCCTACACAAGACTCAGTCCTAACAACTCAGACTCCCCAGCCTCTAACTAACACAAAATAAATCTACATATTCTCCCATAAAGTTGCTCAAAATGTGCCATCTGAATTTTAGCCTGAAAAGTGTTATTGTAGGCAAACACAATGAGTGAAAAGTGTTCCCCCCATGAACCTCAAAAATTCAGAACACACACTCTAAATATGTCCTCTAGAAACTAAATTGTACACTCTGACTACCCATTAGTCTTCATGTGGTAATTGGCACGCGCGTCGCAACGCATGCAAATTTGCGAATTTTTATAACCAACTGGCTACTGTAAAAGTGGCGAGCAGGGTCGAACCACAGAGAGCACGGAATCTAGTTCACTAAAAATATTTCGTTGGACAATGTTTAGATGGACAAGGTTTGAGGGAATTCCTGTTTTTGAGTTTTCTCTTTTTTTTATTTAAACTAAAAGGTGAGAAGACAAAAGATAAAAAGAAAATTGCAAACGGAAATGATGATGGATTCTAAGTCAACAAAATGTGTCGGGGATGTTGGTGTCACAATTAAATTATCACGCAGCCGTGCAAGGTATTCTTTATGTGATTAAATATTTATCCTGTTTAGTTATCGCCAGTTCCAAAAATATGTGCATTTTTTAGATGCTCAATTTTAATTTCCCAATTTTATTTAAAGTCCCGTTCTCTGGTGTCATAAATAAATTAGAAACTCGTTCAAGCCCCGAACTACACGGCGAAATGACACAACTCGTTTCTCACAAAGTTGTGTCACTAATTTGCACCTACCATCAGTCAACGCGGTTTACCTTCTCGGACCGCCGCGTCGACTTATAATTAAAATGGCCAGTTTCAATTTCAGCAATTAATTCAGTGCAAAAATAATTTAAACAGATAAATATTCAATTAAAATAAATTTAATTGACAATTAATCATCAAACAATACGTTGCATGGCATGCGCAATAGTTTTAATTAATCAACCAACATCCCGACACTAAGAAAATTACCCCGACATCACAACTAAAAAAATCAACGCAGTAATAAAATGATATGTCATGTAAAACAACACTGTGTTACCAAAAAAAATGATCGTGTCTGTCTTTATTTTCGCCGCGCGCACCAACCCTCAACACGTGATGACGTTGTGCACCAACTACGCGACCACCGGAACAAAGGAGATGAGTAGTGAAGTGGATGCTGATCGGCTCCTCGGATGGCAGTGACGTAGAAGCAGCTTGAGAGAGGTGACGAGAACTTGCAGCGGATGCTCGGATGGCAGTGACCGGTGCGCTGCAAACAAGAAGCAGAGTGAGAGGAGGGGAGGCGGCCCGGCTGGGTGGTGCACGGGGAGAGGGAAGTGAGGCAGGGAGGGAGAGTGCGGCGAGGGGTGGTGGCGCGCGATGGTGAGGGAGGTCGGCGGCGCGGCTGGGTGAGGGAGTGCGTCCAGGGGGAGGGCGGCTGGCGAGGGCTGGTGGCGTGCGGCTGGCGAGGGCGAGGGAGACGGACGGCGAAGGGAGGGCCGTCGGCTGGTGAGGGAGACGGACGGCGAGAGGAGGCCGGGCGTGGGGAGATGGGTAGTGGGGTCGCGGCAGGGAGGCTGGGGTG
The DNA here is from genome assembly GCA_963277665.1 of Viscum album. Classification (NCBI taxonomy): domain Eukaryota; kingdom Viridiplantae; phylum Streptophyta; class Magnoliopsida; order Santalales; family Viscaceae; genus Viscum; species Viscum album. The sequence continues at coordinate 241,342,251 of OY728167.1, read as the reverse complement.
CGGCGGGTTTTCGAGAGAGAGCGAGAGAGAGCCGGGAACGGGATTGCTGGGCCAAAGAAAAAAAAAGGGGGGCGGCGGGTGAGAGGTTAGAGGAGATAGGGGGAATGGCGGCGGAAGAAAAGGGGGAGGGTGAGGGGAGAGCGGGTCAAGGGGGGGGGGCGGCGGGTGAGGAAAAATAGGGGGGTCCGGCGGGTAGAGGAGTAAAAGAGGGGAAACAAATTTCAAAATTTAAACTAAAATTCTAAACAAAAAAGAAAAATTGTTAAATGTTATATAAAATTCTAATTAGCTAAAAAAAATAAAAAGTAATTAAAAGAAATGTTAATGAAACTAATACTAATATATAAAATATAAACTAATAAAAATACTAAAATACGAATATCAATATATAAATTAACTAAAAATTATCCAAAATAACTAAATTACTATAAACCTACAAAAATAAACAAAAAATATTAAAAATGTTTAAACTAATTAATTAAAACTAAGTAAAAAATAAATAAAAATACATGTAAACATCCATGTACATCAAATCCCCCACACTTAAACTTTTTCACTCCTGGGCAAAACAATCAGAAAGAAAACACAAGTGACAGGAGACAGATCAAAACATCAAAATTACAAGTTCAAAATTTGTCAATCTCTTTCCTCATAATATATCATGCTTCATTTAAAACTTCAGTTTCAAAAATAATTTTTCTTTCACTTGCATTTTTTTTTTCAAAACAAGTACGTGCACGCATTCATCATGTGACCTACCTCACCATCACTCTCATCTCTCAAAAACATTTGATCAAAGTTTTTCTCAGTTCTCATACACATGCAGTCTTACCATAGGCTTGCCATGAATTTCACATCTCCACTAGTGGAAATCAAAAGAATGCACCAATCTCAAGGACTTTACATGAGGTTCAAATGTTTCTGAAGCTGTGGGACGGTGGGTTATAAAAAAAAATTGACATCTTTTTGGTAAAAAGGAGGGTTGAATCTTGAAATAAATGCATGATAAGTCAATCCAAATGTCTCGCTCCCCCACACTTAAAACATTGCTTGTCCCCAAGCATATGATAAGCCAATGTTTCGCTCTCACGTTTTTTTTTCACTTTTTTTTTTAAAAAACACAACTCACTCACAATATGGTCAGGAAAAACTGGTGAGTATCAACTCAAAAACCCCATGGAATAGGTGTCAGACAATAATCCCAAAGAATGGTACACAAGCAGCGTATATGCTGTAACATCTCAATGAAGGTAGGTCATATAGAAAACTCTCTAGTTCCTGGAGTAATGGATCATCACTTTAATAGGTATCCCCAAAGTCGAGGGTTACCGCGTGATGACCACCAATGTACTCATTGTTGGAACTGAAAAGGGTTCTATATTCCTATATCAAAATAATATGAAATGAATGTCGCTACTGTGAAAAAGAACTCAAGGATCAGGATGGAATAATGTCAATCCATGTACATCAAATGACTCACTGCCCCTCGAAGAACCCTCTCCATGAGTAAGTCTCTCTCCCCCACACTTAGATTGAAATCATCATGCAAAAATTCAAGAAATTGGTAGGGAAGGGTATCGGCTTGGGCTCATCCTAAAAGGCTCCTGCATGGATTCTAAGGGCTATACGAAGGAGAAAATGTTTGGGTGGCTCAGTGGGTCAACGGGGCTAAAATATCAAACAGATGCCTCAATCATTTTAGTGCAACTTTCAAAAATTCCTATCGCTTTGATGGAAAAACATGGCAAGTTCTAGAAGACAAAACATGGTTGAGATTCCCTCAAGAAAAAGAGAAATAAGAGATTATTTTGAAATGGATTAGAGTCCTCACGGGTATGGAAATATAATGTTGGACAGCACAGATGAGAATGAGTGCAAATAAGTGTCTCAAAAATATTCAAGTTTTTTTTTTTGAAAAACATTCGAAGCATGAAATAATATCAGCAATCATCTAAGTCATGAGATCAAGGATTAAAGAAATCCAGAACAAGAATCAGGTGCTCAAACTGCCTAGGGACACAAGTGGTATGTTCCCGACTGGGTTGCGGTAAAAATACAACAGTTCTTATATGGGTTCATGAATGACAGGAGTGTTAGTTTTTTTTTTCATATGGTGTTTTTGGAAGCAGAAAATATGGCGAAAATTAAAACACTTCCCTGTGTAAGTGCAGATAGATGCGGAGAGGCTGCCTGTATCCGATGAAGTTCCAGAAATGATGTAGCTGTAAAAACTACATATGGACAACACATACCCGCATCATATCATAAAGATAACACCAAGAATCATCTAAATAGAAGCAGAGATGCAGAAGAGTGACAGGTGCATACAAATATCAGGAGGAGATAATAAAAATCACACATGCCATGTTTTATTATTATTATTATTTTTTTATTATTATTTTTTTTTCAAACAAATTAGAACAGGTAAAAGGAGAAAAAGGGGGGGAATGAAACTGGAACATGGGTTGCCTCCCAGGAAGCGCTAAGTTTTACGTCTTCAGCCAGACGGATGGACAATGTTCAATCGTCTTGGTCCATCAGCTCAGAATTCCTCTGCCTCTTACGAGAACTAGTGGCTGTGTCCTCGATCTCACGGGGACGCTTGGTGGGATTAACCACCTCTGGAGCAAAGTGAGCGTGAAGCTGGTGAGGGAGGAACGGAATCTGTTCTCTTTGTGGTGGTGCTGGATGCTGAGCAAGAATCTCCAGTGAAAGTTCCTCAAGCCGGCGCTCGATATCAGCCAGCTCCTGAGTTATCCGTCGTACTAAGTCAGAGGGAGGCGGAACAAGCGCATCGATGACCACAGAAGAATCAGAAGAGCTAGACATTTTTTTTTAGCTGCATTCACAAAGAAGATAGAGAGATAGAGATAGAGAAAGAAAACAAAGATCAAAGAATGAAGAAGCAGTCGGGTTGCCTCCCGATCAGCGCTAAGTTTTACGTCTTCAGCCAGACGGATAACTTCTCATTGCAATTGTAGTTGTTCAATGATGCCTATTTTATCCGAAGTGTGGTAAAGTTTAAGGCGTTGACCATTTACTTTGAATGGGGGCATCTTCCCATCAGAAATTTCGACAGCACCATGTGGATAAACAATTGTGACGGTGTAAGGACCTGACCACTTCGATTTGAGTTTTCCAGCCATGATTCGAAGTCGTGAGTTGAAGAGGAGAACTTTGTCGCCTGTTGAAAAATTTCTTTGTTGGATCTGTTTGTCATGCCAGGCTCGAGTTTTCTCTTTGTAAATCAAAGCATTGTCATATGCTTCTCTCCTCATCTCATCTAGTTCATTCATTTGTAGAAAACGCTTCTCTTGGGTAGTTTTGAGATCAAAATTCAGTTTCTTCACAGCCCAATAAGCTTTATGTTCCAATTCTACAGGTAAGTGGCAGGTTTTCCCAAAGACCAACCTATATGGGGACATTCCAATGGGTGTCTTGTAGGCAGTTCTGTAGGCCCATAGTGCATCATCAAGTTTGGTGACCCAATCTTTCCTAGATGTACTTACAGTTTTCTCCAAAATACCCTTAATTTCTCGGTTTGAAACCTCAGCTTGGCCATTGGTCTGTGGATGGTATGGGGTGCTCATGTAGTGGTGACATCCATGGCGATTCATTAGCTTCTGAAACAGCGCATTATTGAAGTGGGTACCATGGTCACTGATGATGAGTCTTGGAATTCCGAACCGGGTAAAAATGTGTTGCTTTAAAAATTTGATGACGACTCGAGCAGTATTTTCTGAGAATGCTTCAGCTTCCACCCATTTTGACACATAGTCCACACAGACAAGGATATAGGATTTACCAAAAGATTTAGGAAAAGGACCCATGAAGTCAAATCCCCATATGTCAAAAATTTCAATGCCCATGATTGAATGTTGTGGCATTTCGCGCTTCCAGCTTATACCCCCGGTTCTTTGGCATTTGTCACAATTCATGACGAATTCACGAATATCACGATTCATGGTTGGCCAGTACAAACCACATTGTAACACCTTGCTGATTGTTCGATGAATCCCATGGTGTCCTCCAGCTTCTCCAGTATGGCATAAGTTCAAAACACTCTCCACTTCTTCTTCAGGGATGCATCTTCTTATCATTCCATCCGCACAATCTTTGAAAAGTAAAGGATCATCCCAGTAGTAATGTCGTGATTCATTCAGAAATCTTTTCCTATGTTCCTTTGATAAATCTGGATGTATCACACCTGAAGCTAAGTAGTTCACGAAATCAGCATACCAAGGTGTGATTGTCTCAATGGCATAGAGTTGTTCGTCAGGAAATGTTTCAGTGATTAGTTCGACATTGATTTCACTTGTGTCATGGTCGAGGCGTGATAAATGATCAGCAACGACGTTTTCTATTCCCTTTTTGTCCTTGACTTCAATGTCAAATTCCTGAAGTAACAGTATCCATCGAATGAGTCTCGGTTTTGCATCTTTCTTGTCCATTAGATACCGAAGTGCAGCGTGATCCGTATAGACAGTGACTTTTGAGAACAGCAGATGGGATCGAAATTTATCAAAGGCAAAAACAACTGCTAGCAACTCTTTTTCAGTTGTTGTGTAGTTATGTTGGGCCTCATTCAATGTTCGGCTAGCATAGTAGATTGGCCTAAAGATCTTTTCTTTTCTTTGCCCCAAGGAAGCTCCAACTGCCCAGTCACTAGCGTCACACATTAACTCGAATGGTTGCTCCCAATCAGGTGAAATCATTATTGGGGCTTCAACCAAACGCTGCCTTAATAATTTAAATGCTTCCTGACATTCAGGGCCGAAGTGGAATGTGACATCTTTTCCCAATAGATTCGTAAGGGGTCGGGCAATAACAGAGAAATCCTTGATGAAGCGTCTATAGAATCCAACGTGCCCAAGAAAACCTCGAATGGAACGAACTGAAGAAGGCATGGGTAACTCAGAGATTGTACTGATCTTTGCGGAGTCAACTTCAATTCCTTTCTTTGAAATTTGATGGCCTAAGACTATTCCACTTTGGACCATGAAGTGTGACTTTTCCCAATTAAGTACTAGATTCTTTTCTTCGCATCTTGCCAAAACCTTATCCAAATGTTCTAGACAGTCATCAAAAGAATTTCCATACACTGAGAAGTCATCCATGAAAATTTCCAAGAACTCTTCAATCATGTCATGGAATATTGCCATCATGCATCGTTGAAATGTGGCTGGAGCATTACACATTCCAAAAGGCATTCGCCTATAAGCAAATGTACCATATGGACAAGTGAACGTGCTTTTCTCTTGATCCTCTGGTGTCACTGCTATTTGATTATAGCCCGAATATCCATCCAGAAAATAGTAGTAATCTCGTCCTGCCAATCGTTCAAGGATTTGATCAATAAAGGGTAATGGGAAGTGATCCTTTCTAGTGGCATCATTCAATTTCCGATAGTCGACGCACACTCTCCATCCAGTCACTGTTCTTGTGGTTATCAATTCTCCTTTATCATTCTCAACCACTGTGGTTCCACCCTTTTTAGGTACCACTTGCAACGGGCTAACCCACTGACTGTCGGAGATTGGAAAAATTAAACCGGCATCAAGAAGTTTAATGACTTATTTCTTGACTACTTCTTTCATGGGAGGTGTCAAGCGTCGTTGTGGTTGCCTGTAGGGTTTTGAATTATCTTCCATATGTATTCTGTGAGTACAGATGGCAGGACTTATACCTTTTAGATCAGCAATCGTCCAACCTATTGCTGGTTTCCTTTGTGACAGGACATTGAGCAATTTGCTCTCTTGTTCACTCGAAAGATTGGCATTTATGATGACTGGTAAGGTGTTTAAATCTCCCAAGTAGCTATATCTCAGGTTTGATGGAAGAGGTTTAAGCTCAAGTGTTGGAGGCTTTTCAAGTGATGGAGTAAGTGAAGTGGATTCATGTCTATCTAAAGGCTCGACTATATTCCTGATGAATTCCACTTCCTCGATTGATTCAGTGAACTCTTTATTTTCTTTGTGCAAATCTGCGAGGTCCAGCACATCGCTTGCAAACTCATCCCATTCTTCAATCGTATCCAGGAAATGACAGTCTGCTACAGATGGTTTTTCCATGGCCTTTAGGACGTCAAATGTTATGTTCTCGTCCCCAATTCTAAAAATTAACTTTCCCTCTTGGACATCAACCAGTGCTCTGCATGTCGCCAAGAAGGGTCTCCCGAGAATGAGTGGGACGTCCTTATCTTCTTCCATATCGAGGACAATGAAGTCAGCAGGGAAGTAATATTTATCAACCTTGACAAGAACGTCCTCTAGAATCCCTCGAGGATGCTTCACTGATCGGTCAGCCATTTGCAAGGCGACTCTCGTTGGCTTTAATTCGGTGATGCCCAGTTCTTCAAGGATTCCAGACGGCATGAGATTGACACTAGCTCCGAGGTCGCACAAAGCTCTTCCGAATTGACATCCTCCAATATTGCAAGGAATAGTGAAACTCCCAGGGTCTCTTAGTTTTGGAGGTATGGATCTGGGTATGACTGCTGAACATTCCTCGTGCATTATGATCGTTCCCACATCATCTAATTTTCTTCTTTCTGACAGAAGTTCTTTGAGAAATTTGGCATAGTGGGGCATTTGTGTGATGGCTTCCGCAAAAGGAATATTTATTTGAATCTTTTTGAACATCTCCATGAATTTTGAAAATTGAGCATCCAACTTCCTTTGCTTCAGTCTTTGTGGAAATGGAGGAGGTGGTATGTGGTCCTTCGCTCTTTCGTTGAGTGCCTCATTTTCCTTCTCCTTTCTTGCCTTTTCATTCTTTGCAAGGTTGTTTGGATCTTCCTCCTCTTTGGGTTCAAGTTGGATTGCTTTGTTTGTTGAGTCGCCATTTTCAGTGGAAGGTATAGGCGTCTCATCTGTTGGTTGAACATCAGGCTTTTGGTGCTCTGGTAACTGTGTGCCACTTCGCAGTATGATGGCTTTTGCTTCTTCTCTTGGGTTGACTCTTGTGTTGCTTGGTAGAGTTCCTTGCTGTCGGTTTTGCATTTGTGCGGCTAACTGACCGACTTGATTTTCAATGTTGCGCATGGAAGCCTGTAAGTTTTGGGTTGCCATCTCTTGTGATTCAAACCGTGATTGATTGGACATCATTAACTTGGCTATAGTTTCTCCCCAATCTTTTTGACCTTGTGTTGCAGCAGGGGCGCAGTCTGTTGTTTGCTTTTTCTCCTTATACTGCTGTTGCTGATGGAACGGTGGTCGGTATTTCTGTTGAGACCCTTGCTCTTGTGGTTGCATGGCGGGTCTGAAGGTAGGTTGAGTAGTGAATCCAGGTGGACCCATGTTATGGTTCATCGGCTGAGTAGCCCCTGGTTCCTTCCAACCTTGATTTTGGGTATTGCCTTGCCAGTTTGTGTTGTAATTGTTCCCATAATTTCCACGGTTGTAACTAACGAAGTTAGCTTCAGACATCTTGGTCTCTGTAGTGTTATATGGACACATGGAATAATCATGAGGACCACCACAGTGTGGACAGTGTTCAGCTTGAACAACATGGACTGGCTTAGGTGGGTTTATTGAAAAGTTGTCAATCCTCTTGTTGAGAGCTTCAAATTGTGCAGCCATGAATGTCTGAGTATCAACGTGATGCACTCCTGCCTTTCGTCTTGAAAAATCATCTGGCCACTGGAAACTGTGTTCGGACATGTTTTGAATCAATATGTACAGGTCCTCCGGATCCATTTCCATGAACGCGTTTCCAGTAGCTGTGTTGATGGCAGACTTACTCTCGGATTGAAGTCCATAGTAGAAAGCTTGCAGCTGGTTTTCCAACTTCATCCCATGATGGGGACAACGTCTTAACATGGACTTGAATCTTTCCCAAGCTTCTCCTAACGATTCGTATTCACTTTGACAAAAGGAGTCGAGGTCTCTCTTGTTTTTCAAAGATTGAGATGTTGTGTAATATCGATCAAGGAATTTTCTTCTCAACACTTCCCATGTGAAAACTGTTTCGGGGTCGAGACTCTCCAACCAGTCCTTTGCTTTCCCTTGCAACGAAAATGGAAACAGTCGTAGGATCAACGCATCATCCGTTACTCCGTTACATTTAAATGTGTCACAGACTTCAAGAAATCTGTTCACATGCATATAAGGGTCTTCGCTGCTCAATCCATGAAACTGTGCATGTTGTTGGAGCAGGTTGATCGTGGATGGCTTCAATTCAAAGTGTGTTGCTTGAATTCTGGGTCGTGTTATACCTGAGCTCATTCCGACTGTGTTGGGTCGCAACTCCTGTCTCATAGTAGTCCGAGGTCGTTGATTATCGAGACGGTTTTGGAAAAGTGGATGGACTTGTCCACTAGGAAGTGTCGGAATATGAGTTTCAACGCTTTCCGCAGGTGGATGCATTGCGTTTGCAGCTGAGGTACCGACTTGTTCTTTTCCCTTTCTTTGATGTTCAAGTTGTGGATCAAGGGGTGTGTCGTTCTTTGATGGATCAGAAGTACGAGTGTTCACCATTTAGGCGAACAGTGCCTAAAGCAAGGTCTACTTGAAATTTTCTTAATGCTAGACGTGCGCGTGCTCCCCGGCAACGGCGCCAGAAATTTGGCACGCGCGTCGCAACGCATGAAAATTTGCGAATTTTTATAACCAACTGGCTACTGTAAAAGTGGCGAGCAGGGTCGAACCACAGAGAGCACGGAATCTAGTTCACTAAAAATATTTCGTTGGACAATGTTTAGATGGACAAGGTTTGAGGGAATTCATGTTTTTGAGTTTTCTCTTTTTTTTTATTTAAACTAAAAGGTGAGAAGACAAAAGATAAAAAGAAAATTGCAAACGGAAATGATGATGGATTCTAAGTCAACAAAATGTGTCGGGGATGTTGGTGTCACAATTAAATTATCACGCAGCCGTGCAAGGTATTCTTTATGTGATTAAATATTTATCCTGTTTAGTTATCGCCAGTTCCAAAAATATGTGCATTTTTTAGATGCTCAATTTTAATTTCCCAATTTTATTTAAATTCCCGTTCTCTGGTGTCATAAATAAATTAGAAAACTCATTCAAGCCCCGAACTACACGGCGAAATGACACAACCCGTTTCTCACAAAGTTGTGTCACTAATTTGCACCTACCATCAGTCAACGCGGTTTACCTTCTCGGACCGCCGCGTCGACTTATAATTAAAATGGCCAGTTTCAATTTCAGCAATTAATTCAGTGCAAAAATAATTTAAACAGATAAATATTAAATTAAAATAAATTTAATTGACAATTAATCATCAAACAATACGTTTCATGGCATGCGCAATAGTTTTAATTAATCAACCAACATCCCGACACTAAGAAAATTACCCCGACATCACAACTAAAAAAATCAACGCAGTAATAAAATGATATGTCATGTAAAACAACACTGCGTTACCAAAAAAAATGATCGTGTCTGTCTTTATTTTCGCCGCGCGCACCAACCCTCAACACGTGATGACGTCGTGCACCAACTACGCGACCACCGGAACAAAGGAGATGAGTAGTGAAGTGGATGCTGATCGGCTCCTCGGATGGCAGTGACGTAGAAGCAGCTTGAGCGAGGTGACGAGAACTTGCAGCGGATGCTCGGATGGCAGTGACCGGTGCGCTGCAAACAAGAAGCAGAGTGAGAGGAGGGGAGGCGGCCCGACTGGGTGGTGCACGGGGAGAGGGAAGTGAGGCAGGGAGGGAGAGTGCGGTGAGGGGTGGTGGCGCGCGATGGTGAGGGAGGCCGGCGGCGCGGCTGGGTGAGGGAGTGCGGCCAGGGGGAGGGCGGCTGGCGAGGGCAGGTGGCGCGCGGCTGGCGAGGGCGAGGGAGACGGACGGCGAGGGGAGGGCCGTCGGCTGGTGAGGGAGACGGACGGCGAGAGGAGGCCGGGCGTGGGGAGATGGGTAGTGGGGTCGCGGCAGGGAGGCTGGGGTGCGGCGGGTTTTCGAGAGAGAGCGAGAGAGAGCCGGGAACGGGATTGCTGGGCCAAAGAAAAAAAAAGGGGGGCGGCGGGTGAGAGGTTAGAGGAGATAGGGGGAATGGCGGCGGAAGAAAAGGGGGAGGGTGAGGGGAGAGCGGGTCAAGGGGGGGCGGCGGGTGAGGAAAAATAGGGGGGTCCGGCGGGTAGAGGAGTAAAAGAGGGGAAACAAATTTCAAAATTTAAACTAAAATTTTAAACAAAAAAGAAAAATTGTTAAATGTTATATAAAATTATAATTATCTAAAAAAAGTAAAAAGTAATTAAAAGAAATGTTAATGAATCTAATACTAATATATAAAATATAAACTAATAAAAATACTAAAATACTAATATCAATATATAAATTAACTAAAAATTATCCAAAATAACTAAATTACTATAAACCTACAAAAATAAACTAAAAATATTAAAAATGTTTAAACTAATTAATTAAAACTAAGTAAAAAATAAATAAAAATACATGTAAACATCCATGTACATCAATAATCCATACTTAAAAACACCAGGTTACCATGTGCCTTCTATAGTCCTTTTGTAAGAAATGAGAAACTTTGGTCAGCCGATCAACCGCCACCCAAATTGAATCATTCTTCTGAGGCATCCTCGAGAGACTCACTATGAAGTCCATAATTACATCATTCCACTTCAACTTTGGAATATTAAATGACTATAACATTCCACCTAGATGTTGATGTTCACCCTTAACCTACTTATAGTTAATGCATCATTCCACAAAACTCGCAACTTCTTTCTTCATTCCAGGCCACTGAAACTGCCTATGAAGATCACAATACATCCCAATCAAGCCCGGATGCACTTCCTATATAGACTCATGAAACTCGTTCATCAAATCTTCCCATACATCTTCCTGCACCACAACATGGTTGTGAACATAAGAAACTCCAACATAACCAAAAGTCCAACCAGAAGGTGAGTCCCCACCATTAAGACATTCTTTCATAGCCAAACACTCCGGATCCACCAAATGACTCTCTTTAACTTGGCTCAAAAGTGTAAACTCAACTACTATAGATGCAAGTGTCATATTTGTGTTCCCATCATGTACCTCCAAATGTATCATAGTGAACAAGGACATCATCTTCCAATATGAGTTGGATTCTTAAACTAACAGATTCTGAATATTTCGGCTCTGGGCATCAGTTACAAAATTCCCTTTCCCTGGTGTGTAAACCAACTCAAAATCAAAGGATCATGGGTACTCGACCCACCTTCATTGTCGATGATTCAAATCCCACTGATAGAAGATGTATTTTAGAATTTTATGGTCGATGAACACCGTGAAATTTTATCCCAACAAGTAATGCCTCCAACACATTAAGGAATGAACCACAACAGCTAGCTCCAATTCATGAGTAGGATAGTTCCTTTCATGTGGTCTCAACTGGATAGACCCATAAGCTACCACCCGATCAACCTGTATCAACAACTCCCCAAGTCGAATGTTGGACGCATCACAGAACAAGGTGTACCTCTTACCTAGTTCAGGTAAGACCCAAATTGGTGCGTTAGTCAACCGCTTCATTAGCTCCTAAAAATAATTCTCATAAGACTCTGAAAAATCAAACATTATCCCCTTCGTAGTTAAGACTGTGATCAATGCTTCCAAATTAGAGAAATATCTAATAAAACTTCAGTAATAATGCTCTAAAACTGGAAAACATTGAACATCTAAGACCTTATTGGGCTGCTCCAAAGACACCAAAGCTTGTACATTTTCTAGATCCACTGAACCACCTTCCCCAGAAATGATGTGTCCCAGAATGTGCACCTCAACAATCCAAAATTTACATTTTGATATCTTGGAAAAAATCGTATGCTCTATTACTATACTCAAGATGATGTCAAGTTGTTTGGCATGGTCATCATGAGTTTTGGATTACACCAAGATTTCATCAATGAAGAAAACTACAAACTGATCCAGATATGGGTGGAATATTTGGTTCGTGAAGTCCATGAACATTTTCGTTGTATTGGTAAATCCAAAAGGCATCACCAAAAATTCATACAACCCATACCTACTTCAAAAAGATATCTGAGGTATGTTAGAAGGTCAAACCCTCAACTGATGGTATCTTGATCTCAAATCAAACTCATAGAACACTGAGGAACCTATGAGATGGTCAAATGGGTAATCAATTTGAGGAAGGTGGTATTTTTTCTTAATTGTCATCTGGTTCAGCTTCCTATAATCGACACAAAGCCATAGTGATCCATCATAATTCATATAAAACAACACAGGATATCCCCAAGTTGATGTACTAGGATGGATAAAACCCTTATTCTCTAACTCCTCTAGATGAACCTTAATTTCATGGAGCACTATTGGCACCATTCGATATCACAGAATGTAAACTGGATCTTCCCCTAGCAACAACTCAATCGTAAACTCAAAACCCCTCTCAGGTGGTAACCCCAATAACTCCTCAAGAAACACATCATGAAACTAGTCCACAACAAGAGTGAAGACATGCTACTCATCCCCCCATCATCCAACATAATGCAGGATACTTGGGTTGTGAGTTCTCACAACTACTGGTATAACATCCCTCCATGGCCCTCTTGAGTATCTGACTCACCATGAAAGGCATAAGTGCTTCCATCAAGATATGTGAATGTTACCCGAAGTTGGTAACAGTCGATATGGGATTGATATAACACCAATAATTCCATCTACAAGATTAGGTCAAAACCCAAAATCTCTAGGAGAAACAAATCCCATAGAAAATGGTATCCACTGACCTCCAGAGCACAACACTTACACTACATGATTTCCTCAACTCATACCCCTAGTGGAGTATCAAGTGACATTACTCTACAATATCTCTCCATAGTAAAGATCATCTTGACTAGGAACTGCTCAGAAATAAAAAAATGTATTCCAACTATTTCAAATGATGTACTATCAAGAGTGGAAGCTACAAGAATCATACCTCGAATGGTAGATGGTACCACCTCAGCACCGTTAGGTGTATTCTGAACAACAGGGAGATGACCTACCCCTTTACCCTGGGCTCTAGCTTGAGTACTATGCACTACGATGTCCTGATGATAAGGATGACCACACCCAAGATTTTCACATCCACTGCCTCTACCAGTACAACGTGTGGAGCTATAACTACCTTACAGGTACAGGGTAACCACCCCTACCTACACGTGAAGTCTGTCTCTATCCTCCATAATTCCCTAATTGTCATAGGTTCCTACAGAACCTCTATCCATGGCCTAACCTGCAACATGATCGACACTCGACCGGTGGGTAGCGACATTGGTCACACTTGTTCCCCAGCCTTCCACAATGATAACAGAAGACCTGGTCACTTCTCTGAGAATCTAACCCACTCTTGTGACTACTCTGTGTGCTTCCACCTTACTGAAATCTTCCAAAATGGTGCTTCCTACTATTGAAATCCACACCACTTGCTCACCCAGCTGATACCACAAGTTCACTACCTGAATCCCCCTTCAAGTTCCCCTACAAGATAATGGCTTGATCCACGACTTCATCAAACCTTTTCAAATAAAAGGAATTCACCTGAGATGTTATCTCTTGTCTCATCCCATCCTGGAATCGTTTCACCACATCCACCTCATCTCCTATCAATGGCGGAATGAAGCATCTCAAATAAGTAAAACGACTAGCATAGTCCATTACCGACATTGTCCCTTGAGTCAACCTCATAAAATTGGCATCCTTCTCTTACCTCAAGGTTTCAAGGAAGAAGGACTCCAGAAACTTCTCCTGAAAATCTTTCCACATCATTCCTTTAGCCTACTCTGCCTGATCCATGATGTCCAACCAACTCTTTGCTTGACCTCTCAATATATAGGCCGCTAACTTGAATTGATTCTCAAGAGGATTATTTATATGGTCATGGATTGTTTTGATGGACTCTACTGAGAACTTTGAAGTCTCTAGACCACCATCTCTGGTAGTGGTCATAGGGAGCTGGAGCTGAAACTCCCCGGTCTACTCAAACATACATGGTGCATCCCTCCTTGGATCCCATTAAATTATTTTCATAAAATAAGAAAAGTTCTCATGGAACTTCCATTCCCTATCTTCTTGGATCACCACATTATCTTTCTCCACTTTTGGATGAGTGTTCTCGGCAACGTCCTCATGTCTCCCAATAGGCACACGTCTTCAAGGTGGCATTTCTCTACAATTCTAAACATGAACTTTTAGATCACAACCAGAACACTTTTTCAAATAGGGGAAAAGTTATAGGTAAGCTCATCGCTTTCTATAACCAAACCAGTTTGCATACACTACCCAAAAGATCCCACTCATGATTAGATCACTACCCTTCACCATATCTCATAGGTCGATGGCTAAGAAGTGTATCTAATTCACACAGCTAAAAGCATTATGTTTTACACCCATTCAAAATCATTCCCATATCCCAATTTACTCTTACAGTAGGTTAATCTAGTTTTATTTACTTATCAAGTACCATTTTATAGTTAATATTTGACATTTCCTCTTACCTATTTTTTACCCATTCATATCATCTTATTAGGTACAATTTCATTACTTTTGAGAAAAAAATACATCCTATACATTATATCCGGTGATCCTATCTCGTGTGTGTGCCTACCATGATGAATGTCACATACCTACATAGATTCTCATACCCTTATGGCCCCGATAAAAATATCACAAATCCATTAAATCACACAACAATTGTATCACCCAATGGATAAATATCATAAAATATAACAACACACAATAAGATCAACTATCCCCTCTAAGGATGACTTGGGTTTTCCCTCATACATGGCTTAGCTACTCCCAAGAACAAGCTCATTACCAAGGACCAACACTTTCCTATATAATTGTCTACCATCCCCCAATTAGAAACAAAGATAAAATAACATTGCTATGATACCACTTTATAATTTCCTTAACACGGAGGGCACTAAACCGGTGCCCCGAGCCGGGTCACCACATAACCTCAAGTCTGCCTCCCCATACTCCAGAGGTTTCCGACCAGAAGAAAGGGCATAATAAGATACATGGGGTGAATATACCCTCTTTACCAGAGAAATCTACAATAGAAAACAATTTAAATAGTGCAAACAAAAGGAACAGTCAATATCATGTACAAATAACCAACACCCAATTTGGTTACAAACATATACAATAATAAATATGTCATGACATGCTATTGTTCCAAGTGAACAAAACCCCAATGAAAGAAAAATGGAAGAATCCCAAAAATGGTCTGGACTCCTTGTTTGGGACCTCACATGTACATGTCCAATGTCCAACTCAAATCCCCATCATTCTAAATAGATAGTGCATGCATGTGATAATCAACATAAGAACCGATGGATATAACTTATATACCACCTAACATGAATCTTTTGATTATCACACTGATAATTGAGGCATTAGATCCCGATTCAACACACATTTGAAGCCTCAACCTAAAACTCACCAGAAATAAATGGTTTTAGAGCTTCGAAGGAGATGGAGAAAAGGTGTGAAGCCGAACCCAAAAAGACAAAAAAGTAGAAGATTAGACTTACCCAGATCTTCAATCCTCAACTAACGACACACCAAGAGGCCTAGGATTTAAGGATAATAACCTCTTGTAAAATCATAGAAGTAGGGATCATCACTAGGGTTGAATGAGGATGAAGGGGCAGAAATCCTGAGTTGGAACTTAAAACCCTGAAATGAATTTTTTCTAATTTTCTCAACTTTACTGGTCCTCACTATTTACCCACATGGTTTTTTAAACCATGTGAAAACCGTGAAGATTCTATGGTCGAAAAATATCCCCCTTGCATGGTTACCTAGGATTTCTATACAGTTTACCCTAACCGTGTACAAACCATGCATTATGACTAGAAACCCCATTTTTCTTCCTGTTTCATGTCCCGAACCCCCAGAACACCCCCAATTCATCACATGAACTTGGTAAAACACTTATTTAACCAAAATAAGGAACATAAACTGAAATGTAAACAAAATCATACCTTAATGAAGATCTGGGATCTTACAGATAGTATGTTGTATGTACACATGAACTCTATTTTAACATTTCAATAGAAGGAATAATGATTGATAAATAATAATTAACCTTTAAAGTAACATATTATTATCATAAATAAATTATATATTCTCTAAATTCATCATTATAACCATCCACATAATGTGGTGATGAAGAAATAATTACAATATCTCGTGGAGAACGTAAACCCAATGTACACACAAGTGATGCTTTCTCATTCCATGTGGGGGAAAAAGATGGATAATGATAGTTAAATAATCATAATAAATATAAATTCTCTTAAAAATCATAAATTATTAGTTTATAATGGGTACCGTTTATTTATTTTACGTATTAGATGAAATAAAATTGAAAATTCTTTGTTAGAAATTATATATCAAAATTCAGAAAACTATATTCCATATACATAATGATAGAAAGGATGATATTTTAGAATTATAATAAGTTCTCAGATATTTTGAAGGAATCTATGAATGTATTACGGTAGTTATTTTACATGAATGAAGGCTTTAATGTTGTGATAAAGAGAAAAATGTTATTCCCTTTTATAAGTGATAGTGGGATTCAAGTAATTTGTTAATGTATTAAATTATTATAAATTAACATAAAAGGAATAGAGTCTCTAAATTGATAAAATTTGAATATAATATGATTATAAGTTGAAAATATCACATAAATTGTGATTTGGAAAACTTTAGGTGATCTTTTCATCATTATCACTTTGTTTTAACCCCCTGTTAACCCTTTTTTCAATTACCATCATATAAACACCTTTTAAAATTTAAGGGTTATAATGTTTAGCATTATATGAAAAGTTACCAAAAAAATTGTATATTTTTGTTATTTTAAAACCTATCTCATGCACCATGAGAAATATATTATTTTAATGAATAGTAAAAAAATTAACAAAATATTTTTTGTTACAAAATATTGTTAATGTCATCTTATTGAAATACATGAAATATTTGTGACACTCATGTTAAATGGTCCAAAAATGACACTTA
Organism: Viscum album; assembly: GCA_963277665.1. Classification (NCBI taxonomy): domain Eukaryota; kingdom Viridiplantae; phylum Streptophyta; class Magnoliopsida; order Santalales; family Viscaceae; genus Viscum; species Viscum album. Next base: position 241,325,246 of record OY728167.1, on the reverse strand, counting down.
TTGTATGATAAGGAGTATATGGTCTTAATATAATATCTAACTATTTTTTTTATTTTTATATAATTTAAAACCAAATCATTTTATTAAACCACTCAATTAAAAAAAATTAACATTTAAAATACAATTAATTTTTCATTATTGAAGGTTAGTGATTTACATATATAGTGAAAATTGGATCATTAATGGATAGTGAATGAAATATCATTCTATTTTTAATCCTAATTATCATATTACATGATTTTTATTTTAATATAATTTAATAAAATATATTTAACATAAACTACTATTAATATAATTTTATGAAAAATTAACATAATTTATATTTGAAAATTTAATGATTAGAATGGAACTCAAATAAAAAATTTATAAACCTCTATAATATTTAATATTTACCTAAAAAATCATGGATTAAAATAAATCACCCATATAATTTTACATTAAATGTTTTCTAAATCTTTTACTTGATTTTTCTACTATTTTCACAAGTAGTATATCAGTGTTGTGTATGGATTTGAGGTAATTATATCGTCAATAAAAATTATAGATAAATTAACATCATAATAAATAACTAAGATTAGTATAAACTTTAATATTCATTAAATAGGTTTTTTACTCACATCTATTCCATGGAAACGTATATAATATTTAATTCTAATTTTCTATCATTGTCCAATAATGGAACAAGAATTTGGATATTTCACTTTTATATTACTCTAAAATTCATACATATAAATAAAATCATTAATAATATGAATTCATATTTATTAAAAAAATTATCATGGACTTATTATGTCTAAAATATTTTCTTTAGGAAACCAAATTTGATTTTTCCATAGTTGTACAAGCACTGAATTGACAATAAAAATGATTTAAATATTGATAATGAAATAAATTCAAACTAATATATTTTGAATTAATTTTTTAAGATATTTTTATTATATAAACAAAAATGATTCATTAAAAAATTATAATAAAATTTTTCATTATTTTTATGTCTTGGTTATATCATTAATGATATTGTATTTCCTCAAAATTGTATTTTTTTACTATTCATAAAAAAATTAACCTCTTCAAAAAAGTCACAAAAATTCAATGAAAGAAATTTTTTTGTCTATATGTAAAAAAATAATTATAATTTTATAAAACTAAATTCCTATAAATTATAGAAATTTCATTTTATATATATTCTTAAAACTGAAGTGAAAAAGATGTTATTATAAATGCATTTTAATCCCAAAAATGATCTTATTCCAAAATGAAGTATAATATCGATTCCCATAAAGTTAATATAACTATTTGAATTTAAATGGGTCTTATGTTAATTTATGATCAATTAAAATAATAATGGTACATTTAAATTAAAATAAATAAATGTTTTACATACACCTTACAAAAACCAAATTTTCTTATTCACTGAAGAACCTATCTTTTTAGAAAAAACTCAAAGTTTCACCCTAAGAAAATTTCTCTGTGATTATTTAAAAAATGAATTTAATTTTAAAAAATAATCATTAAAAATCAGTCATATATTAATTATAATATTTTCTACACACAAATAAATAAAAATTAATTTTGATTAAAATAGATTTTTTGAGAATAAAATGACATTACTAAGAATAGATTTCATATATCCTAAGAATTAATTAATAAATTGTAATTTTGTAGTACCTATATATATATATATATATTTCATCATGTGGTGAATCACTTTTTTACATTAAAATTAGAAGTCTTGGTTATAAGTAAGATATTAAAATAATAATATGTTATGGTTTATTAATCCTGATGTTATGTTTTGTATATGCTATTTAACATAGTGGTCTTCTAAACTTGTATGGAATTTCACATGAATAATATCTTATGGAGGTAGAATAATAAATAAATTTAAAATTCTTGGCTATGTAATAGTCCACTAGGCCCTCACATATTATATTAAAAGTTTATCTCATGATTTTTCCTAACAAATAATATTTTCATGTTTAAAAATATTAATAATTGAAAGAATTAATTCCCCTTATCTATGGTGATTTTTGATCTATTTATAATTTTATATCAAAGGTGATAATTCCAAAGATATATAGAATTAAAATAAACCAGATCCCTTTTTGAAAATCATAGATGAAATTATTAATATATTAACTTTATTATACATTTGTAAAATTCATTTGGGTATTAAAATTTCCTCAAAAATATATATATAAGAAATATTGATCACAATATTGGATGAAAATCCAAATTTTTAAAAATTATATGTTGACATGTGATTTCAATTTATGTATGAAACATATTAAAAATTTTCAAATTCCATAACGAGTAAACTTGGATGTAATATTTCATATGTTTCAAACTCTAATACAATAAATAATTCCCCATTTCAAAATAATATATCATCTTCACCACTTATCAATTCTATAATATTTTGGATTATTTCATTATCAAAAGTTTTTTATGCATAATTTATATCCAATACTCGTTTTCCAAAACAGGACAAATTTCTTTCTATATTATTAACATCCATTTTATCAAAATTATTCTCTTTGATAGAATTTACCAGCATTAGATAACAATACAAGAATACATTATAATTCAAAACTATAAGTGATATAATATTTAAAATCATGATCCCTATGATAATATAGGATACAAAATATCTTTTCATTGATATCATTTTTTATATATTTTGACACTGTATATATCATGAAATTAGTACTAATAAATGTATTAAACTCCAATATCATATCCATTTAGTGATCCAAGATAAATATTTCATCATAACTTATATAATTTAATCTCAAAATATAATCTATTTATTTTTAATTTATATAATCATGTTAATCATTTCAAATATTCTTATTAGATATATTAAGGGATTACTATATATACAAATCAAAAAAATGGATTCCCTCAATCCTATTCCCATATTATCATAATGGTTACCGATTTTCTTTATAGTGTAACTCAAATCATACATAAAATATTGGCACCTGATGTTTAGGGTCTCTATTAATCAACATTATTTAAAAAATATTTTTCATGGGAACCATATTATTAAGGGAAAATTTTGTAATTGATTGAGATCTTGTCATGGTTTTTCAATATAAAAAATCTAAAACACTTTATTTTATGGTTTTTATTTTCTCTCTATAGTAATATATAACACATCAATGTTAAATTAATAATGTTTTTATCTCAAAAACTAATTCCAATATGATATTTATTTTTATGTTTATACATTATCAAAGTGATTTAGTTTTTTTATCACTATTCCATCTATCAAATTAATATTTAAAACACAATTTTAGTGTAACTATTCAGACCATAAATTGTTAGTATCACATAGTAAATAATATGGTCCAACATTTTTTACACAAATCCATATTAATATCATGGAAAAATAATAATAATTCCCTTCAAGTAGATATTATGAATTATATGGAATATTAAGTAATTTATCAATAATCTTGGATATATAGGTAGTGAACCCCCACTTTTTTGGTTCAGGCATATAACTCATGTACTGTGAGTGTACATAAACCAAATTCCCCCCACCCATGTGTTTTTATTCATGAGAGAAAATTTACACATCATAAATATTTCAAATAATATGTATAAATAATACCTAATAAATAATATATGTCATATAAAATTATAACAAAACTATATCTAGGTAGATGAAAATGAAATATATATTTGTCATACCTTGTATGAAATAAGTGGTATTATTATTTTAGAATAAATAGTTCATATAATTCAAAATAAACCATAAAATATTGAAATCATGAAAAACAATTATATTTAGGAATAATTGAATATTAATATCATAAATAAATTTAAACTTCATGTTTTAAACATTAGAGAGAAATATTAACTTAATAGAATGTATCCAACCACTTTTTAAATGGAATAATTTCATGTGTATTTGGGATGATCCATTCATAATTGTGTTAGTTATATTGTGGGAACCCACCAAATAAGCATCAAAAAATTAATAAATGAATAAATACATGAATATGGGCATTTTTACAAGCAATGGAATAGATGAAGAATGTGGCCACGATCATGTGGATCACTTGAACCTCCAAGAGACACATTATTTCATGAATTGTGGATGGTCATGCAGATGATCACACTTAGACCATATCCTATAGAAGGAAATGTGATTCCATTTTTAATAATCGTGTTTGTTCTTAAGAAGTCGTTTAGAACACTAGCCGATCTTGTTGCCACTTCAAGATCATCTCCCTATGGTCACATGACTGGTTGATTGGCAGATGATAGACAATACATGAAAAAATACATGGAAAATAAGGGGAAAATATCAAAAATTAAGAAACCTATTATGATCATAAATATCACCAAATGCATCACTGATATGTAGAGTGATTGTCCTCTAAAACACTCATACAACCATGTGAGATCAATAACCTTTTTAAAATAAATGGATGAAATAAAAATGAGAAAAACGAGAGTCAATTGTTGTTGTAAAACTCATACGATGCACCCATTTAGCTCAAAAGACACCATTGAATCCCCGATAACATGTCCACTATATCATGCAAGATCAAGGGGGCATGTCACCCCTATCACGTGAAAGGATTCAAACATGTTCATGTTGTCTCATTATCCTCCTTTGGCTCCAAAAAGAAGTGGAATATTTTATTTTTAAAGTCATCAGGAATCACCAAAATATCTTTTTTGGTCACTCAGGGAATCACCAATGGTTAATGTGATTTTCATCGACAACACTCAGTCAATCCCTCAAGGTCCATAAGACTTCTAAAAATAAAATAAGGAAATAAAGGGTGGAAAAGTTGGTAGAATCTTGCGGTCATGAAACTCATGTGATGCACATACATAGTCTCTCAAGACCCCTTGAAAAGACCGTATAATCTCACAAAATATACTTGGAATGTAATCCCCGTCTCGTAAAATATCTCTGATAAGGAATCAAAGATCACGCTAAATCCTTTTATCACACAGCATGATCTCTTGAGGGTTCATGAACATGTATACATGACAATATGCAATTCCCTTTTCATGTTTTAATAATTAGTGAATACCTCATTAATTAAACATAATATAATAAAGTATTCATCTATGGGATGGTCTCACATTCACTAAAAATCATGTGACCCTTCTAAAATATGCAATATAAAAACCACGTGAAGATGGGTGAATCCAAATCCTTCCACCAACTCCATCTTATTTTTTTGTGATACATTCTACTGAAAGTAGTTCATAACTAGGGTTGCGATACCTATAAATCCCCGTACCCAGCATCAAAAAATTTATCCTTAGATGCACAAAATTTTCCTTGAAACCTTTCACCAGATAACCCAAAAACAAGAGAGGATTTATTGAAGTAGCTGATCTCAAAATAGTGAATGGTTTCCTTCAGGTCATGATAAAGAACCAATACATGTCACCCAAATCATTCAATACTCATTTTCTATAATATTTGGATCATCCGAAGTCCTATTGATATATCAAAACAAGTTACATGGAATCCCATGGGCATGCCACCCAAGTCTCAAGAATCCTTCTCGGCTTTCCATCCAAATAGTGAAACATCATTTATAAATTCCTCCTGAATCTTATTATTTAACCAACACATGTCATATAATACTCATGATAGCACTAGTTCATGTCAGATGGTGCTCACAATTCCCTCAAGGCATACCAGCCAAATATCATGATGTCCTACAAACATGTCATCCTGTATCATGCTTCACCCTCCTGAAATGTTGCATTGACCCTCACAATTCCTTCCATGTTTGTCATCCATATTTCAGGATGAAATTAGGGAAAGTAATCTTGAGTGTGCAACTCCCTCTATGCATGTCGGTCGGGATCATGAAATTGCATCTAGGAAAAGCCTGAAGGGTCTTGTGATGTCCTCATGACATGTTATCCATGATCCTGCTACAACCTTAATACATTACATATAGGTTATGTGAAATACCTTAGATAAATTAAATTAAATTATATAATTGTCTTTGGACATTTCAGGAAGACATCCAATGATAATAAAATCAAGGAATTTCAAGCAAACAATCAACATATGTATGGAAGACAAGCAGTAAAAGCTTATTGGACATCCTAGGACATGATTACTTTGTTAATCCTTAGTGTGTAAGCCCTAATCATATGTGAAACATCACTATGTTAGCCCAAATAAAAAGAACTATAATGAATCTAATTTATTCTAAAACTAGTATATGTATAATTCCTATTTGATGATAAATCCCTCTATTAAGCATCCATAGGTAGTCCTAGTGCGTAATCCCCACATTCAAAAGTATTAAGACTAGTTATTTTATATCTCTTGTTTCCTTCACCATGAATAGAATAAGTTGAAAATATGAGTTGGGATGATCATAGTACTCATATAGGGAAACCTCAGTGTGTAATCCCCTGATCCATGGCATACTATAATATGTCTCATGTCAAAGGGAACCATCAATGTTTTAGCCCCAACTAACTAAACTATGATGAATCTGATTCCTGAAATTATGAGGATACATAAGATACATTTTTATCTCCTTATATCGAGAAGGAATAAACATTGGTGTAAGCCCCCCTCAAGACTACGTTATTTCCACCATTGGGACCTAATTAATCCCATGTGATAATCAATATTTTGCAACCATCAGTGAGCAAATAATCCATCTGAAATATGATGAATATGATTCCTAAAATAAACCGGATACATAGGATATCTACCTGAGGACAAATCTTCATATAAAAACATCTCAGAGGTAGTCCCATAGAATAAGCCCTCCATCCACATATAGTGGGTATGATTACATGTTATCCATTATTTCTCATAGTTAGTATTGATTACATCGACATAGGGGGATGTAATATTCATATTATTCAAATTTTATACCTACAACTACTAGTGAAATATATGTCTGTATTCCCCAACGAGTGACATGATATTAAAATTTCCCATATGAGGTCATAGTCCTTGGTACCATTGTAAAGATTTGATGGGACTATGATAACTCTGATTCCAACTATAACTAGGACACATAGGATATATCATTGAGACTAAAGATCAAATATTTTATCCCCCTATTCCCACACATATTTAATTTCCTCATGATGTTAAACATCAGGTGTTAAATGCACTAAATGGGTTTTTATTCCTACAATAAACAGGACACTTAGGACAGTTCATAATGGCTTAATACCATCCTTAGAATATTAACCTATTCTCGGTATGGAAGAAAATTATGACCTTCTTGGTTATGTAGATTTAGAATATAAGAATCTTTTCATTACTTATAAATGGATGAAGAAACTCTAATACATATAGATGGATTCACTATTGAGATCCAATTCTCTAGTGCATAAAAGAGACTAACTGATGATAATTTTATCAGGGTATCTGGTCCCATGTCGGGATTAAAAAAATATTAACACGGAGTACATAAATCTATAAAATAGCCTTGGAGTAGAAAAAAATTCCAAAAAAGGGTGAAAAATCCCAACATCCCATCATCTTAGTGAATGTTAGTTTGTAAGAGTCATTGTGTCCGATACCTCAATTGACCACCTATCATTGGAAAGCAGGTCTATAAAAAATTATGGATATGGAAACCATTGAGAGTCTCCATTAAGAATGAAAATGGTGAAATTACTTTAATGATTTTTAATGAAATAAATACCCCCACAATCAAAACATCTGGCTAAGGGTAATCCAAATATTTTCCAATGAAAGAAAATGGTTAACATGACATGAAATTATATAATCATGACATCTCCATAAAATAAAAAAGGATAGATTACTCAGTTATCATCAAATATTGTTTTTGTTCAATCAAGTTTCCCTATCATCATCTTTTCCTATCAGAAAAATTATGGTGATCCCAACATTAATCTATGAAATAATAGAATGATCGGTTAATCATGCATCATTCCGTTTTCATTGAATATTCCCCAAAAACAAATAAAAATGATCCCTACAAAAAACCCCCCTCAAATAGAAGGATGGTCGGTATGTGATGTTTCGGGCCACATTGTTAGTATATCAAAGAAATATGATAATCCAAAATGAAATATTATAGCTGATCCTCTATAATTGAGGATCCCATGAAATATATCCATCCCCAATTTTACAAGTCCACACGAGAATAATGGTCAGATCGATAACAAAAGGAAAATTATGTTAAGCATGAATATTTGATTGATCATTAATCATGCGTACACTATTTCACTAATTGGTTACCATGTTCCTTATTTTTGTATAAATACGGATATGTTCCTCATAATAAGCATCCTAATGTAATATAATTTCCCCATCCAATAACCATTCCAGTAAATAAACTATGGATGTATCCCCTGCGTGTCACAGAACAATCTCACCTACCCAACAGCTTCATGGCATGGGGGAATACAAAATGGTCTGTGAATTACATCAACATGGTAAAATCCTAACATGTTACGCTACCTCTGAGTGTCTCCAAGAAGTGAACTCGAAGAGTCCTCATCATCTAGGGAAAGCTGTAGCTAATCCAGTGGCCCCCAGTTCTACATCCAACAACTTATAGATCTTATCCTCAAAGTTCAATAATAACAAACTTAAATATCAGATAAAGGTAGTCAATTTAGTAAAATAAGGCTCACGTATAGTTATATAGATGTTGAGGAGGGATCCTTTCAACCACAATCAATAACACTATACCACTAGTACCCATCAGTCACCTTATGGGGATTATAGCTAACACACAACCACATATGATAACAATGAATGTGTAATAAGGATGGAACATCAGGAATAGAAGGATCTAGATCACTGTATGTGGGATCATATCCCCTCTCCCATTGATGATGCCTTCTGGAATATTCTTGAAGTTACCATAAAGAAAGATAATATACCTGCTCACTCAGAATAAGTCTATGGGAATATTCCTACAGTATGAATGTGGGAGGGGAATATCCCTACCCCCATGCAGGATGTCCATCAGCATATTCTAGTGGTGGAAGGAGGATTTAATTTGGCTCATATCCCCTCCTCAATCAATCACATATTCCATTATATAGTGGATATGGAAAATTTGCAGGCTTATACCCCTACACATACTTTCCTAAAAATCCATTACATCTTAGAAACAACACATGAACTCTACTAGAAAATTATAGTCCTGGTAGATATACTATGATAGGAACATATTCATATCCCTACAACATGTTCAACTCAACACTCTTATCATTATGAAAAAGTGGTTAATTTGGATTTAGTGCATACTCTTTCTCCCATCTAGGTGGAATATCAACATACTCTGGTAAAGGATGTGGATTCAAACTATGCTCATATTATTTTTCAAACCATGGCTCAGCAAGAAAGGGAAAAAATGCCTTAGTAATGGGAACGTGTCTATCAAAAAAGTCAGGAAAAATATTCCATTTGCCTAGGATCATATTCATATCCCATTTCTGGATGGGCCTCACCAAGTGATAGGGAACATTCCTCATGAAACTATCATATTCACGTCGAATAAGACCAGTGGAACACACCAAATCCCCAAGATCGGGATAATATTTTTGTTATGGCTAGGTCTCGCCAAATTAGAATGGAATGTGACTAGGGTTAGGCTCATATCAATGTTAGTGTATCTACCTGGAATACAACATAAGATCATAGAACCGAGACTCATTTTCCTAATCTCATCGATAATTGATTACACCATCATCATAATGAGGCAATACATGATTATACTCATATACCTTCCATGTAACTCCCCAATGCCAGAATCCCAGAGTCTGTGCATTATTACGTATCATTGGGATGATCACAAAATATCAAGTTTCAAAAGACCAATTAGTTTAGAAGTCTTGGAAGTACTAGATACACTCATAAAGTTTACATTACATCATAAAATGGAAAACAACAACAACATTGTTTTTCATAGAAAACATTGAGATCCCATAGACTATCCCTATTGGTCAGTCATAATATACTTCTTCGCATCTTGGAAAAAATAAAACATTGAAAGGGGTGAGATCAGATGCTCAGTAAGAATAGAAATAAAGCGGAAACTTTCATAAATAAGAATAAACATTTAAGGCAATGTATAAGACTAAAACAAAAGCATTTTAAACTTGAACTTCAGAATAATATGGAAAATATAAAATCAAATAATTCTATTTACTTATTCACATGTATATTCTACTAGTCGAATAATCACATGCAATTTCAATAGCCACTTTCATAATTATGGAATGCATAATGCTAGACATTCATAACCACATAGTTAAGGCCTTGTGCCAAGACTATAAATAAGATTTTTTCAAGACCTTGTGGAAAGACACTAGTTTGTCTCATGAGACCTACCGATGCATTAAAGAGATATAGAGGGTTACACATGTCACTTACTAAGTCCAATGCATTCCTCATATGAAAAGGTTTAAAAATAACATAAACATTCGTATTACAACTAGCATAAGAAACGTCAATACTTTATCCATAAAACATTAATGGTATAAAAGTAACACATCCACAGTCAAAAAAATCACAAAACCTTCAATACAATATGGATGTTTTGTATCAAAATAAATCAACTTCAAATTAGCTTAAAATCCATCAAAAGATGTTGACATAGATGAAATCAAAACTATTTGAGAGAAATATATCTTTTTTGAAATCATTAAAAATTCATATATTTATAAAAGAAAACCATTACATTGAAAATATTTTTATAAGCTTGTAAGGGAAGCTTTGACGATTTTATAATGGCAGAAAATATCTGCACCCGCTGTATAAGTTAAAAAAGACGTTCTTACCTTAATTTTGTCGAAAAGGTTAAAAAACCTTGTTTGGAAAATGATGGATTGATTCCTTTATAAACATATTATAAAAAGTAAAAAAATGGTATGAATGAATTTATCTCATTGTCTATTAAAAAGTAAAAAATTTCTAAAGTACATTTTTATGAAACATGGATGTGGATGATAAAGAGGTCCCAGTAGATAAATACATATAAACAACCTCTAATAATGAAGTGATTTTAGAATTAAACCTTACCTTGTACTTTTCCTTGGTTGAGGGTAGGTTAAACTTTTTTATAATGGTGAAATATATGTTATTAAATTATACAATAATCATATACATTAATATGATATCATATATGATCTTTAACATTGCTTTGTTAATAATATCTTAGTATTATCGTCGTTTCGGGTGTTAACTGATTCATTTTCCTTTATATGGTTTGTTACGTAAGTAATTTTTATTATGGATATGATGTATCTTATTCATATTCATAATTATATTAAGTATTTAAGCATTATTTTAATCATCTAATGAAAATTAGTCTTGAATGTATACGATGGGGAATGAATCTCATCGCGTTCGTGGAGATGGTAATCCGTACGTACGCCAGAGAGACAATATCATTATTTTGATATTAAAATAATATATAGTTGGATGGTATATCATATATACAGAATAATTATCATGATATATTTATTATTTACATCAATTACACATCATTGTCATACCCATCCAAATAATAATGTATTGAATAACAATTACACCACGACGTGGAGATGGTAAGCCGTACGTACGCACGTATGGTGACATGTCATTCAAATGATGGATAGAATACTGAATATGGTTGTACAATATTTATAATAATATCAAAGTATATAGAATATACTATAGTTATTATTTTAGAATGGAAACAACAAAGAAAGAGGAAGTGAAAGAAGAATAGAACTTGAAATAAGTGATGAAATATTTACCTCTTATTCGGGTTCTTCCTTTTGATTTGATCAAAAGGGCTCCTTAGGTTGGCTTTCTGACTAAAGTAAGGCATTTAGGATAAAGGTAGGACAGTTTATAGGGTATTTAGGTAGGTTTTGGCCGAGCAAAATGGCTTTGAAGTTGTGAATTATAGATAAGGGGGAGTTCTCTTTTATAAGAGGGGTGAGGGGCACTGAGGAAAAGCTAGAAATATTACTTTATAATAAAATCCTTTTCGGTTTATAATGGCTAAAAAATGAATTATTTAAAGGATTAGGTGGGGATGGGTCTAAAACCACTAAACCAATAAGTTTTAGACATGTTTTGGTCACTACATTAACATTATCATTTAGATTTAACTCGTAGTTAATTAGTTTTACATTTACCATGTCCCTTTGTATTTTTATATTATATGGTTAATAAACTTACTATAACAAGCCAAGAGAATAAAAAGTGGTTAATTATTAATATATATAACCATATCTATGTACTTTGGCCGAACATTAGATTTTTAGGAATAGAATATCAATTGATAATATAATATTTCTTTTAAAAACTCTTTTATATCAATTTTGACACTATTTAGTAATTGATTTTTGTGAAAATCATAATAACATTATTACTTCAAAAAAAGTTAATTAAATCAATAATAACATGTCATATTAACCTATAAATTTCATTTAATTCATCAAAAGACTTAATTTAAATTTATTTGGGAATTTATAATATCAATTATTTTAATATTTCATTAATACGGTAATTACTACATCATCATTATGTCATAATTAAATTAAATAATTTAATGTCTAAAAATTATAAATAAAATACCACTGTGTAGGAAATATTTTTATATTTAAAATGAATATTTATAATCTAATTTATCTTATTTATAACCCTGTATTAAAAAAAATTAGTTATTAAACATTGATTTCAACTCTTTTAACTCTTCTTTGAATTAAATAACAATAAATGTCCTATTCTAATCCAAGTGGACCTAAAGGATAATATTTTATTACTAAGGTTGTTTTTGGTAGAATTAAAACTATCCAATAGAATTAGTACATGTGTTTGGGTAAAAATAATATCATTTTTACATTTAATTTCCCTGTTTACTTTTAACCGTGTTGAATAAAAGTCAAAAGTTACTATTCACCAAAAATTCTTTTCATCTCATTGAACCACATTTTACTTAATGATATCAATCGTGTCTCTTGGATTTTTAAAATTCAACTCACAGAAGCAGTAAAATTATGTTTTATGAATATTTGCAAAAGCTTCTAGGAGGTGGGTAAAAGACGGTAAAAAGTTCAATAAAATATTTATATATCTAAAATTAATGTAAATCAACTCCAATGAGTTAAATTGAACTTATATAGGTATTATGAATCTATTTTGACCTAAAATAAATTTAAATAAAATAAATAATTATTTAAATAAAAAGTCGGTTTTAACCAATAACTCGGTGTTTTCACTATTCATCAAAAATTGAAAGTTTTCAGAAAAATACCAAAAAATCACCCTAGGATAATTTGAATATTCCAAATACAAAAATGAAGTCCGTTTTGAAAAATAAATTGTATAAATATTCAAAAAGTGGGTATTACTATTCATAACGGCTAGTTTGATTGGTTGTGGTGTGTTAGAACTCGAAGTTGCATACAACATGTGCTATTGTATTATTCAAAGAGAAGTGTACCTTGGAAGCTTGGGGTGTTACATTCTCCGCTCCTACAAATAATTTCTTCCTTGAAATTACTAGAATATTACTGCATAAAAAGACTCGGGTGTTTCTTCATCATAATTTTCTCGGGTTCCCACGTTGCCTCTTTCATCTTATGGTTTCTCCATAGAAATTTTACCAGAAGAGTCATCCGGTTTCTCAACAATTGTTCTCTTGTATCAAGAATCTTGACAGGATCTTCGCAATAAGATAGATCGGGCTCTAGTTCTAATTCTTCATAGGTGAGTACATGCGTTTGGTCAGGCAAGTATTTTCTCAACAGTGATACGTGGAACACATCATGAACATTGGAGAGACTTGGTAGCATTTCCAAATGGTAAGCTATAGCCCCAATTCATTCTAGAATTTGAAAAGGTCCGATGTACCAGGGACCCAATTTACCTTTATTACCAAAATGTATAACTCCCTTCCATGGAGATAAATTCATGAAAACATGATCACAGAATTGAAATTCCAAATCCTTCCTTCGATTATCGGCATAGATCTTCTTCCTACTTTTATCTGATTTGATGTGGGTTTGGATTACCTTCACCTTTTCCATCGTTTCCTCTACATGTTTTGGGCCTCTGAGTTTTCTTTCACCAACATCATCCCAACAGGTTGGTGTGCGACATCTCTTTCTGTATAACGCTTCATATGGTTCCATATGAATACTTTAATGGAATCTATTGTTATAGGAAAATTCTACCATAGATAAATATTGATCCCACATACCTTGAAAGTCAAGTGAGCAGGATCTCAACATGTCTTCTAAGGTTTGAATAGTTTGTTCTGATTGTCCATCTATTTAATGGTGGTAGGCAGTGCTCAAATGAAGTTCAGTATCCAAGGCCTTCTGAAGACTTTTCCAGAATCTTGATGTGAAACGGGGATCACAATCATAAAAAAATCGATAGAGGTATACCATGGAGTCCCAAAACTTCATTAATATATATTCTTGCTAGACGTTCAAGTTTTAAATCTTCTCTTATAGCAAGAAAATGTGTTGACGTGGTAATACGATCAACAATGACCCATATTTCATCATTCCGTCTAGGTGTTATTGGTAGTCCCATGAAAAAGTCCATCATAATATTATCCAATTTCCACTTAGTTATGGGAAGAGGTTGCATGACTCCTCCAGGTTGTTGCCTTCCAGGTTTCACTTGTGGGCAAACCATACACCTTGACACAAAATCAGCAATCTCCCTCTTCATGTTATCCCACCAAAAATGTTCCTTAAAATATCAATACATTGTAGTGCTACTAGGGTGTATAGAGAAATTGGAACTATGAGCAACATCCAAAAATTCCCTTTTTAGATCAGGTATGTCAGGAACACAAAGTCTCTTCCCAAATTTCAAAATTCCATATTCATACACAAAGTCACTCAATCTTCCAGTATTCACAGCTTTAATCTTCTTTTGAAACACTTCATCATCGGTCTGATAACTCTTTATCCTTTCTAGTAAAGATGGTTTGGCAACCATTTGAAAATGTATTGATGTTTCACCTTCCATGGTTATCCCCATGTCCAAATTTACTATATTCTTATATATAGGATCCTTTTCAACTCTCATCTTGTTTAGAACTCCATGATCCTTTCTACTGAATGCATCTGCCACCTTATTTTCCTTCCCTAGGTGGTAGTGTATGGTGTAATCATAATCCTTGAGTAGTTCAATCCATCTCTTTTGCCTCATGTTGAGTTCCTTCTATGAGAAAATATACTTCAAACTCTTGTGATCAGTATATATCTCATATTTTCACCATAGAGATAATGTCCCCATATCTTCAAAGAAAATATTATAGCTGCTAACTCAAGATAATTAGTAGGATAGTTTTTCTCATTAATTTTTAGTTGTTGTGATGCATAGGCAATAACCCTATCATTCCGCATAAGGACACAACCAAGTACTTTCTTTGAAGCATCACTATAAATAACAAACACATCATTCCTCGATGGTAGAGTCAATATAGGAGCATTGAATAATCTTCTCTTTAGTTCTTCAAAACATTATTCACACTCTTTTTTTCAAACAAATTTAACCGCTTTACGTGTGAGCATGGTTAATGGGTTAGCCAATCGGGCAAAATTCAGGACAAACCACTAATAATAACCTGCTAAACCAATAAAACTGCATACCTCGGTTATACTCGTTGGTGATGGCCATTCTTGGATTGCTCTTGTCTTAGAAGGCTCAACAGAGATTCCATCCTTAGAGACAACATGGCCAAGAAAAGAAACCTCTTGAATCCAGAATTCACACTTGATAAAATTCCTGTATAATTCATGTCTTCTAAGAGTCTTTAGAATAATGCGCAATTGACTTTCATGATCTTCGTAGATTTTGGATTATACCAAGATATCATCAATAAATATCACTAAAAAGTCATCAATATATTCCTTTGAAAACTCTATTCATTATATCTATGAGGACAGAGGGTGCATTAGTCCATCCAAAAGTCATTACTGTAAACTCGTATTGCCTGTACCTGGTTCGAAATGATGTTTTTGGAATTTCTTCCTTTTTCACACACAACTGATGATATCTAGATCGAAGGTCAATATTTGAAAACTATTGAGCTACATGAAGTTTATTGAATAAATCATCAATGCGAGATAAGGGATACATGCTCTTTTTTTTATAGCATTGTTCTCCTTATAGTCAATGCACAACATCATAGATCCATCATTCTTCTTAACAAAAAGAACAGGGGATCCCCATGGAGAAAAACTAGGGTGAATAAATCCCTTATTACTCAATTCCTTTAGTTGTCTCTTTAGTTCAACTAATTCCACAGTGGCCATTCTATAAGGGGTCTTCGATATGGGCCTTGAACCAGGATTTAAGTCAATGGAAAACTCAATTTCTCGTTCTGGAGGATGGCCAGGTAAATCCTCTGGAAACACATCAACATATCCTTGAACAATAGGTACATCCTCTAATTGAACATTCCTTTGCTCTTCCATAGTTATTTCATTCTCTTCCTCCATGATAATTGAATTTAGTTGAGCTAACGGGGGTGGATCTAGACAAGATTTAGGTGGTGACGTTTCTGATCTAAAGATAAGGTACTCCTTTTCATCATTAAAAATTGTAACCTCCTTCTTCTTACAATAAATTTTCACATCATGGTATGATATCCAATTCATACTATGGATTATATCAAATGAAATCATGGGTATGATGATGAGATCAGTAGATAAATAACATTTATATTCCTTAATGGGAACTGATTCACAAAACTTTGTTGCAATCATACTTACCTTAGGAGTTTTGACTGACAACTCCCTTGTTAAATAAAATTGGAAATATCTAATTTTCTTAGCAAACATGGAATATATGAAACAATTTTATGATCCAGAATCAAATAAAGCATTTTCTAAACTTGAGGAAACCATTAAATTACCTACCACTACGTCTTTCGGAGGTTCAAACTCAGCAGTAGTGATAGCATAAGCTTGGCCTTGATCCCTTGGCCTCTTCTGAGGTAAGTTCCTCTGATGCTTAGGACATTAATTGGCATAATTATACCTTTCTCAACAATTATAGCATTCAAAATCGACAGACTCTTTCTTCCCTTTTCAATCACGAGCTTGGTGGCCTTTATCACCACACTTGTAATAGACTCACATTCCCTTCAGGAAAGTACCAGGGTGTTTCTTCCCACATTTATTACATGATGGATATTCAACTTTTCCCTTCTTCCCCTTATTTCCATTTCCAGAATTTTTAGAAGATCTCTTATTCTCTTTCTTTTCTTTAAAGTTGTAAGAAAAAGATAATTCTTTTTATGTCTTGATAGCACATGTGACAATATCTTTGTATGATGAGAAGGATTGTGAGACTAATGATCAATGAATAAATGGTTTTAACCAATAATATAAATGATCAATCTTACTTATTGGGTTCTGTATATAGTTTTCATCATGCCTCTCTAACCTTGTAAAGTTAGCCTCATACTTTGCGACATTGTCATCCTCTTTTTTCCTCAGACTCAGAAATTGTATTTCCATATCCGCTCGATGGTCATGAGGAAAATATTTTTTAAGAATATTTATTTAAACTCCCCCCATTCCATATTTGGTACTTCATAATCTTCCTTTTTGTTTTGAATCAATGATCACCATTGATCAGCATCTCCAGTGAGGCGATAAACTGCGACGACAACTTTTTCCCTTTAACTACTCCCCAAGGCATTGAATATTTTCTCTAAGGATTTTATCCATTTCTCAGCTACTAGTGGATTTGAACCCCCATTAAATGTTGGTGGTTGTTTCCTCATGAAGAGATCTGACATTGATCCTCCACGCTACGGATTAGGGTGCTCCATACGGGCAAGGTTATTATTCATAACCTGAGTGAGTTGTCCCATTATGGTGATTAGCTTATCATCACCAGTTGCATTACCAGCTCCACTATAATTATATTGAGTAGGTAGGAAATCCCCACATGGAGTGCGTGCATTGATACAGTTTCCATTCCTTCCACTAGGCTACATTTTTAAACAATGGCATAAACTAGATTAGTTTATGAATCACAATACATAAATACAAACTTGTAAAACACTTAATATAAATTGAACAGTTTATGGATATAATCCATAATAAAAAAAATGTTTTATTTGAGGAAGTATATACTCATAAACCCTTCATAATGGTTTGTAATGAAAATTAGAATTATCTTAAGCATATACCCTGGGAGTTTCGTAACCAAGAGGGCAGCAAGACCCATTGTCGTGCACCAGTTCCTGTTCGAGTCTAGCTCAATGTAGTGTTTTTGGGTTTTACCTCTAGGTACATCTATGCCGAAGCTGCCTCTACCTTCTTGTATCTAGAGAGGGATTTATTTCATAGAAAACTCAAAAAATCTCTACAATACCAAAATTCAAGGATGTTATTCTATACTAATCCTCAAAGTCTATCTTAGGTTAATGTGCTCTAATTAGAGTTTATCTAAATCTAGTTTTCAAGGTTTGTACTAAACTTCCTTTGAGACCAACTATAACACCCTGACCCTAGAAGCCCAGAGTTGGTGCATTATTATGTATAATTGGAATGATCACATAAGATCAAGTCTTGGAAGACCGATTAGTTTAATACCCTTGGAAGTACTATATATATTCATAATGTTTACATTACATCATAAAATGGAAATCAACAACAAAATTTTTTCCATAGAAAACACTGAGATCCCATAGACTATCCCTGTAGGTCATTCATAATATAATTTTTCACATCCTGGAAAAAATAAAACATAGAAATGGGTGAGCTCAGATGCCCAGTAAGGATAACAATAAAGCGGAAACTTTCATAAATAAGCATAAATATTTAAGGCAATGTAAAAGACTAAAACAGAAGCCTTTTAAACTTGAACTTCAGCATAATATGGTAAATATAAAATCAAATAATTCCATTTACTTATTCACATGTATATTCTACTAGTCGAATAATCACATGCAATATCAATAGCCACTTTCATAATGACGGAATGCATAATGCTAGAATTTCATAACCACATAGTCAAGGCCTTGTGCCAAGACTATAAATAAGATTTTGTCAAGGCCTTATGCCAAGACAATAGTTTTTCTCATGATACCTACCGATTCATTGAGGAGCTATAACAGGCTCCACCCGTCACTTACTAAGTCCAATGAATTCCTCATATGAAAAGGTTTAAACATAACATAAACATTCGTATTAAAACTATCATACGAAACGTCAATACATTTTCCATAAACCATGAATGGTATAAAAATAAAACATCCACAGTAAAAAATATAACAAAACCTTCAATACAATATGGAAGCTTGGTATCATAATAAACCAACTTCAAATAATCTTAAAATCCCATAAAGGATGTTGACATAGATGAAATCAAAACTATTTGAGAGAAATATATCTTCTTTTGAAATCATTTAAAAGTCACATAATTATAAAATAAAACCTTTAGTTTGAAAATATTCTTATAAGATTTTAAGGGAATCTTCAATGATTTTATAATGGTGTAAAATAGCCACAATCGCTGTATAAGTTAAAAAATACATTCTTACCTTAATTTTGTCAAAAAGGATAAAAAGGAGCTTCTTTGGAAAATGATAGAAAAACTCCTTTATAAACATCTTATAAAAAGTAAAACAAGGGTATAAATTACATTAACCCATTTTCTATTAAATAGTAAAAATGTTTTGGAGTACATTTTTAAGAAACATGGATGTGGATGATAAAGAGTCCCCAGTAGATAATTACGTATAAACAACCTCGGATAATGAAGAGATTGTAGAATTAACCCTTACCTTGTACTTTTCCTTGGTTGATGGTAGGTTAAAATCTAGTATAATGGTGAAATAATTGTTATTGAATTATAAAATAATCATTTAAATTAATATTATATCATATATGATCTTTTAACATTGGTTTGTTAATAATATCTTAGTATTATCGTCATTTCGGGTTTAACTGATTCGTTTTCCGTTATATGATTTGTAAAGTAAGTATTGTTTGTCATGGATAGGATGTATCTTATTCATATTAATAATTATATTAAGTATTTAAAAGTTATTTTTAATCATCTATTTAAAATCATTCTTGAATGGATACGATGGGTAATGAATCACATCGCATTCGTGGAGACGGTAATCCGTACGTACGCACGAGCGACAATATCATTCTTTTGATATTAAAATAATATATAATTGGATAGTATATCATATATACAGAATCATTATCATGTTATATTTATTATTTACATCAATTACACATCATTATCATACCCATCCAAATAATATTGTATTGAATAACAATGACACCACGACATGGAGACGACAATCTGTAAGTACGCGCGTATGGTGACATGTCATTCAAAGGATGGATAGAATACTGAATATGGTTGTACCATATTTATAATAACATCACAGTATATAAAATATACTGGAGTTATTATTATAGAATATAAACAACAAAGAAAGAGGATGTGAAAGAATAAAGGAACTGGAAAGAGATGATGAAATATTTACCTCTTCTTCGGGTTCTTCCTTTTGATTTCATAAAAAGGGCTCCATAGGTAGGATTTATGACTAAAGGAAGGACTCTATGATGAAGGAATGATAGTTTACAGGGTATTTGGGTAGTTATTGTGTGATAAAAATGGCTTTGAAGGTGTGAATTAACGATAAGGGGGAGTGCCCATTTTTAAGTGGGGTGGGGGGAACCTTAGGAAAAGCTAGAAATATTATTTTATAATAAAATAATTTTCGAATTTCAAATGGATCCAAAATGAATAATTTAAAGTCTAAGGTGGGTATGGGTCTACAACCACTCAACCAATAGGTTTTAGATAGGTTTGGGTCACTAAATTAACCTTATCTTTTAGATTTAACACTTAGTTAATTAGTTTGACATTTACCATGTCTCTTTGTGTTTTTATATTATATGGTTAATAAACTTACTACAACAAGACAAGAGAACCCCGAGTGGTTCATTACTAATATATATAACCTTATATAAGTCATTTGGCTTAACCTTATATTTTTAGGAATAGAATTCAATTAATAATATATTTAAAAAACTCTTTTATGTCAATTTTGACACTATTTGGTAATTGATTTTTGTGAAAATCATAACAACATGATTACTTCAAAAAAAAGTTAATTAAATCAATAAAAATATGTCCTATTCACCTATAAAATTCATGTAATTCATCAAACGTCTAAATTTACATTAATTTGGGTATTTATAATATCAATTATTTTCATCTTTCATTAATATGGTAATTACTACATCATCATTTTGTCATAAATAAATTAAATTATTTAATGTCTAAAAATAAAAATAAAATATAATTATGTAGGAAATTATTTTCTCTTTCTAATGAATATTTATAATCGAATTTATCTTATGTATAACTTTATATTAATAATGTTTTAGTCATTAAACTATGATTTTAACTCTTTTAACTCTTCTTTGAATTAAATAATAATAAATGTCCTATTCTAATCCAAGTGGACCTATAGGATCATATTTTATTCCTAAGGTAGTTTTTGTCCAAATTAAACTTATCCAATATAATTATGACATGTGTTAAGGTAAAAATAATATCATTTTTACATTTAATTATCCTATTTACTTTTAATCGTGGTAAATAAAAGTCAAAAGTTACTATTCACAAAAAAAATTATTTTCATCTCATTGAACCACATTTTACTTACTGATATCAACCGTGTCTCTCGGATTTTTGAAATTCAACTCACATAAGAGGTAAAATTATGTTTTATTCACATTTGAAAAAGATCCAAGGAGGTTCTTAAAAGACGGAAAAAAGTTCAATAAAATTTTTATATATCTAAATTTAATATAAATTAACTCTAATGAATTAAATTGAACTTATATAGGTATAATGTATCTAGTTTGACCTAATTTTTTTTTAAATAAAATAAATAATTATTTAAATAAAAAGTCGTTTTTAACCAATAACTTGGTGTTTTTCAGTATTCATAAAAAATTGAATGTTTTCAGAAAAACACATAAAAATTAACCCTAGGATAATTTTGATATTACGAATCCAAAAATGAAGTCCATTTTGAAAATTAAAATTTATAAAATTTCAAATAGTGGGTATTAGTATTCCTAATAGCTAGTTTGGTTGGTTGTGGTGTGTTAGAACTGAAATTTTCATACAACACACGCTATTGTATTATTCAAAGTGAAGCGTACCATAGAAGTTTGGGGTGTTAAATTCCCCATTATGGAGGTCCATCAGTATATTCCATAGGGGAATTAATATTCATTAAAGAATCATATAAATGTTTCAAATAGTTCTCACCATGTTAGAGTGGAAAATTCATTGTGGAAGGCTCATATTCCTGCCATGAAATTCCAGCGGCATATTCCGAAGGATAGAGATTGGGCTCATAGTCCCTTCCTGAATGAGGGTCACCAAGTGAGAATGCATAATTCCTCGATATAGGTTCATATTCCTATAAAAATTAATAATATCATTAGAATAATACAGTATCTTCTTAATTGTGGGATCATACACCTGCAACACTAGGTGATTATAAAAAGGTTCCGACCAGCGTCAAATAATAGTCTCATATCCCTGCACAAATCTAGAAGGTTGGAAGTAATATTCATGCCATGATTCATAACAAGGCCCATATCCCTAATATGATCAATTATAGTTTCGTTGATGTCGTTCAGGACACATTCTCAACACCCCAAGTGTCTTTTAGCTTTTTAGCCGAAGTAGATGATAATCATTACCAAGATAGTCCTCCTAATGGTAGTGTGGAGACTGATCGCATGGACTGTACTCCTAACACCCAATGTGGTAAACCTCCCTATGGTGATATATACCATAAAAAAGGAAATCATCCCCTTTAATAATCACCACTATATATATAGTTATCCAGAACTCAAAACCCTTTGTATATAAAGGTTCTCAAAACTTGAGTTTCAACTGTATATTGCTCCCCCATCAACCGCCATCCATAATCCACTCCAGCTACCAAGGATCCCGAAGAACCATATTATATGGATTATTCATATGGAGGGATATATGTATGATGAACATGAGGTCAATTTTTACATATATATAGATTTATCCAGAAACAACATTCCCACTATTTTCATTTACCTTTCCACTTATCCCTATGAGTTCCTAGAAGAACTAGAAAAGGATTCCATGACATATATATGAAAAAATGTGGGATACATATCAGTAACTAAATTATATAAATCTATCCTATCTAGGGTAATATTATCACTTTCATATCATCAATACACTCTATTTTCCATGTGATATGGTGGACTATTCAATATCCCAAAACTGGGAAATTGAGGAGAATGAAAAAACCAACATAGTATTTGTATCTCCACCATGACAACTCTCCATATATAGATTTATAGAGCATTTACAAATGTGTGTATTCAAGGATTGGATAAATATTGAGCATTAAAAATTAAAATATCTCAAAATCAACCTAACTCTTGAGATACTGAATCAAGTAATGTCATTGCCTCTGAAAAAATCATTGGACCTAGTAACACATGATCTAATTGGTCAATAAAACCGAATTATCCCAGATAAATGATTACTAGTCATCAAAACCAAATGGATAGGGTATCCAATAGATCCTAAAATTAGACCACTCAATAAAATGAGAATGAATATCATACATAAAAGGAAAGGATGTGATCCATTGGAAAATATACTTTAAAGAATGATTCCCTACATGGGTTTCTATAGCACTTAGCTTCTACATGTGCATAGTTGAACTGCATGAAGTGGGTTGCAGTAATAGCTTCCATAGAAACTGCTTATGAGAATAGTCTACCCACCAAATAGTTGGATTATCTACTTCCAAATCCACCTCGCAGGTCGTCAATTCTATATAGGATTTAGGGAATATCAATAGCTACTTCAAACGAACCCTATACCACTGGAGAGTTGGAAATTATATCTCAATTAGAATCACCAAGTTATTAATCCCCTAAGAGGGTTATGGGGAAATCAACTGTGATTCTAGATCAAACCCATCCAAATGGGGTGGGGTCATTTATATCTGAATCACCATCACCATGATCAGAATCACCTTAGAGGGGCCTGGGGAAATCAACGGTCACCTGAGAGTAAAGATTTTCCACATCTCTGATAGAACACTACCAATGAAAAAGGAAAAGGTGTGGATATATCCCAATAACCTTCCAAAATAATCATTGTTCCTTCCATGGAGGAATAGTTATCACAATATTATAATGAGATACAATCATTGTGAAAACCCAATAAAGAGCTACTCAGGGGAAATATTACCATTACATATCATCTTCAAGCTAAGAAAAATAGTCCTCCTAACATACATATGGATGGAGCCGATCTACCCATAAGAGTAGTATCTGTGCATCAAACTGGCTTTAGATCCATGATGTTTGTCTATATAAATGATGAAGTCGAATTTGAAAATTTCTTCCCCCCATTGTAGTGATAGCCCCACCATATCTATAGTTATCATTAAACCTTAGGATGTGTTGATAATAACTAGGAGATTAAGGTGGGGCAACCACATCAACCCCCACCTTATCCATGTATACGGAAGGTGGCTCAAACAATAGTACATTTAGAGATACTTAATGTCATCGAGTCCTTGGAAACTCAAATGGAATCCATGGAAGGGATACTCACACCCATACAACCATATTCTATGTGGTTGGATGGAACATCTCCCCCTCCCAATTTTGTAAATCCTACCTTCTCCACCTTTGATGGTGAATTTTACCCTGAAAAACTTTTTATACACATCATATACTAATGTGGTCTGATGATGGGCCCTTGAGATCAATATGAGGAAAAAAATATGATATATTTTGAACATCCTCTGATAGGGATAACCTTTTTTTGGTACAAAATTCTTCCCAAAGTAAACGTTATAGTATGAGAATACCATCTTCATCAATTATTCTATCATTTAATCTCCCTGTATATGAAAAAAACATTCTTCAACTAGGAAAACTGCAATAAAAGTGAAAATGAGAGGTTATATAGCTTCATAGCTTGATGGAATTGATTATACTATTTTCTCAGCATCCATCTCTTTCATGGGAAACAAGTAGAACACTATGATGAGAATCTATATGGTGATTAAAAAACGCCTTCTATCCCAATTTAGTATCCAGATGGGTTATGTGAGATCCCCAAATGTGTCAACATTTGTAATATTCCATTCAGTAAACTCAATCCAAATCTTGACCCACGCCCTTAGAATAGGGGAAAAGGATAGGTAATGGAGAATATAAATTATCACTCTCAATCCAGTAGTAATGACTATCCATAAACCTAGGTAGGTCCCAAACATCCTAGAACCTCTTGGCAAGAAGAAAAACTCAAAATCAACCTCTTCTAGAAGAAAGGAGAAAATAGGGTTTCCCAAGATATGAGGAACTGAGGAATAAATCATACTCCTTACAATATGAAAAATTATCCTATTATTTATTATCACTCATGGAAAATAACATGATGAAGCTCCCACATCCTAGGAATAAATACTAGGTCAACCTAACTAATCATTCTAACTACATCCATCTCTATTTAAGGTTAGGTCACAGTATCCCGGACAGCTTAATCATTAATTATGTCCTTAAATTCATGTTCAATTTTGGACATGTGCTATTATATAAATATTCAGAGAAGGTGGACTTAATAACATTCTCCTATTATGAATAATAAGGTGATTGGAATAATTTTACAACTAGGTTATTGAGGATGTTTGGCAATTGGATAACCAAAAAATCTTTACTAAGATAATGCCACCCTTATTGAAAATCTACTCAAACCAAAAATAGTTTTGACACCTAGGGAGGTATCATTCGATATACATCTCAAAATTGGATGTGACGATTGAGAGTGAGAGGGAACAAAAGTGGTAGATTTTAATTCTACTCCAATTCAATATTTGACACTTTCAGCTTCCTTCCTAACTACATTTGATACATGGGAACCTCCCCACCAAATAGAACCCTCATTGGAGGAAGACCCCACCATTAATTCTATCAATGTGATAAACTGGCATACCAATTTTTTTATAATGAATAATCCTTAGTATATGTGTTTCCCTCACTTAAATAGGGCATAAAATGAATAATGTGTAGAAACTAAGGATATAGGATACTACGCTGGTGTGGTGATACCCAATATTTCAGTCATCTCCCCACAGAGGATAATATAGAGCTGAGTCCCATGGGAAAGCACTAGAGTAATCCAACCAATGAAATAGATGTGCCACACAACCCTTCCACAGTTTTACATGCCTAGTTTTCTTACATGAACACCTAGAAGGGGTGTGATTTCTTGATTATCACAAAAATGGGGATGTCTAAAACAACCAGATATATTGGATGAAGATTCACCCATGGCCTTCGCACAAGCAACAGTCCCATCCAACTCAAATGCCTCAATTCCCATATCACTTTTCCATGAGAAACCTTGCCTTGGGAAGTGCCGACCTCTTGATGAAATGCATGACATTCCGAAATAACTTGTATTTTCACTAAAAATATCTCAATACTATATGCACTCAATATTTCAAAATAACTCAGGATGCACTCGTTGAATCTCTTTGTATCACATAAGATATTGAGATAGAATTTACTGCTTTAGGGGTGTATCAAGTAGATACCAAGCCATAATAATTCCATGTCACCATATCGTTCACTAACTATGAATAGGATGAAGTAATCCAAGGGAACATGAATCCCCTATATGTATCAGGAATACTCGATAATTTTTAAATCTAAATGGATATGATTGATAAAGGTTCTGGGATCATCCTCATTTTGGTTCAAACCCTTTGATTCTTGGTATATAAGGAATTGAATTTTTCTCCCATAAAGAAGACCATTAAAGTGTATGAAAAGAGGGAGAAATATCATCTTAGGAAGATCAATCACAATAACCAGTTAGGGGATCTCAAATATGATGTTGTGTTTATTGTTATCCAACAAGACACTGCATGAAATGTCCTGATGGGATGTCCCAAGCTCCAGAGCCACATAGTTGTACCATCAAAACTCCATCAGGCTCTAAAATACCCCTTCGATGGAATGTTCAACATACAACATGGTGATATTTCCCCCTATGAAACTTGTAGATCCAAAAATGATGAAGAAGGTTCCTAAAATGTGGACTAAAACAATAAATTATGTATGGTGATATGTAGGTTGAAGCCTCCAATGACTTGGGTACCACCACTAAAAATCCTTGGAGTACGTTCGACAGTGACTATATGCTACCCATAAGTCTATTTGAGGTAACAAACCTAGTGTTAGATGCCCAAGCCCCTACTATCCCCATTGATAGTGTAAATGAAAATAAGATCTGGCATCTCTATGCAATGATAGATGTAGTAGGGTAGGATACTTAATCTTCTCCTAGCCTCCCTCACCTCGATAATGATATAGATTCCCCTAGATTTCCTTGACATTCTGATAATTCCTCTAAGGACTCAGAGATAGAAGAATAAGATGATGACATCAAGAACTCCCCTCCCATGTATGATGATGGTGTCTCCTCCACCATTGATGAGCATAGGAAGTTGAATCTAGGAACAGATGAAGACTTGTATCCTACACAAATTAGTGTGGGTATTCCCCTCAAAAGTAATTATATGTACATATAATGTCTAAAGATACATCGACATGTGTTCTCTAGGAATGATACCAAAATACCATGACAAAATGTAGATTTTTCTACACAGTATCTCAGCTTATCCGATTAAAATAGAGGCTTCATGAATGAATCTAGGAGGATTCACCCCTATCATCCTACCAATGTAGAGGTGTATGTTGAAAAATTCATCAAATCAAACATTGTCTAAGAGGTGAAATACCCATGATGGCTCACCAATGTCTTCCCTATCAAGAATAATACGGGTCAGATTAGGTACTGAATCAATTTTCGAGACATTAATCAATATTTCTTGAAGGATGAACTCCCATTTAGGATCACATAACTCTTGAACGATTAAACTAGTAGCCTACAATACCTTTTCATAATTTATGGGCACATGGGGTACAATCAGATAAATAAGAAACATGAAGATTTAAAATCCACTTCCTTAAGATCTCCCCAAGGGAGCTTCTTCTATTAGGTCATTCCGTTTGGATTAAATAATGATGGTACCACTTATCAACATGATATTAATGATATGAATAAACAATTTTTATGATGAATAGGTGAATGATATGTCAACAACCAGGTGTTCAAATACAAATATTGATGTGATCACCTCACGAATATTCATATATTCATTGAAAAACTATGGTAGCATAGTTTGATGATTATTCTACTGAAATTTTATTTCTTGGTAACATTAGGTGTTTTCCTTGGATTTTATGATGTCACCATGGAACTGAGGTTGACCTAGAGTGGACTAGTGATAATTTAGAAACGCCACACCCCAGAAATGATAGGGAATTGAGGGGTCTCCAAAGTTACCTCACCTACATTCTATTTTTCAAATCCAACCTCTTTGAAATATCTCTCTCCTTCACCAGGATAATGATGAGGGGAATTTCTTATCAATGGGATGATGACTACCATGAATCCTTCAAATCACTCAAATAGTATTTACTACACCCATCAGTTCTGATACCTCTTTTGTAAGGGAGGCCACTCATATTATATGTGGTTGTAATGGAATTCTCACTAGGCACCACCCTCATGTAGAAAAATGATGTGGGACTGTGAATAGTATCTACTACATCATATTAGTAATGATAAGTATTGATACCTGATACTTTAATGTAGAAAAGAACTATATTTCGCTCATCTTCACAGTGAAAAAGATGAGGCATTACATGCCACACAACAAAGTCCATATGTTCTATTATATAAATCCACTCAAGTACATCATTTTCCATCATATGTTAACTATGCACATGGAATGATGGGAATTATTTCTATATAAATATAACCTTAATTATATATCACAAAAATCTGTAAAATAAAAATCCTTGCCTGATTTCATTGAGGCACATCTTACCCCAAATAATACACTGATGGATACAGAACTCCCAAATGAGGATGTATTATATTCCCATTACACTCCTCAAATATGGGATATTCATTTTGATGGTTACTCTCGAATTCTTATTAGAAAAATTTTGGAAATCCAAAGCAAAATCGGGTTGGCTTAGGTATTTTATTTATCTATCCAAAAAAATCTGTTTTACACTACTCTTTATCACAATATAAAAGATGCACAAATATTGAGGAAGAATACCAATCCCTTATCACTGGGTTGGAATTATCCCTACAACTGTAGATATCCTACAAGAATATCAAAGGGGATTCAGAACTAGTGATACAGCACATCAGCTATTAGTATGGAATTAACATGTAAAAATGGCCCCTCTAACCAACATGGATACTTCCATATAAGAAACATCATAATCATTGGTGTACAGGACCAAGATAGTGTTACCCATAAAGATCTAGTTACCTTCACTCAGAATATACATTTATGTAAAACACTCTGATGATGAGAAATTACAAAAGAATCTGGATGTTTTAGAGAGTCTTGATGAGAATAGGTTTTGTAAATTATATAACCTTAAAGTCCATCAGATTCGGATCACACAAGACATTAATAAGAAGGTTCCCCTATGATCATTCATATAAGGAAATCTAGTGTTGGATCTTAGGACACCAATGAGTCAAGGGATGAATCCTCCAATGTTGGAACCCAAATTTTTATGGGATATACATCATAAATAAGGTATTTTACAAATAATAATACTCACTTGCCATAATTGATGGGGAACGTATCCCCGCCACCACCAGTGCAAGGTTTATCAAGAAAAACATTGCATCCATTCCATCAAGAACCCCTCATATAGGTTTCATGACATTAAACTACAAAATATTTTCCTAGTTTATTGATGTTAAAATGTACAAGATCATCCTTATTGCATGTCATTAAACAGAACAATATCATTTTGGTTGCATTATATTAAACTGTATAATATCTTCCTACATTAATGACATTAATCTACTCAAGATCTTACTGGTAGTATGATGTTAAAAAATATTTTGTTTAGCCTAGGTAGTAAGAAATAAAAATACACATCATCTCATGTCCTAACAATATGTTTTTAAACTATCGAGATAACATATTCAATGCATGATGTTAATCTACATTAGAAACAAAATCTCACTAATGAATCTGTGAACATGAGCTATATCTATGAAAAAGAAGGGTGAAATTTATGCATCCTCATGTGAGCGATACATCTACATAAGTAATTGCTTCATCCAAGAACTACACATGGCTTGATTCCTTTCATCAAAATATTCATGGTGACACCTAAACCTCTTATCATTGGTCAAGATTCAATATTCCTTTTCCTTGACATTGTGTGTTCCTCATCCATACTACATGAAGTTAAAATGGATGGAAAATTTCCTTACCACATGATGAAAATGTCCCATTACATCTGTCTTTATTCACGTTTAGGGCCCTACATCCATTCCACATGATGTTAAACTGCATGGCTGATGTCCTAACCGCACAACATTAAATATCATAGATTTCTAGAATTATTTATTCCTTGATACTCATTTTCACTGAGATATATGTGGATGGATTTACCATGTATCTTGGTCTAGCAACCAAAGGATGCAAAATTTCCCCTTTCATATAATTAATTTCCTTTATATGTTGATAGTAAACCATTTAGTTCCTTATTTATCACACTAAGCAAAGATCACGTGATCCTATGAATCTCGGTAAGGAATTACCCCCACAAGCAAGTCATAACAACACATGACAGGTTCATTGGGGTCCTAAATGCAATACCTTAAAAGGAACACCATGATTCCTTGTTGTATGATGTTAAACTACATAATTGATATCCCTTTCCTAACATAAAACTACATAATCCTATGTGCCTCACCTGAGAGGTGAACTATTATTGGTGTTGATCTCCTATCACACCTCCATTCAAGATCTATGTGTTACTTGATTCCTAACATTATAGGATACATAGTGACACCCAAAACTCTAGTTCTAGGTCTATTCACATAAAATTGATAAAAAATACCCCATCCATGCGTATAGGCTAGACATACACAGGAGTATCATATATAAAGAAATACATGTGGATTTATTTCTATCATCATATGATATATAATGACAAATAAATATCCAATCTTATGCCCAACTAAAAAAATAAACGGAAACAATTTCCACCTCTATGTATGTGTCAGAACTGCATAATGAGTTTCCCATACATGAACTATGTTTGGCTTGATTCATTTCATCATAGGATATATAGTAAAAGATTCATATCTAATAATGGGCCTATCTACAAAAACTAATAAAATAAATGTACCCCAACATCATAGGGAATAATAAATACAAGAATATTTTATGTACATATAATTTATATCTACATACAATCTAATTGTACAAGTAATATATCTATCACAATTTCTCATGTCGGTTCCCATATCCTTACTGCATGATTATTAAAATACAATGAAGGTGTCCTTACCATATGATGTTAAAATTCACAAAATAATGATTTTCTATACTACACAACATTATGCAGTTCAGACCCTCATCCATTATCATCCCTTAGTAAAGGACCACAAGAGATTTACACAGGTTATCCAGATAATGGGGTGATCCCTCCATCATTTATGTTCCTCAATCCGTAAATGGAACATCGTATATCTACCACCACAAGTTGAAAAATATATGTCATGGACCTAGTAAAAAGTTACCTGAATTCACAGGACCCTTTGTTTTACTATGAATGCATTCTTATAGATCTAGAATATGCAACTACGGTCATCAACCCAATGCATCACTCTGTAAAATGGTCTTTCCAGTGCTTGTGAGCCCTAAAATCACAATAGTAGAACATAGATCCACAATTTGTTCTTGGACATTCCTAATATGAATTTTCTATATCATTAATGATGACTTGAGAACCTCGATTTGTGATTTAAAAAAATTTCATCTCATGATCAAAATGATATTTGGTTACTATTGACATCGGGTATCATAATTTGGCTCTTGTGTATCACCCCCATATTAAGCCCATGTTCCTGATGACTTTAAAAAACTTGCACTACGGTCAAATTTGAATGACTTTAAACACTAGCTTATAATGGTACAAATCAAATGACCTTAAAATGTAGGTGAATGAGTCACAAAACTTTTCAGGATGAAAATCCACCAATTGTTTCTTGAGTAAAAGTCAAGACTTCACTTTCTCAACTCTTCATCTTCAGTGTTTTGGAAAAAATTAGAGAATGAATAAATGATGCATAAAGATCATAGGGTGTACACTATATCCATAGTAAAGGGATAACTATACTCACCGAATACCGTGGTCTAGGAAAAATAAATGATAATTATTTTTCACATATCTGCACTATTAAAATATGTGAACTAGGTAGTGACCCAACTATTTGGGTGTCAAACCATTCTTGCGTATTATACTATCCTCAAATATAACTTCATAGTTTGAGCAATTTTGATCATCGTATGCATACCATAGCCCTTGGAAAATGATACATAGCATCAAGGGACCCATTGTCTAACTATGCATGAAATCCTATGGATTTTGAATACAAGCCTATGGTTATCAACCAAATGCATAACTCTGTAAAAAGGTATTTCCAATACTTTTAAGCTCTTCCATCATTGTAATAGAATACATCACCTTAGTGTGTAATAGGCCATTGCCAGTAGGATTTTCCCATATCATCCTCCTGACCTAAGCACTATGGAAAATCATTTTTAATCCCTTTAAGAAACAATATGATAATTTTTTATGTTTATGACATTATGTCACCTTGTTTAGTAACCTTTATAAAATTAGGAAAGTGACACTCCATTCTTAAACCTTTGATGGCCCACAACTCATGGTTTGGAACAAGAGGACCAAAGGACTGTTCTTCACAATTAATAGATATACTACCCTAGCATGTTGAAACCCTTCAATGATATATTTTCTCTATAGACAACCTCATCATCTTGATGATTGAGACTTCAAATATCTCTCACTTAACCCCATAAAGTAGTGTATATCATATTTTTGTTACCATGATATCGATATATAAGGGATTTGAACTAAAGAATAAATAATTATTTTCCATGAAAGAAAGTCTCTTCAATCCTTGTGATTTATGGAAGCATGGTGGAAGATCCTCCCACCACATGGTGTTATGGTTCCTCCCCAATAGTTCTACCACATCCCATATTCAATACATCAAAATTTTGGGTTATTCCTTATATAACCAGACTCAAATTATCCAGGTGGACCTAGAAGCCCTATTAGTTATCCCTCAACCAATATTCCCCCCATAAATCCTCCATGAAACATGGGAATGAGTGGAGAAACCTCTGTTTTACAATGTTATAGATGCATATGGGTTTCAACCTATCTACCAGATGAATCTCTTCCTTAAAGGAAATGATATCTTATCATCATGAGCCTCGGAAACACCATAGTATTACTAAGAATCCTACCATGTTTTTTCATTATTATCATGACTAGACTATATAACATAATAATTTATCATGTATTGGATATAAAACATTATACTTTATATAAACATAATGTTTGAGCTACAATAACCTAAAATATAGTGATATAAGGTTTGACCCAAAAGACCCTAGACTACAGTGATAGCGGAACCATGCTAAAAGACCCTAAAATAAATAGATAGAAATTAGAATCTAAAATAACACAAGATGAAGTGATATATTGTCTAAGGTAAATGATCATAGAATACAGTGATAATATATCTAATATAAAAGACCCTAAAATACAATGATAAAAGGTCTGAGCTAGAAGAACCAAAAATACATCGATGGAAGGTGCATGATAAAATACCCTAGATTATAGTGATAGTAGGTGAAAGATAAAATACCCTAAAATACAGTGATATAATGTTTCATGTAAAAAACTCCAAACTAAAATGATTTATATATCGAGATTAATGACCCTAAACTACAATACACCATTTATTTTTTCATCAATAATAGAAAATATCGCAAGGACAACCATATAGTATAGGAAAAAATAATTATATTCTATCCAATCCTATAGGATTTTGAAAATTATAGATCACTGTCACTATGAGACCGATATTCTACCCAAAGAACCTTTTGTGAATCAGGAAATCTAAAGATAACTATAGAAAATAAATCAGTAAGGAATCTCATGTTAGTGGGGATTTAAGAGAACTTTAAGAGAATAATCTATGTTGATTAAACATTAAAATATATGAATTTTGGTTATATTAATACTATAAATGGGATGGAAATCATTGTAAATTAATATATGATCAGATCTATGAAAATACATTGTAGTCATGAATGAATTAACACAATAAAACCACATGAATGGTTCAGAAAATAAATTTATTATTAGCATGAAATAGGTTGAATCTCTACATTTATGTGTCTCTATAAGAATATAATCAAAAATACATATAATATCAATGGATGATCTATAATAATATTTGATAATATGAGATGTAAATGTTAGAAAGAGTCTAGAAGTAAGTGTCAATTTAATTTAGAAGAGACACTATCCCAACCTCCTCTTCTTCTTCACTAGGATGTAGAGTCTCAACTAAAGTTGTTAGCTCATAAAATCCATTATGAGAGTTTTGTAATGATAATGATGATGTTTATTGGTCACACCTGGTGAGAGATGTTATTTCCTCCTATCAACATGTATTCGTGGTCCATCCATCTATCCGAGCTTGCAATTTATATATAAATTGGAGACCCTTCTCCAGTGCCTCCAATGCATCCTTCATGTGTTTGATAACAAGAGATTCATCTTCAAGGTCATCCAAGAACCTATTATTGGTGGCCATATCTTTTTGATTTAGGGTAATATGTCTCATGATATCATACTATGGTTATTGGTAAAAACCATCCACCCCAAGTCATTAAATAGATGATGAGGGAATTCCCTTTGGTCATGAAATTATTCCAAAGGAGTATTAGTAATCAAGGAATGAATATACTACCATATCACTCTATTCCATGTCTAAGAATCTATGATTGATAGGATAGTTACCTAAAAAAGAGTAACATCTAGCTGATCTAGAAAAGAAATAGAATATGAGACTTCATATATCCTACCTCAATAAAGTAATTACCCTTATCTTATACTGGAGGGATGATTTCCTTGACATATTATTTCTTGCATTCAGTATGGTCATCTCTATGATGAGGGAGATTCCATGATGTCTCACTGATGATAGGAATCAACTCCACCACTTCCATGAATAGGGGGTTGGGTTAGTAAAATGTATTGTCCATAAGAAAAAAATTCAACTTAACTCACCCCCAAATAGGATACTACCCATGCATGAGAATAATATTGAGTAAGAAAGGTAGGAGTATCTGAAGATGAAAGAATGATCTCATTGTCATTTTTTTTCTAGATAACATCATCCAAAACTATCAAAGGATACCACAGTGTCTATCTCCTTGAATGCTGACCAAATGGATAGAGGATATCCTTTTGGTGTACCTGAACTAATGAGAAAACTAATAATGTGTATAAAGCTCACATATGATCATATCATCCATCATAGTTGAAAGAAACATGTACTAATGTGAGATATTATAATACCATTCATTGAGAGAGTCATTTCCATTATAAATACTTGGAAATGTCGGTGCATGATAAGGGTTGAAATCAAATATATCAGTTCGGATCAAAATATTTGTAACCTCGTAAGAGCATAGTGACACAGTGCCAACCCCATATCTGTCTAACAAAATGGTATGAGAAAATATATCGGGGATCCTAGTGGAATTAAAATATCTGCAGTAATTTAAATTCTCCCATATCGATCCAAATAAAAACTCAAAAGGGCCACTAATCTGATAGGGGATTCTACCTTGTTGAATGTTTCCCAAGGGTTGGTAAAGTCATGAAAGGGTTTTCAACACCAGATTAAGGCATCAGCCCTCTTCTAGTCACGCTTCCTTCTCTAACGTATTGAACAAGATTCTGTAATTCACATCCCCGATTGGGAAAAGTCGCCCATTTAGGAACATGGCCATGATTCCCACCAGACTAAGGCTTATTGAGATCTCTAGAGTCACACGATACCTCCATGAAGTATGATCCATGGATTCCAAAATAGACTAATATGAGTCGACACTATCATGAATATGCTGAGAAGGACATCAATGGGGGTGTATATTAGTTGGTCTAACACCATTATGAAAAAGGAAATTGTTGATCTATTCATTGAAATATATGAGAGAATTCATAATCATATCCTTTCCCAATTACTGTTTCACAATGATGAGCAATTCCCTTTCCAAGATTATAGTCTGAAAATGATCCTCCCATACATCTACAGCTGGAATGAACTCATCATAAATCCCTCAAATATGGTGTATCCCACCATGTTGGTAGATATTCAATAGGTCAATTCACACCACTTCACGGGAATGAAGAAATTAGTTGGTTTCAGGACACTTAGAACTGATCATTTCTTAAGTAAGATCAATCTAGAGATATATAATAAATATAGTGATCTATATTGATCCATAATGTTGTATAGTATATATATTTTCAGAAAACTCTAAACTGCTTTTCATAAGCCAGAATGGCCACACAAATTCAATAGAAAAGTTACCACTAGGACAGAGATCCAATTTCAAGCTCCATCCACTGCCCATGTTGTTCAAAGAAATGATGAATTGACTCGAATGTCTCTATGAAATTATGTGATAAGAAAAATCATAGGCATCTAGACCCAAGGTAGTGTTTTTCAACATATAAGACAACCTCTTGGATCGAGCTTTGACCAATTTTTCATCCTCAATAATTTTTGTATCAATATAGTTAAGAGAAGTTGAAATATTTAATGGAAAAAAGAATAAATTCTGAAGGATTAATGATAACATCATTCAGAAAGTTGAACCTGTGTAGAAGAAGCTAGAGTAAAAATGGATAATTTTGAAGCACAGATGAATTAATCCATTTCAGATCCTTATTATCAGAATTAATGCAATATCAGGGGAAATTATTATAGTTTTTTAGAAATCATGACCCTTTTATTAGACATAGTAGAGGAACATAAATGAGATTCAGAATCCATGTAAACAAATATATGTGGTATATTTGAGATATATAAAATAAAACCTTATCAAAGGAATGACCTAAAATTCTATGAGCCCCAAGGGAATCACATGACCCTGTAGGGAATTCATGAATCACATAATTTACTCATGAATTTATTATCTCATGAAGACATCATAGGTCGCATATTCTCAAAATGTGTCATGCAATAACATGACCACCTAGAAGACTTGAAATCCTATGACCCTGAAATGGTCAAAAAATACAAAAAAAATAATGGATCATGAGTTCAGTCTAGAAGATCTCAAGAAACCCTAAAGATAATCATAAATCTTGACATCCAATGTTTAATCAATTATCGATTATATGACCATGGATTGATTTAGGAAGGTGCCTGGGTAAAGGATACCTTGTGAAGCAGTTCTCACAAAATGGAATTCCGGTAACGTCTTGGGATGGGTTCTTAAGGGAAGGTATTATGACAAAGTTATGCAATAGAATCAAGTTGAAGGATCTCTAGATAAATAAGTATGAATATAATGAGTCCATCCACTATACACTATTTGTAGGGAATTTCAACAAATACCAAATTTTTACCTGAATATCAAGAATTACGCAAGAAACTGATTTGCCATAGCTCCAAAGACTCTAGTGAGAATTTGTATTCCTTTTAAATGATCCATTTTCCCTATGGGCATCTCTCATAAGGGGTTCATTTTTTAATTCCCACAAAATGAGCATCATAAAACCCAAAAATGAAAAAATATCTAATTTATTGTATTATTTCCCACTTATTGAAAAGGAAGAACAATATGGCCAAGATCCGGTGGATCATTTGAACCTCCAGGAGACACATGATCACATGAATTACAAACATTCATGTATATGGTCGCGTGCGGTGCATTGTCAATGGAAGACCACATGAGGCCCCATTGAAAAATCCTATTTTTATTGTAAATTAATCACATATAATTGATTTTCTTGTAGTGGTAACTAGATAATCTCTACTAGGTCACTCAACATGTTTAATAGGACAGGCCTGAAAATCAATTAAAAAATCCTTGAAAATAGTATGAAATATTCAAAGGTAAGATCTTCTTGTGGCCATAAATATCACATGACACATCACTGATAGGTCAAATGATTATCTTCAACAGAACTCATACATCCTCATGAGATCCACAAACATTATAAAATAATCAATGGAAATTAAAAGGGGAAGGGTAAGTGCCTCTTGCGGTTGTATAACA
Source organism: Viscum album (assembly GCA_963277665.1). Classification (NCBI taxonomy): domain Eukaryota; kingdom Viridiplantae; phylum Streptophyta; class Magnoliopsida; order Santalales; family Viscaceae; genus Viscum; species Viscum album. The sequence continues at coordinate 241,286,895 of OY728167.1, read as the reverse complement.
CATGTGACACAACCATGAAGCCTTGAGGACATTACAAAAAGGCATGATGACATGTCCACCTAGTCTCACATGAGCCCTCTAGTATGGATCCACCATCACACAATAGGATTTATACATGTATAATATGTGTTGATCTCTTCCATTCGCTCAAAAAATATACAATATGTTTTATTTATGAAGTGATCGCATATCCCAACAAGGCCTTTTGTTGGTCAAAAAGTGCATTACTGGTGGGGGAAGTTATTTTATTTTCCAAAACTCATTAATTTTCACAAGCTACCAAAACCATCAAAAAATAAAAGAAAAAGATAAATTTGGGAAAAGGTGGGAGCCTCCTATGGTTATAAAAACTCATGGGATGCACAAACACTATCTTGCAAAACCCATTGACAAGCCATTTTGATCTGATAAAGGCCCCCTGGAAAGACATCCTTGACTTATAGAATATCCCATATATGGAATCTATGATCACTAAAAATCCCTCCAGCAGGCATTTTGATCTCTCAAAGTCACTTGGACATCAATGCCTAACCATATGAAAGGCCATTTGCATGTTCTCCTGATTCAAAAAGAACCCTTTAATTGGATAAAATCCAATAAAAGAGGCATCAACAGGATGGTCTCACTACTGCTAAAAATCAAGTGACATCCCTATAATATCCTATGGTAAGACACCATAAATACATGTCATGAAAAATACCTCCACCAACTCCATAATTGATTTGAATGATACACACCATGAAAAGTGGTGAATAACCGTTGTGGAAAGGATGATAATTTTCACACCGCAACATCAATAAATGAATCGTTATATGGAAATACATTTCCTTACAACCTCACACCAGCACACCCAGGAACCCAAGTCAATTTCATATAAAGGATGATCTCGTTACTAGGAAACATTACTATTAGTTTAAGAAAAAACACCAAGACATGTCATGCAAATCACATGATGATTCATTGGTATACTCTATGGATCATGAAAACTCATCTAGACATATCAAAGAAACTCACATGGAACCCCTCATGCATTCCACCCAAGCCTCTTGAAGCTATTCGAGCTTGTCATCCAAACCATGAAGTGTCCTTCAGAATGTCACCCGACTCATATGGCCACAACAACACTTGTCAGCTAAGTCTCAGGATGGCACCAAGTCATGTTAACTATATCTTGTTATGAACTCTGAGAACAACGTCCAAATCACATAAGGTCCTCTAAACATGTCATCATAGATCATGTTTCACCCTCTAGACATGTTACATTGACTCTCGCAACACCCTCAATGTGTGTCAGCTACCATTTGTGATTACACAATGGAATGTAATCTAGATCATGCAAAAACTTCAAATTATGTTAGATGAGATCATGAAATGGATTTTAGGAAAATCTAGATGGGTATTGAGATTCCCACTAGATATAACAACCTTGATAATGGTAGAATCTTTAGACATTCCATCATGTTTATGAGACATTCCTCAGAAATAGTTAACATTATCAAATGATTTTCTTCAGATATGTCATACACACATCCTAAGACTTTTCAAGATGAAAATAAATCCATGTTAAGAAGACAATCAATTCATGTCAAATAGACAAGCCATATAAGACAATTATGCATCCCATATCATGTTAACCTTTTCCATCCTCAATGTGTAAACACTGATCAGAAGGGAAACATCGGTGTCTAATATATAGTCAAATGAACTATAATGACCCTGATTCCTGCTATAACCAGGATATGTTGGATACCTCCTTGGGACCTAAACCTTATATTATGCATCCAAAGGGAAATAACAGTTTAGATGACACACATTCACAAGTAATGAGATTAGTTATTTTCCATACCTTGTTTCCTACACTGAGTATAGCTCACATTAGAATATTGTGTTACAATGATCATATCAATCATATAGTGAAACTTTATTGTGTAGTCATCAATCAGTGGAATAATATGACATGTCCCACATATAAATGTAGCCACAATGTGTAATCCATAAATAACTGAACTTTTATGACTCTGATTCATACAATATCCAAGATATATAGGATTCCTTCTTATGTCCCGAGCTCAAATAAGCATCCACTTGGGTCTATGTACCTCACATTTATCTGAAATTTAATACATCGAGACCCAATCATTCCCATTGGAAGATCATTCTACCTCATCCATTAGTAGAATATGAGGCCAACTAAACTATGATGACTCTGATTACTTCCATAACCATGATACATAGGATACATCCTTGAGGCCTCCGCTCCAAGTTAAAATATCCCAGGTCATTTCCAACAAATTATCCCCACATCTGTATACATTGAGGCTGATTACATATTATCACTTGTTTCTCACAAAGAGCGTAGCTCACATGGGCTTAAGGAGGTGAAATATTCATATCATTATCATTGTGAATCTCCACTAGTTAGGGAAATACTTGTTATTATTCCCCAATGAGTGTAATGATATAAACAAACCCCATATGATGGAATCTAACTTGGAGACAATCCCAAGGGTGGGATCGAACCATGATAACTTTGATTCCACCTATCACTATGATACATTGGACATATCCTCGAGAGTTAAGATCAAATATCTACTTCCCATGTTCACACACATATTTCCATTCAACATGATGTTATACTGTACTAGTTTAACTACAAATATGGGTCTTGATTCCTATAATAAACAAGATATTTTGGTTTCCTCATAGTGGACCAATCCCTTCCTCTGAATATTAAACTTATCCCTCCATGGTAGAAAATTATGAATTTATCAATTAATAGGATTCAGCTTATAAGTAGCTATTCAGTAATATAAAACGAGTGAAGAACATCAGATTCAAACTGGCGGATTCACTAATTATATTCCCTTATCCCACACATAAAAAGAATTGATCTATGATCATTTCGTTAAGGTTACTAGTACCATACCTAGATTAGGAATAGATTCACAAAAAATCATTAATTTATGTTAGAGTCCTAATTTAGGAAACAATTCTCCCCAAAAGGGTTTGAAGATCCCAACCTCCCATTATATCGACCAATGTGAGTTCCTAAGAGTCATTGGTTCTAAAACCCCAATAGAAGTCATGCCTTGGGAAAGTAGGTTCATACCTAGTTATGGATGTGGGATCTATTTGGAGAGTCCATTTTGAAAGACAATGGTGACCTGACGTTAATGATTTTGAAAGAAATCAAACCCCCCCAAAATCAAACCATCGGTCTAAAGACCATCCATGTTTTTTCTGATGAAATAAAATTGTGAACTTTTAATGAAATTATTTAATAATGAAATATAAATAACATCATTAAAATTATATATTAGTAAATTCTCATCGATCAATGTTTTTTCTTCACTGAGGGACCCTATTATCATCTTTTATGAAGAAAGATATAATTTTTTATGTTCTTTTAAAAAAAAGTAAAACATGAAACCCCATAAGGTTTATTCAGAACTATTAATTTAATATTATATTATTATAGACTTTATATAATATTCCATAGTTATATAAACCAAAATCTATTGGTTCATTGGTATTTTCAACAACCATGGTTTATAAAATCCCATTTGGATGTTGTTTTAATATTATGGTTTATTCTAGTTCCATGGGAGTTTATAGTAATTTTTTTATTATGTGTCAAAAATGACATAATTATTGTATATTCAAATCATATTTACTTATAATTTGAGGAATTATTTTTCAGCTTCATAAGAAAAAATTCACTTTCATAGTTGAATATTATATTTGACGGGAAAAAATACCATTACAGAATCTTGAATCCATAATGTAGTTCTTGGGAAGAAACCATCAGGGGTTAACATGATGGATCATCACCCTATCAATTTTTCTCCATTATAAAGTTGATACTAATGATGTGATTTTTTGTTATATAAATATTATTAACTATAGTAAAAACGCATAAATTTTATATCCATGATCCCAAAACTATGAAATTATAATTGAAAATTTAAAAATTATAATTCCTAAATACCACAAAATCTAGGGTAGTATTATGCCAACATAAAACTTGACTGGGTTCTTGAAGAGATAACCAATTTTTATGACATCCAATGATAACCCCAAAAAACATTAATTAGTGAAGTATTTAGTATGAAATATTTTCACAAAATAGTGTGGTAAAATATCTTTTAATGGAAATGAACAATCTAGGGGTTTGAGTTCAATTTAACAACTAATGAATAATATATTGTAACATTAATTAATTTGAATCATCTCCTTTATAATGGGTATATGTGTCAAATTTTATGTAATATTGGATTATATATTTTTTGTATCATTCTATAATTGAAAAATAATTTCGATACCACATCATTGATTCAACCAAAAAATAAAAATCAGTTACCAATTGAATATAGTTTATAAATTTATAAATTATATATTGATTACTATATAAAAATTGATAATCAAATAGGATGAATTATTTTACTGGTATCTCTTACCACTATCACAAGTACAACAATGTGGTCTCATATATCATGTAAAAAAATCAACCGTGTTTTATTTTATGTTTTACAATTTAATGGTATTTTTAGAAAATAAATTCACATAGAACTCTTTAAATGGATGAATTTGTTGGCTTCTAGTGTATTCCAATAGGTATAGCCCGTGTTTCCATCATTGGGTTCATTGGGAATCAATCTTCTTACCAGTGCTACAACAAAACTACATGAACTTCCCATAGAATAATTATAACTAATGTGGAACTGGTCATTGATTTTATATATAGCTACCCAATGATACCATGAAAACTTAATCATTCTCTTACATGAGGAAAAGAACATTAAAAAATCATCTAGAATCTCATATCATACCCCAAAATTCCATCCATGAAACATGTAAACGAGAACTTAAATGTTCCACTAATAATATAAATCATATGAAACATTACTTATAAAATACAAAAATAGGGCAATGTCTTGAAAATATCATTATAAAAATAAAAAATGTGTGACAACTTACATATAAATTAATTTAAATAAATAAATTATTAATTCATTATACAAATTTTTTCTATAAAAAGGATTTTAAATACTAACACGTGATGACATTATAAATACAAGTTATAAAAATTAAATTTCAATAAATGACCCCTATAAATCAATATGAAACATAATAAACATTGTGAACATATTATAATACACCTTTTTTGTAAAACAATATTATCATATTTTAGAATTTTTATATCATAAATACACCTCTGATATATATTAAATAATTTAAAAAATAATGAAAAACGTTTTGGATATAGTTTTATATATATTTTAAATACATTATATATATGTGAAATAAATTTCAACATATTATTAATCAATATATTATCTATATGTATTGGATTACATAACAAAAACTACTTGGTATTTGATGCAACCATGACTTCATGCTAAACAACATTGATTTGAAAATAGAAAAGATATTAGAGTCCTAGATACATTAATGGATCAATGCAACTTTGTTTCCTTTTCCTCACATGGAAAAAACTGGAAAAAAAATCAACAATCAAAGTATAAGAGTTGATATTGTGATGAATAACATAATAGAGAAGAGGAAAATTGTGTGAGAAATATAAAAAATTTATTTAATTATTTAATGAAGAATACATATGGTGTATAAGGGATTTGGTGTGGGGATAGGAAGTGTGCTGCCCCATTGGACATTATTTACTATGATAAATAAATGGGGAAGGTTCCAATTTACTAATTTATTCAACTAATAATAAAATTTATAATATATTATGTTAATAATAAATATCATGAATCATCATCACACAAAAATAACACCTATTTTCAATTCATGATATATAATAATATTATATAAGCCACCTTTACATAAAAACAAATAATTATATTATATTATGTTCACATTATGAAAAAATAAAATAAATTATGAATATTTTTTATTGATAAATATCATAAATATTAAAAAAAATATTTTTTCTGATTTATAATCATATAAAATGAAAATTAATTCCCTAACAAAAATATATAAATCAACCATAAGGAGTCCAATATTGATCAAAGATGAAATATCACATTTTTAATTAATTTTTTAGGAATACATGGTCATTGTCCAGGTTTTCATTATCTTCTACCTATTGGTGGATGAAACTACACTACTGATCACCGGATTCACTTCACCCCCTTTCTCATCCAAACTATTCTTTTATGAGAATGGCTGTTTTTTCAGGTTTCTTCTCCTCTCATTTTCTTATTGGTTGCAGAAACTATTTTACTTATAACAAATCCCTTTTTATTTTTGGGGCATCCTATGGGTATTTATATATTTATTCCAGTATGGGATTCTCCCAAATTTTTTATATCATATGAATCTAAAAGTATTTTAGAAAATTAATTTGGTGGGTCATACCTTGGGGAGATTATCATTACTCGTAGGCAGTACTCACTAGAGGTGGAAATTTTCAGTTTTCATGTTAAATATTCTTGCTCCTCACCAACTCTTAGGTGGAATGTTAATTAATTTATGTTATGGTGTGAATTATCCCCTTTATACATTGGATATATTTTCATTGTGCACTCTAGTTATTCTTATGGGTTATATCTTGAAGTTGATTTCTCTTAGATTAGTGAAGGTTTATATGTCATGAATTATTGTGGAGTGCATGACGGTTTTTTGGGAGTAGGTTTTTTAAAATAAATCCTACCATTTTTTTGATATTACTACTCAATAGTAGTTTCAAGCTTCTATCCTATACGAATAAATATTTTTGAATCTCTACAAAGATACTACACACTGTGGTGGGTCCCTTGTGGTCTGGGTTATGCTACAAATGTTTCATTGTGTTTTTTTACTAAGGATGGTGTTTGGAGGTATATTTATTGTGATAGTTGGTTTGGGAACATTTGTCAATAATAGAGTGGAATGTCGAGAATTGATCTCAAGATAGAAAACCTAGTAATGTTGTAATAGATAATGTATCCAAGACTCTAATAACCTTAATATCAACATGGAATTGCGAGGATCCTAATAAAAGGGGGCCAATGGTAAATCCATCATATACAAATGGGTATTTAACTTCTATTTATTTATTAGTTGACCTCCCTAGATATTCTCATTTAATAATACTATGCCTTAATTAACTTTTTTGTTTATCACCATAACAAAATATTATTTTGATTGTGAGATAGGGTCAGGAAGATGACTGGTAGAGAGACAAGGAATTACTGTAGTAACCTATTATTTAGGTTTTCCCACTAGGTGAAAAGGATTATTTCTTCCACTAGTTGAGGAATGTTTTGACACACCATACGACATTGCGTGATGACTGATCACACTACACATTTTTTAAAGGTTTAGACCAATCATTTTTTATTATGATCTAGACTATTAGAAAGAGTTGTATAAAAAATTTATTTTAGTTTTATTTATTCTTATAGGTACAAACACTGATAGGTTAGTTGGTCACACACTTGATCATTACTCTTAATGAAGCATCAATGTGTTTGTGGGTTCTATTTACCAATACCCATGATGAACTTACTCTATTGTTGACAGAGTATCAACACTTTTTATGTGATGAGTACTATCCCTAGAACTTGTTATCAGTATATATTCATGAGTTGCTAGTTATTCATAATGGGGATATTTCTATTGTAGATTAAACATCATGGTTAACTAACCCCATGTACTACTAACTCAATATAATACAAGGTTGATAATTATAAGACTGAATGTTCGAGAATTTCTTCCACATGGACATCTGATATTTCATAGTCAGTCAATGAATTACTAGTTATGTTAAGGTTATAGAGTTTCCCTTGGTGTTTGAAATATTTTTAGAAGATGGGAATTGAGAAGTCTGATATGGTAATAGAAATCATGGAGTGATGTCATGTGATACTGATAATAGATACCTAACCTCAATTTTATTGAAGATTAGTTTGTCATGAACTTGTTCTCAGTCTTAGGGAACCATAGTGTATGTATTACATCATGTGACTAGTCATACAAAAGACTAGAAATGATTGGTTTTTTTCTTATGCGGTTATATGGATCATGATTTACAAATTTTACATTCCTTATATGGTGGACAGATAGTACAAAGTCTTCTAAGACTAAGGAAACTTCACAATCTTGTCCTCATAGGGGATATCCTATAGACCATAGGGAGGTGGTGTAGATAGATGTTTTAGATGAACCCACTAAAATAACACTCATATGGAGGATAAAACTATAAACTACATTCCCCCTCACCCCGAGGTGTTCCACACCGAGCATAGAGTAATGGTGGATGAGGGAGTGGCCAATTCCAAGAATTTTAGATTTATAATCAGGCTTCACATGAGATGGATTGAGGTATGATCTGTTTATTTTGTATGTTATAACCAAGGACATATCTTACTGATTTACCATGGAATTGTTAACCTAACTAGTGGATCACATGGCCCCAATCACATCTCCATGTACGATGGAGGCTTCCAACTAGAAGAGAGGGTGTAAAGGTAGTTTAATGGGGAGGTTATACCCTCATAATTATAGTATCACATCAGTATATAAAAATAACTAAACTCATATAATAACAGTAGTAGTAATTTGTAAATAAAATTGTAGTGAAATAATAATATGAAAATTGAAATAATGTTTTTTGACACCATCTTATACAAATCATGCATGATAGATGATAATACATAATCTTAAAAAGTAACCATACAAAATTATTTACAATTTTGTAAAACTCATGACTCAAGTAAAGAAAATAATTCAAAAATCCCAAAAGTGAACTCCATGAGCATCTTGAGCTTCATATCAGTCATGTGATAATAACTCCTCATTTACAATGAAATAATTACAATCAATAGTCAATGGCCCAATAAAAAAATTCAACTCAGGTAAAAATGGTCCTAAGCAGGGTGTGAGACAACATTTCAGTAGGCTAGAACCCACAATTTCTAGACCAATCCATTTCATGGAATTTAAATTTAAGGTCGTGGGTAGGTGAACAATTAATAAGTAAATGATGGTAAATATTTCCATGTAATGTAAACTACTAAACTAGTGACAATAAAATAGCCCCTCAAGTCTCCTTGCACAGGATGGTGACGATACTATAGCAATTCAGCTATAAATAATGTGAAAATAAAAAAACTACCATAACATTCATTCAAATATGTCATAAAACCACAACATTTCTATATACCCCATGTTCCATATCAATCACTGCCCTTCCTTACACCCAGAAGAGTCAAAACATTTATGGGAGAGCCGTAAAATCACACATGTGACAATTTACCATGATAAAGCCATGTAACTGAATGTATCATATAACTCATAGACATTATTTATGTCAAATAATCCGATTACGATGGGTTATTTTCAAGGTTTTTAAGACCAAGGCATCCTCGTGGAGTCCTAGGAGAATATCGAAGAAAACTCGGCTAGGCACCGGTTCGAGTCCTATGAGCATGTCATATGGATCATTCCCTATACTAGTCCAAGAAAGAAGTATCCAAGGTTTAGAAAGGCCCAAGGTATCCAATGATATCAGGACCCAAGGGGTATACTCAACCAAAGGCATTCACTACAATATTCAATATATATGGATTTCCTTCCATGGAATCTATACAATCATTCAACCATTTCATGTTATTTAACATTCCACACCATATGAGTCTACCCACTTATATATAATAGTGTACATTAAATTCATACAATTAGTATACCCCCTCATTAGTCACAATACATAAAAAATTACATATCAGTAGTGTACATAATCACAAAACCCATTTTATATTCAAAATATCTAATGATCATACTCACTCATTATCACAATTAAAAAAATGGAATTTAATGATAATATCAACTCATTTATTACCAATTCACCTTGAAAAACAACCTATGAGTTTACCCACTCATCTCTGCATTTTAAAAATAAAAAATTATGCAATTCAAGTTCAATATAACCATTTAATCCAAGGTCATAAACATGAAAGGGAATAATTACGTATCTTAACTATGTAAACCAATTTCACTATGTTATAAATAGGAATCCAATAAAAAGGAAGGCATAATAACACACCCCTTAGGTGGTTCAATATGATAAATTCAAATGAAAAGGGACTAGATGGAAATTAAAAGGTGTAATAGCTCCATAAACATTAATGAAGGAAAACTCCATTTCAAAATTCCATTAGAGGCCATGTCTTCAAAATTCCATACATCACACTATGTCATCAAAGCATAGAGAAATCTATAAGCATTAATACAAAAATGCTTTAAACATCTAATAAATACATTTTATCTTAGATGACTCGGCACCTCCTTTTTTGGGTTTTAATTATAAAATCATGACTTTATTTCAAAAAAAATCAATTATCATACTAAGAATATCATTCAACAAACAAAAATTCATTTATCAGAGAAGCAATAAGAAAAAAATTTGTACATTATTTAATTTAAGGTTAAGGGTAGGGATCCAACTTCAAAAGAAGACCAATCTATGATAAACACTTTGGAACTTGACATTTTCAATGGAAATGATCACTTTATTGTTGCACACACATAAATCTATATTTAAATATATATATAACCATTAATCCAATGCACATAATCTTATATCCATGATGGAATATGTACATGGAAGATATATATATATATATATATATATATACATACCTTTGTACATGAGTGCAAACCTTCAGAGAGTCATCCAACGCTCTTCAAACAATACCGGGAACCAAAAATCACTAAAATATCCCAAATTAAAAAGGCCAATACAAGGTAGAGGGAGAGAATATCACCTAAAATAGATTACAGAATGTAAAATCAAGCCAATTCAGTTCGCCTCCAGTTGAGGATGTCGATCTTTCCTAGAGAGGTCCCAAAAATCCATTCCCATTCCTTATAACTCGATAAAAAAATGGGACTAACCCAATCCCCAGGGTTTCATTCGAAAAAGAGGCGTGAGATGTGGACCAAAAATCAACCAGAGAAGGAGGGAGTGAGGAGCCAGAAACCTTACCCTGATACCTTGACCAGGAATCCTTATAGAAATCAGTGGAAATGAAAATAGAAGAGGAGGTCGTGGAGAGGGTTTTCTCACATTTTGTGAGGGAGAGGGGGTCTGGTGTCTTGAGAAAGTAAGGATGAGGAATGAGAAGTTATTAGTTTTTAAATTATTTTTATTTTCATTTAATAAATTCATTTTTTTAAATAGGTACCCTTCGTATGGTTTAGGCCGCATGGCCTATCAAACCATGCACCAACCATGAACCATTTACAAGGGACCTAAGCCACCCCACATAGGCTAGCTGGATGGTTTGGATAATCATGCAACAACCTTGAAATAAATAGTGCATATGTACTACCTCATTCCACTAACAGTGTAGGCTAGGTGAATAGTTTGGAAAATCGTGGGCGGCCAATGCACACCACCACTGACCGACCTTTATAATACTGCATAGTTTCCTACTAGGGCTACATGGTTTCAAGAAAAAAATTCCACTCTCTACCAACCCTAAAAAACTATTATTTATAGCCTCATCACTCATGAAACTCATATACACACCCAGGTGACATTTTTTGCCTTCACGTAAGGCCAAATAAACGTTGAAGTGTTCCAACTCTTATAATTTCATTTTGATGCCCAATTTTTAAAATGGCCCATCAAGTAAATTCTAATTTTCAAATTCCATTAGAATTAAATCCTATCCAAAAACATGGGATTCTACATCACCAAAACTTTTATAAAAAGTACTAATTAATTATTTTATAACATCATCACTTGTTAATAATATCAGATTAATATAGATCCTTTCTTCTAAGAGTTATATAATGATATTTCTATGAGATGTGATAACACTATCTCACACATTTTTTGCTAGTTTGAGCTGATACTCATTGTATAGTGCATCAATTTTACCCTATTAGTTGTTATAGTAAATCTATATGACACTTTTATGGGTATGAACTATCTATATCCAATATATTCTAAGGATGATCATACATTGAATTTGAGGATGGTCTTGAAAATAATCCAAGAGTATAAGGTATATGGTATTCTCTCAATGTGTAATTTCAATAATAGATAGGTTCACTTTTATGGGTATGTCATGTAAGATAATGGAGCAATAGTGGACAGAAAATGGTTGAGTGAGTTTTAGATTCAGAAACACAAAATAGAATATCAAATTTATGGAGTATCCTTGGATTCAATGGGTACTATTAGAGGTTTCAGTTATATTATTCAACTATTTAACCTATTTGAATTAAATGACATTAAAAGGGTTTTAATTCACTTGAAAAAATTGGTTTCGGAAGTTCTTTGAGGAGTTATGTTAGAATATGTCTTGTGTTGTGGTTTAGATACTTAATGATGATGGAGTTGAGTACATGGTGGTTAAAAATTCCTTTAGATATGATCTTAGTTTTGTGATAATGCAACATGAAAATGGTGAACATATTATTAGTGCATGTAGTTGAGATACCATGACTATAACTACGTAACCCATAACATGGAATTAGATACAATCATATTTTCCTTTAATATGTAAATGATTTATCATATGGGTGAGTAGTTCAAGGTTTAAAATGATCACCAATGTATCATGTACATATTTTCCTGGTGAAATGATAACCCATGGTAGAGTAGATAGATGGAATTTTGGTCGGACAATGACTTCCAGATAGACTATAATATTGGAATGATAAACATAGTGGCAGATTCCATGTGTAGTAAATACCATTCTCTCATTGTGGAGGGGGAAATAGAGTAGTATATCTTCACACATATAACCCTAGTAGAGGATTTTGGGGTAGATTTTTTCAATTTTATTTTCTTGAATCCATTTCATATTACTATGTGAGAGTGTCATATTTGGGAAAAGTCAATTTTGAATTCATGCATGACAAAATATCATCAAGATATACACTAGAATATTTTTATAAAGGTGGGGAGAACATCCTCCATTTACATGGAAATACAACATTTTGAATCACATTGTATGTAGATGTTATAAGAGAGTCCGATAACTCCCCCTTTGTGGGTTATCTACAAGTTTCACATATGTAGTAGGAACATCAATTATATTTTTTTTTCTTAGGGATGACATAGAGTGTTGCTGAGTTTGTTTCTTGATACACAACCTGTAATAGTTAAAGGATATGCATCAGGTTCTTGTAGGTTTGATTCAACCCATTGAGGTCCTAGAGTGTATGGAATATAGAATATAAATTTATTTTTTTATTTGGATTTTGGGATAGTGATATTCAATGAAATTATCTAGGTGATTGGATTTTGACATACCAAGTTAGATCACCTCCAATCCATATGTGATTAGTACTCCATAGAGAGTTTAATAAGAATTTAAATACATAAATTTTTTCTTATTCATGGGGTGAACTCAAATATTGTATTTAAACATGATTATTGGTAATAATAATGAATATACAGGGGTCAATACGGGGATTTTAGGACCTAGTTTTAGAATGTTAGAATATTACACTCCCATATAGATGGAAATAATGATTAAAAAAATCTTGCCTTGTAGGAATGGATGAGAACCTAAATGTAGGGTATTGGATATATTTGGGAGGATCATATATTATTTTCGATTTCAATTATTATAAAAAAATCAGTCCACTATTGTTTTGTCATTATTATAGGCCCTATTAAAAATATACTATATTATTCCCTTATGATATAAAATTAAAAATAGGTTTGTTCTTATGGGACTAGATATTCTATAAGAAACAATAGTGAACATTCTAGTGTTTAGGGAGTGAATGGAGAATGCTCAAAGTCAAAAACAAATATTCGGATACCATACATCTTATGTCCTTTAGTTCAATAACAGAGACCATATGTTCTATAAAGTCTCTCCAAGGAAAGGTCTAAAGAGGATTTTTTAGGGTATCATGATATCCTTATGGTATATCAAGCTATTTCAGATACATTGTTGGGTTGTTAAGGTTGTATACCACTTTTCTTTACCCCATAGTGAAAAAATGTACAATATGTCTTCCACTAAGGACAACCAAGTAGATAAATCCATGACATGTCACAAGTTATTAACTAGGGAGAGATAGTTGTTGAGGTTTGTTCTACATTATCAGGGTTCCTCGTGACAGTAATGGATAATTTGGAGAAGATCGTTCATGCGAGATCCTTTCTACTAGTGAGAGTTCTTTGGTAGTATGATAACCTCTATTTGAGCTCATTGAGGTGTGATATCCTGATATAGTCCTAATAAATTCATTATTTCGAGTGATTTCTTATCTTTTTGAATAAAATATTTGAAGTTGGGGAGAATTTGGGGTCTATAGTTTTCATTTATGGATACTTCATGTATTACTGAATATTATTCAAGGCTTTTTATTAGGAATTATGTGGTTTTTATAGAGTCACAGAGCCCCAGTATCGATATATTAAAAATATTAATAATATTAAATATGTTAAACTACACATGAATCTATTTTAATTAATGGATTTCATCTTGAATGAAGCCACTGATTGGGAAATTGAGACCGCAATTGGATTCAAAATGAGGGTTTTACCCAAGGAATGACATAAGGGTTGTTCGCTTCAGACCTATGGTCAATACACAATCATTGAAGGATATTATAGGAATTAAATAATGAAATTAAATTATTAATTTAATTACCTAATTAAATTAATAACCTAATTATATCCTTATTTAATCCCTTCAATGATAATTATGAATGGTTAGTTGAATTACTATGAGAATTGTTATAGAGGGGTGAAGCATTACTATATGGAGAACCTTCAAAATAGAATCATGGAATTCATTGATCATTAATAATATTAAATTGAACTCATACTCATAATCGATGAAAATTAGTTATTTGTAAGTGATTGATCAACATATAGGGTAACGATCCTTTCCCTTTTATTTGGAATTTTGAGCATGGATTATTTATCTTCTTGATTTCCTACCTCTGTTTCCCCATTTCCTGCAAGGCCTTATTAAATTTGTATTCATTTAAATTTATTAATTTTTCTAATAATATAAATCTATAATTTTATTTACAGGATTTTGATTGATATTGATGTAAGGACCTGACCCCAGTTTCCTGGATCTGGTGCCTTATTTTATTACATTGGCATATAAACAAGGAATAAGAATCCCGAAGGACCAAGTAGTTTAGAAGATTTTGGAAACAAGATACATAAATATGTTTAAAATTACAACATGAAGGGAAAAACAACCCTAATTTATTCCACTAGTAACATCATGTCTCATAGATTATTCTTGTTGGTCATTCATAATTTAAATCTTCATGTCCTGAGAAAAATGAAACATAAGAAAGGGGTGAGCTCAAACACTCAGTAAGAGTATGAAAAAATAGTGGAATATAGAATAAACATAAGTAATGGTGAAAAATTTAAAACACATGCCTTTAATAGTAAACTTGAACATATTGTGGCAGGAATATGAGATGAGCAAATAATACCATAATAAAACATAATCATGGGTATTCTACTAGTCGAATAACCACATGAACATTCAATTTATAGATTCATAATGAGGGAAGTGCATATTCCAGACATTCTGAGGCATTTTGTCAGGGCCTTGACCAAGATGTCAAATGGTTAAGGCCTCTGCCAAAATCCATATATCACATTCGGAATGGCATTGGCCAATTCCACGTCTATTTGTCTCATGAGACCTACCGATGCATCGAGGGTCTATAGCGGGCCCCACCCATCACATAATAAGTCCAATGCATTCCTCATATGATCGGGGATAAACATAAACAACATTTACAATCATATTGAAAATGCCATATGAAATGTAACTAATTTTCCCCAATCATTAAAAATGAAACTCTAACCATTCCGATTAATATGGTGAATGGTTTTAGGATAGATCATACATAATAACTTTTGTCATAAAACATTCAATAAAATATGGTATATGAAATCATAAATTATTTTCCCCAACAATACATAAAAATCAACAAGTGTGTTGAATCAAATAAGAATACTCTTATAAATTCATTAAGCAATTCTTGAGATAAATACTCTTTTATTTTTAAAAGAAGAGTTCTTTTGGAAAAAACATTGTATAAAACCAAAAGTGAATTAAGATATTATTTTCATAATAAAATGAGTTATTTTATAAGGATAATGGTTTCCAAAAACATATTATAGAGTTCCCTTGAAAATAGATAATATTTTTTGAAATTCCATTGAATCAGGCTTGTATTTTGGAAACAGTTTTGAAAGTTCCTTTCGAAACATGTAATTATTCATTAAATAGGGAAGGATTATGGTTGGTAAACATATTTACAATACTCATAATGAATTTATTAGGATTACATAAAAAACATAATAATTTCTCTGAGGTATTTAGACAACGAAAGTAACCCGAATGAAAATGGAAGTTCGGGTGGAAAACCCCTTACCTTAACTTCGAACGTGTTCCGCTCTTGAACTTAACCTCATGGAATATGAAATTATACTTATTAATAAATTAATTCATAACCTATTATACATTTATTTAGTTTTTCATAATTCTTTATAGTTCATTTATATCCTTATTGATAAGTTATTGTATGGAATTCCGTCGTTTCAGAGTGTTCGTTTTCTTTATTTTCATAATCGGTTAACTTGTTTTTAAGTATTTGGAATGGATGAAGATCTACAGAATTGAAATTATATGTTATTTATGAATATAAAGAATTGATGATGTTCATTTCTATCATTTGGTTACATGTAATTAGGATGAATTATTAGATGAGAACCACTTCGATTATTGGGCGGTATTTGGATTATTATGAACTAGTTTTTTCATATAAATAAATAATATGTACAAATACTGGTTACTGAATATTAATTAGGTTGTAATACATATATTATATCCTGGTTCAACCATCAATATTTTTTCATAACCAGTATTGAAGGAAGTATTGAAGTACGAAACATCATCATCCACAAAGGTCATAAATTGGAACCCCATGGACGTTGATTTCATTTATAAAAATAAATGGGAAAGAATAAGAATATTGATGATGGTTCTTCCATTCACATGATATAATTCCATTATATAGATTATATTATATTTAACATGATAATTTGGACAGAATATGTGAATAGAGGATAACAAACAAAGATAAATTGAAATAAAACCAAATGAAAAAGAATAGTGCTTTACCTCTTGAAAACCCCCTTGAGAATCTCTTTAAGAGAAGGGGTTTTGATATTTTGGAAAGACTAAGAGCTCACTGGTCGTGGGTAGTGACTAGGGAAGGTTATTTGGGAAGAAATTTTATGATATTCAATGATTATAGGAGTGAAGAGAAGAGGGAGTCGTGAGGGGTTTTTATAGTGGAGGAGAGGGGTAAATTTTGAATATTTAATTCATTATTTTATTATTTCCCTCAAGACAACCAACCGTGTTGTTTCATGTGGCCCCTAAGAGTAATACGTGCATTTTAGTTCTAACCAAGTGGCCTTACATCACTTATGATGTCATAAATAATGTATTTAACGGATAATTTGTATATACGGTATTTTATCATATTTCACTATTCATAAAAAATTCTAGAATTTCAGAAAAATACCAAAAATTTACCCTAACCATTTTTCGACGTGTAGAATTAATAAATGAACTCCATTTTTAACAATTAATTTTCTAAATATTGTTAATTTAACTTTTAAATAAATTCATATTTATTTTGAAAAATAACAATCTTAAAGGTGCAATTAGTTTTATTTCTCATTGAAAAACTAATTAAGATCTCATTATCTTATTTCCTTAAGAAAATAAAAAAAATATTATTATTTAGTATTCATAAATGTTATATTACTAATAATATTACTATTCATAAGGGTATGTTAATATTCACCAAAAATCAAGTTTGTTCTATTAGACTCTAAATGACTTACTGATCACAACTCTAGATGACCATTTTTCGAAATTCAAAACATAGAAGAGTAAAAGTTGTGTTTAATGGCTAGATTATAAAATTGAATTCTATATTTATTTTAAAAACCTTGAGGTATTACATTCTCCCCACCTTCCAAAAATTTCTTCCTCGAAATTCACAAGATATTACCTAAAAATATGCGGGTATGTCTTTAACATAAGCTCCTTAGAATCCCATGCTTCTTACTCCATATTAGGGTTCCTCCAAAGAACATTTACTAAACGTGTCATCCTATTTCTCAATACTTGTTCTCTAGTATCATAAATCTTGATAGACTCTTCACAATAAGATAGATTAGGCTCAAGTTCTACTTCTTTATATGTGAGTACATGTGTTGGTTTAGGAATGTACTTTCTAAACATTGACACGTGGAACACATTGTGAACCTTGGAGAGACTTGACAGCATTGCCAAACGGTAATCTATGACTCCAATTCGGTCCATAATTTCAAAAGGTCCTATGTACCATGGGCTTAATTTTCCTTTCATACCAAATCATATAATACCCTTCCATGGAGATACCTTCAAGAAAACGTGACCACCTTCTTGAAATTCCAAATCCTTCCTTCGGTTATCATCATAGCTCTTCTACATACTTTGAGCTATTTTGATATGGTTTTGGATAATCTTCACCTTTTCCATTGTTTCTTCAATAATTTCTGGGCCCACGAACTTTCTTTCACCAACATCATCCCAGAAAGTAGGTGTACGACATCTCTTCCTATATAATGCTTCATAAGGTTCCATCTCAGTACTTGAATGGAAGCTATTGTTATAGGAAAATTCCAGGAGAGGTTAATAAGGATCCTACATTCCTTGAAAATCAAGTGAACAAGACCTCAACATATATTCCAATGTTTTAATAGTCCGTTCTGATTGTCCATCAGTTTGTGGGTGGTAGGTAGTGCTCAAACGAAGATCAATATCTAGGTCCATCTGAAGACTCTTCCAGAATCGTGATGTAAAATGGGGATCACGATCAGAAACAACTGATGAGAGTAAATCATGATGTCTTACAAATTCATTAATATATATTCTTTATAAACATTCTAGTGGTAAATCTTCCCTTATAGCAAGAAAATGTGCCGATTTTTTAAGATGGTCAACAATGACCCATATCGCATCATTCTTTCTTGGAGTCTTTTGTAGCCCCATGAAAAATTCCATCGTAATATCATCCCATTTCCACATAGGTATAGGAAGGGGTTGCATGACTCCACCGGGATATTGTCTTCAAGCCTTTACTTTTTGACAAACTAAACATCTCGACACATAATCATCAATCTCCCTCTTCATGTTTTCCCTCAAAAAATGTTCCTTTAGATCTGTGAACATTTTTTTGTTACTAGGGTGTATAGAGAACTTAGAGTTGTGAGCATCATCCAATTGTTCCCTCTTTAGCTCGGGAATAGCGTGAACACAATGCCTTTTTCCTAATTTCAAAATTCCACCATCAGATGTTAATTCAGTCAACCTCCCTTCATTTATAGTGTTAATTTTCTTTTGAAACTCTTCATCATCAGCCTAAGAACATTTTATCTTTTCTAGTAAATAAGGTTTGGAAACAATTTGAAAAATTAGTGATGTGTTACCTTCCTTTATAATTCTCATATCCATCTTTACTAGATCCCTGAACAGAGGATCCCTTTTAACTCTCACATTGTTCAAAATTCCATAGTCCTTTCTACTCAAAGCATCTTCCACCTTATTTTCCTTCCCGAGGTGGTAGTGTATTTTGAAATCATAATATTTGAGTAGCTCAATCCATCTCCTTTGTCTCATGTTGAGTTCTTTCTGTGAGAATATATATTTCAAACAATTATGATCAATATATATCTCAAAATTTTCTCCATAGAGTTAATGTCTTCAAATCTTCAGAGCAATGATTATAGAAGATAACTCAAGATCATGAGTTGGATAGTTTTGTTCGAGAATTTTTAGCTGCCTAGATGCATAGGAAATCACTCAATCATTCTTCATAAGGACACGACCAAGTCCTTTATTTGATGCATGACTAGAGATAACAATCCCAACATTCCCCAAAGGTAGGGTTAGGATCAGATAATTCACTAACCTACTCTTAAATTCTTCAAAACTTTCTTCACATTCCTTTTTCTATACGAACTTAACCACTTTTCGTGTGAGCTTGGTCATTGGGTTGGATAAATGGGTGAAGTTCTGAATGAAACACCGATAATAACCTCTTAAACCAATAAAACTACGAACCTCGGTTACGTTCGTTGGAGTAGGCCATTCTTGCACATCCTTTGTCTTCGTATGATCTATAGATATTCCATCCTTAGAGACAATGTGGAAAATAAAGGAAACTGATTGGATCCAGAATTCACACTTTCTGAACTTCCTATATAATTCATTTCTTCTCGGAGTCTTCAGAATGGGGCGCAAGTGATTTTCATGATCTTCATAACTCTTAGAGTAAAATAGGAAATCATTAATAAACACCACCAAAACTTCATCATGATATTACTTGAAGACTCTATTCATCATATCCATAGAAACCGTTGGTTCATTAGTTATTCCAAAAGGCCTTACTGTAAACTTGTAATGCCCATACCTGGTTCAGAATGCTATTTTTGGAATGTCTTCCTTCCTCACAAGTAACTGATGATATCCAGATCGAAGATCAGTCACTGAAAAATATTGGGCTTCATGAAGTTGATCGAATAAATCATCAATTCATGGCAGAGGATACTTATTTTTATTGTGATAGTATTGATTTCCCTATAATGAATGCACAACCTCATGGACCCATATTTATTCTTAACAAAAAGAACAGGGGATCCCCATAGAGAAACGCTAGGGCAAATAAATCCTTTATCACTCAATTCCTCTAGTTTTTTATTTAGCTCCACTAACTCCATTGTTGACATTCTATAAGGGGTTTTTGATATGGGCGTTGAACCAGGAATTAAGTAAATGGAAAACTCAATTTCCCGCTCTGGAGGATGTGCAGGTAAATCCTCTGGACATCAATATATTCTTTCACAATAGGTACATATTATATTTGAAAATTATTTTCTTCACCCATTGTTATTTAATTATCTTCCTCCCCGATAATTGAATTTAGTTGAGCTACTGGGGGTGGATCTAGATAAGAATCAGGTGGTGACGTTTCTACTCTAAAGATAAGGTACTCCTTGTCATCATCAAAAATTGTAACCTCCTTTTGCCTCAGATTCAAGAATTGCCTCTCCATATCTGCTCTCTTTTCACAAGGAAAGTATTTCTCTAGGAATATTTCTTTAAAATCTCTCTATTCCATCTCTTCTATTTCTTCCTACTCCTTTGTGTTTTGGATTAATGACCACCACTGATCCACATCTCCTGATAGCCGATAAACTGCCATGATGACTTTCTCTCTTTCATTACATCCCAAAGCAAGAAATATCTTCTCGAGGGAACTTATCCACTGCTCAGCTACAAATGGGTTTGTAGTCCCATCGAATGATGGAGGTTGTTTTCATATAAAGAGATCTAGCATAGCGCCTCCACGTGGTGGATCCATATGCTTCATACGGGTTAGGTTATTATTCATGAACTGAGTAAGTTGTCCCAGTATAGTTATGAGTTACTCAGCACTAGTCACTACACCAAAGCCAACATCATTATCTTGCATCAGAGGAAAATCCCTACAGGGGACACATGCATTCGTGCGGTTTCCATTCCTTGCACTAGGGGCCATTTCTAAATAATTTAATACACTATATTAGGGTATTAATCATAATGTATAATCTTATCTTAACAAAATACATAGCACAAATTGAGATCCTATGCATTTCTAATCCCATAATCACAAAAATGGTTTCTTTGAGGAATATTTTACATTTAAATCCTTTATAATGGCTTGTAAAGAAAATTTGAATTATCCTAAGCATATCCCCTAGGAGTGTTGTAACCAAGAGTGCAGCAAGGCCCATTGTCGTGAACTAGTTCCTATTCGAGTCTATCTCAAATTAGTGTTTTCGGGTTTTACCACTAGAAATATATGTTCCAGAGCCGCCTCTACCTACTCGTATCTAGACAAGGATTTATTGCTTAAAATATAAACATAGTCTATTCCTTACCAAAATACTGGGACGTTCATGTATGTTAGTCCTCAAAATTATCTTAGGGACTCTTCCCTAATCCACGTTTTCTAAATCTAGTTTCCAAGTTTTATACTAAACTTCCTCTAATACCAAATTTAAGGACCCGAACCTAGTTTACTAGAGTCGGTGCATTTTTTTATTACATTGGAATATAAACAAGGAATAAGCATCCCAAAGGACCAATTAGTTTAGTGTAGGACCCTGGGACACCCTGAGAGGGGATGGGTGAATCAGGGTGAAAACACTTTCTTTTAATGTGATGGATCTTGTTCCCACGTTGGTAGGAACTTGTTAAACCTGTATGATGGATAAGATCAGAAAGATAACATTCACATGCAGAGAGATGACACATCACTTTTTACTTGGTTCACCACTAAGGGATACGTCCAAGGAGAATACGCTGACAGTTTGTCGGTCGTACCTAATTCCACTAAACTTTACTAGATGTGGATTACAAAGGTTCGGGCATAGTCACTTTGTCCCAGGCTCACTGCCTTTACAAAAGTTCAGGGATAGCTCACTACATCCCTTGAGTCACTCCTGTTGATTCCCCCTAGCTCACTGCCTTTGGTGAAGTCCCACTCAGTTTATAGTTGTGAAGGTATCTTCATTATTGCAAATAAATCCATCCTCTGTTGTAAGTAGATGCTC
Organism: Viscum album; assembly: GCA_963277665.1. Lineage (NCBI taxonomy): Eukaryota > Viridiplantae > Streptophyta > Magnoliopsida > Santalales > Viscaceae > Viscum > Viscum album. The sequence goes on along the minus strand of OY728167.1, from coordinate 241,264,217 downwards.
CGTTGAAGTCCAACTTTCACCCGTATATGAATCTCACTTTGCACCAAAGGTATCGAACAATCTTCTAGCTTTTGCGCAACCCCAAAATGACAGGCATGCTTTAACCACACATGGAGCACTTCTCCAATCTGGCGCGCAAGTTCCCAAGCTGGTGCGCAAGTCCACCTCAACCACTTGCGTGACACTCACTTCTTCAACACCTAACTTGCGCGACTCACACCCTTTTACGCCCGAACCGATTTTGGAACGCAACTATCAATTGTCACTCTTCTTCAAATACTAGCACACAAGTGTCACCAAACCACCTGTGCGACACCTCCTTCGTCAACTCCTAACTTTGGTGACTCACACCCTTTCTCGCCCAAACTACCTTGGACGCGCAGTAATCAACTGTCTCACAACTTCTACGTGCGCGACCACACCACCACTTGCATGATCACAACACCTACGCGACGAGAGCTCTGAATTTCTCTAAGTCTTGAACTTCATGAAAAAAAGTGGAGGGGTGGTACTGTATTTATAGGCATTTTGGACACCTTGTGCGACAGTGTGCAAGTCTCCTCTCGGAGCGCAAGTTCATCCGCCCTACTCTCTGCCGCGCTAGTCACTTGCGCAACCAAACCCAAAACTTGGGCGCCCCTTCTTCCTTTGCCATATTTTGATGTTCTGATATTGAAAAAAAATGGTGCACAAGTTTCCAATCCTCTAAGACATCGGTTCACAAGTCCCTTTTCCAAAAAACAATTTTCTTCATTTATCAGTTTTGAGGTCTAGAAAGTTGGCAAACACTGAAAAACGGTGCCACTTTCAATATTGTTATCTTCTTGAACTGTATGATCACTTTGCTAGCTCACATTCTGAACATCCACTAAGGATTGAAAATAAACACAAAACATACTCCAATTCATTCATATAAAATCCATGGTTCCAACAATATCCCCCTTTGGGTTTGTTGGAAATCAGTAAATAAATTCAATAGAGCACCAGCCACATGCAAACCAAAAACGCAAGAATCAACTCAGCCAACACTCTAAGTCTACATGAGCAATGCTCGATGTACAAAACAAGATAAGAAACTTGAATTTGGTTCCTATGTTTTGGAATTCTCAATGAAACCCAAGTAATTCTCTTATAGTGTCACAGAAGCATTACATGTCCATGACATGCCTATCCTTCTCATCCTATCACTGACACTGAATTATCATCGTGTCATAGAAGCATTACATGTCCATGACATGCCTGAATTTATTCCTTTCTCCCCCATTAAAAATAAACCCAAAGACTGGTAATTTTTCATTGTTCAGCTCAAAACACACTCCCCCTGGATAGTATCTCCCCCACAAACCTGCATCACATCCATAAACAGATTAAAAGTTGTTAACAAAACTAGGGAGAGGGGTTTTTTGTAACCTCCTTATGCACTGGGAGGTGGCTAAACACCAAGGTTCAACTGGTTCTTCTCAAACACAGCCGCTGATAGTGTCTTGGTCAGGATATCAGCCACTTGCTAATCAGTTCCCACATGATCCATTCTAATGATGCCTTGTTCAACTTTCTCTTTGATAAAGTGATACCTAATTTCAATATGTTTTGTACGATAATTATGAATCGTATTCTTAGTAAGATCAATTGAGATCTTGTTATCATAGTAAATATTCATTGGTTGCTTCACCTCATCACCAATATCTGTTAGTTATTGCTTCATCCATAGCAGTTGAGTGCATGCCTTTGTGGCAGATATATACTCAGCTTCTGCTGTACTAAGAGAAGTACTTTCTTGTTTCTTTCTCAACCATCCAACACATTTATTCCCAATATAGAATTCTCCACCACTTGTGGAATTTCTATCCACTAAATCGCCAACCCAATCAGTATCAGAAAATGCGGATAATTCACTGTCCCTTCATGCAGCAAAGTATGAGCCACAATTGTGAGTACCATGAATATACCTCATGATTATTTTTTCTGATTCCATAAAATATAATGTCATCAACTTAGACTAGAACCATGAACTGATATTTTGGATAATTCTTCACATATAGATTGTGATCTAATCCTCGTCTTGTGAATTCCATCTTCTTGAGGTAAGAATCCAGCCGGGAGTACCACGCCCGTGGTGCCTGTTTCAAGCCATAAAGGGATTTCATTAGTTTGCAGACCTTTGTTTCATCAGTACCAAGAAGAAAACCCACTGGTTGTTTAATGTAGACTTCATCTTCGAGTAAACCATTTAATAACGTTATCTTGACATCCATTTGATATACTTTATATCCTCTTTAGAGAGCCATGGAAAGAAAAATCCTGATTGACTACAGTTTAGCCACTGGAACAAAGTTTTCTTCAACATCAACACCTTCAATTTGGGAATATCCTTTACATACCAGTCGTGCCTTGTTTCTAACAACACTTCCATTATCATTAAACTTGTTCTTGAATATCCATTGTGTACCAATCACATTGTGAGCTTCGAGTCTCGGGACAAGATCCTGTGTCTGATTCATGTCAATCTTATCTAACTCTTCATTCATGTCTTTCACCCAGGATTAATCGTTTGCAGCTTTTTCAAATGAGGATGGCTCCACGGCTGACAAAAATGCAGATTGTGTGTTATTACTCATCCTTCTTGTTTGTGTGGGTGCATTCCTGCCCCCAATTATGTTAGATGGATCAATCTCCACTCTTCGATTTCTCCTATGAGGTTCAGTCACATTCTCGTCATGCAAGATTTACTCTTCATATTTTTCTTCAGAGTCAACATCATGATGTGACCCCTGAGTGTTTTTTACACCTTCCTCTATTTCTTTATTTGTATTTACTCCATGTTCACTTCATCCTAATATTATATCTCATTATCATAGGAATTATTTAAAGCATTTGGGGTTTTACCTTTAATGATCTTAACATCATTTCTTTCCACAATCCTCCCCAAGCATTTATTGAAACACTTTTAAGATTTTCTATTCATTGGATACCCAAGAAAAATTCCCTCATCAACATTGTCACCAAACTGCCCTTGATTTCCTTCTTTATTTTGGATGAAAAATTTGCTTCCAAAAACACGAAAGTATTTCAACGAAGGATTCCTTCCATGCCACAATTCATATGGTGTCTTCATTTCTCCCATATAAAGCCCTGTTTGATTTTGAATGTGCACTACAGCTTCAATAGCCTCTTTCCAATAATGGCGAGAGATACAACTCTCAATCAGCATAGTCCTAGCCATATTGTTGACCTATCGATTCCGACACTCAACAACTCCATTTTGCTGTGGAGTTCCCACAGAAGCTACCTCATCCTGTATTCCATGTTTTTTTAGGTAATTCTCAATCTCAATGGATGAGTATTTCCTTCCATTTCCAGATTACAGGACTTTTATTGTCCATTCAGTATCAATCTCGGCAATCTGGCGATAAGTTTTCATGAAATCAAGTACTTGTCGCTTCCTATGAATCACCATTACACAAGCCATTCTATTATAATCATCAATGAAAAGGACAAAGTACCTCTCTCCATGAGTTCTGACAACATTTATCATGCCACATACGTCTGTATGGTTGAGATCAAGAAGGTGTGATTCCCTTTTCATCTTTGGTCAATATGAATTACAGACTAGCCTCCCTCATATGCGAGAATCACAAGTCTTTTCCTATTCACATTTTAGAATGGGGATATCCGTGAAAATCTTCATCTTAGATATATTTTCCATGCCTTGTTTGTTAATGTGCCCCAGCCTTCGATGCTAGAGGTTGTTTTCTTCTTCAACAGACAAATAGAAAGAGTTTACTTTAATGTCAACCAGATATAAGTTTCCATCTGTTCTATAGCCTTTCATAAGAGAATTCCATGTTTTCCCCTTTATAGTGCAGCCTTTTTGATTGAAAGTTACTATGAGCCCTGAGTCACAGATTTGACTTACACTAAGGAGATCTTGGTGTAGACCATCCATATAAAGAACTTCAGTCTTCTTCATCTCTCCATTGGTGAGATCAGTATTCCCACTGCCTTTAATCTTCAAAGCACCATCATTACCAAACCATACTATTCCATCAACCTTATTTTCAATGTTCTTCAAAAGGTCATCATTTCCTATCATATGTGAAGAGCATCCACTCTCAATAATCCAGGTGCTTCTACTCTTTGTAGCTTTGAAGGCTACTTCTGCAAGATTGGATTTCTCGATCTTCCTTTTTTCTTTCCATGAGATATTGGATTGAGTATAAGATATCGATGGCCTTCTAATTATTTCTTCAAAATAATCAGATTCTTCATACCCATAATCTTCTTCCAGAGGAGAAAACTGGTTTGTAAGATCAACACCATCAGGAGGATTAATATTGACCCATTTCTGAGAGTTTTATGAATCTCTTCTATTGAATCTCTGCCTGCAATACATATCTTTATGGACAAAGTTAGAACAATTAAAACAGTATCCATAGAAACTATTTCTTCTATAAGATGGAGGATATGAACTCAGACTCCTTTGTTGACGTCCCAGATCTTCCCCATTCAAGTAGCTCCTTGCCTCTTAGTAATATGACATGGTATGGCCCAGATAGCCACAGAACTGACACTTCATGAGAGGAAATGTCTTATCATTTGAATTTCTCCGCATACCTTCTTCATTGGAAGAATAGTTATACTGCCTGTCATTTATGAATGTTTGAGGATAATTTTCAGTTCTCCTTTTATTTTGGATTGAGGGTTTCTTTTTCGACACTTCAGGCAACGTTTCAACATGTCCAACTTTCAACTTGTCTTTCTTTCAGCTCTCTTCACTTCCAGCAGTTGATGTCTCAACTTAACAGTCAATTCCACTCTTTCCCATGAAAGCGGGTCTTTGATCACTCAATATTTTTCCAACCCCATGTGAACCACACTTGTCTCTTGCCAGTAATTCTATATCTGAGAATCTTCCAAAATGAATTTTCTTCTTACCATCATTTGCGGTTGATTGACATTCAATTTTACACCTAAGAGTAAAAACTTCTTCCTCAAGACCCTCAACAGTATTGGAATTTTCTTCCAGTCTGGATGAAAGATCATTTATGACCTTTGCTTGTTCTACAATTCTAAGATTTAGTTCTACAACGTCATCTGTGCTTTCAAGGATTGAATACTGAACTTTCCCTAGTTCTTCTAGTAGTTCAATTTCTACTTCAAGCTCATCAACATATTCTGAGGATTCTTCCACCATTTCCTTCCACTTATTTCATCTCTCGAATTTATTATCAATCTTCGAAATGGCATCCTTAATTTGATTCTTTGGATCACCATTAGCAATAATCTGATTATCTCTGCCTTTGTTGATCGAGGGTTATGACTTTTCAATGGTAGCCATCATGTAATCATGGTTTCCTATTTCAAATTCTGGTTCTTCTTCTTCACAAAATTCAATATCATCATCTTCCTCTTCATAGAAAAAACTCTTCCTATGTATTTTCTCTCCAGATTTGAAGTCTCCCTTTTTGTAAATACTTTTTTGGTTCTTCTCAGTGTCTTCTGTTTCACTTTCATCATCATCAATCTTTTTTTGGAACTGAGAGGCAATGTTCCCTACTCTTCTACAATTAAAACATGCCAGAGGTAGCTTACCTTTAAATTTACCTTTTTCCTTCTTCATCTTCTTGGTGATGAGAGAAATAATTTCCTTTTCCTCTTCATCTTCACCACCACTATTTTCTGAAATTTTCAGTTTTTCCATGGCTTTGAATGCCATTTCCTTGCTTACACGAGTCGTGGCATCTTCGGGTTTGACTCTCTTCTCATATGACACTAGACTACTTAAAAGATCATCTAGAGATAGTTTAGATAGATCTATTGCTTCAAGAGATGACAACTTTTCATTGTACATAGGAGGAAGTCTTCTGAAGATTTTCATTACGATATCAATGTCTTTGATTTATTCTCCAAGACCTCTAATTGCTCCCACTACTTCAGTAATTTGATTGAAGAATGAATCTGCATTCTCATTTGGATGCATCTTTAGATCGTCAAACCTATTGTGTAAGACTGGAAGTTTCACCTCCTTCACTTTGTTGCCTCCTTCATAAATGTTTTCAAGTTTATACCACATAGACTTTTCTGAGGTTCAACTCATTACCTTTAGATAGATCTGATCTGAAAGAGCTGTAGTGATTGCATTCTAATCTTTAGCATCTGCGTCAAGAACTTTTCTATTTGTATCAGTCATAGAAAGCCTTGTTGGATCAGTATGTTGTATTACTTGCACAGTAGCAAAGCGGACTTCCATTCCAAGGGATATTAAATTAGATTTCATTCTGTTCTTCCAAATCTTAAAATTACTTCCATCAAAGAGAGGTATTCCCCTAGCGTTGACTGCATTCTCCATGACGACAAAGGATAAATCTAACACCAGCAACCTTTACCCTCTGATACCACTTGTAGGACCTCGGGACACCCTGAGAGGGGAGGGGTGAATCAGGGTGACAAATATTTCTTTTAATGTGATGTATCTTGTTCCCATGATGGTAGGAACATATTAAACATGTATGATGGATAAGATTAGAAAGAAAACCTTCACATGCAGAGAGATGACACTACACTTTTTACTTGGTTCACCACTAAGGGTTACGTCCAAAGAGCATACTCTGACAGGTTGTCAGTCGTACCTAATTCCACTAAACTTCACTAGCTATGGATTACAAAGGTTTGGGCACAGTCACTCTATCCCAGGCTCACTGCCTTTACAAAAGTTCAGGGATTGCTCACTGCGTCCCTCAGGTAACTCCTGTTGACTCCCCCTGGCTTACTGCCTTTGGTAAAGTCCCACTCAGTTTATAGACATGAAGGTATTGTCATTATTTAAAATGAATACATCATCTTTTGTATGTAGATGCTCTGTTGAATTCCAACTTTCACCCGTATATGAATCTCACTTTGCACCAAAGGTATCGAGCAATCTTCCAGCTTTTGCATAGCCCAAAAAAGACTGGAATGCTTCAACCACACCTGGCGTGCTTCTCCAAGCCAGCGTACAAATTCCAAAGATGGCGTGAAATTCCACCTCAACCACTTTCATGACACTCACTTATTCAACACTAAACTTGCGCGACTCACACCCTTTTACGCCCAAACCGATTTTGGCACGCAACTGTCAACAGTCACGCTTCTTCAAATCCTGGCGCACAAGTGTCGCCAAACCACCTGTGCGACACCTCCTGCGCCAACTCCAAACTTGGGAGACTCACACCCTTTCTCACCCAAACCACCTTGGACGCGCAGCAAACAACTGTTTTACAACTTCTACCTGTGTGACCACACCACCACTTGCGCGATCACAACACCTGTGCAACAGGAGCTCTGAATTTCTCTAAGTCTTGAACTTAGTGAAAAAAAGAGGAGGGGTGGTCCTATATTTGTAGGAATTATGGACACCCTTCACGATGGCGCACAAGTATCCTCTCAGCGTGCAAGTTTATCCACCCTAGTCTCTGTCACGCTAGTCACTTGTGCGACCAAACCCAAAACTTGGGCGCCCCTTCTTCCTTTTCCATATTTTGATGTTCTGATCTTGAAAAACATATGGCACGCAAGTTTCCAATACTCTAAGACATCGGCACGCAATTCCCTTTTCCAAAAAATCCTTTTCTTCATTTGTCAGTTTTGAGGTCTATAAAATTGGCAAACACTAGAAAACAGTGCCACCATCAATACTGTTATCTGCTTAAACTGTATGATCACTTTGATGGCTCACATTCTAAACATCCACTGAGGATTGACAACAAACACAATAAATACACCAATTCATTCATATAAAATCCATGGTTCCAACATTTACTAGCTTTTGGAAAAAGATACATAAATAATTTAAACATTACAACATGAAGGGAAAAACAACACTTATTTATTCCACTAGTAACATCATGGCTTCTAGATTATACTTGCAGGTCATTCATAATTTAATTCTTCATGTCCTGAGAAAAATTAAACATAAGAAATGGATGAGCTCAAACTCTCAGTAAGAGTAAGAAAAACAACGGAATATAGCATAAACATAAGGCATGGTGAAAAATTGAAAACACATGCCTTTAATAGTAAATATGAACACATTATGGCAGGAATACGAGGTGAGTAAGTAATACCATAATAAAACATAATCATGGGTATTAAACTAGTCAAATAACCACATGAACTTTCAATTACTAGATTCAGAATGAGGTATGTTCATATACCGGACATTCTGAAACATTTTGTCAAGTCCTTGGCCAAGACGTCTAATGATTAAGGCCTCGTCCAAAATCCATATATCACATTGGGAATGGCCCCAGCCAATTCCACGTCTATTTGTCTCATGAGACTTAACAATGCATCGAGGGGCTATAGCGGGCCCCACACATCACATAATATGTCCAATACATTCTACATATGAGCAGGGATAAACATAAACAACATTTGAATTCATATTGAAAGTGACATATGAAATGTAACTAACTTTCCCCAATCATTAAACATAAAACTCTAACCATTCCAAGTAATATGGTGAATGGTTTTAGGATAGATCATACTTAATAAAATTAGTCATAACCCATTGAATAAAATATGGTATATGACATCATAAATTATTAACCCCAACAATACATAATAATCAACAAGTGTGTTGAATCAAACAAGAATACTCTTATAAAATCATTACGCAATTCTCGAGATAAATACTCTTTTATTTTGAAATGAATAGTTCTTTTGGAAAAAACATTGTATAACCAGAAGTGAATTAAGATAGTATTTTCATAATAAAATGAGTGATTTTATAATGATAATTCTTTCCAAAATCTAATTATAGAGTTCCCTTTAAAATAGATAAGAATTTGAGAAATTCCCTTGAATCGGGCTTGTATTTTGGAAACCGTTTTGAAAGTTCCTTTTAAAACGTGTAAATATCCATTAAATAGGTAAGTATTATGGTTGGTAAACATATTTATAATACTCAAAATTAATTTATTAGGAGTACATAACAATACATAATAATTTATCTGTGTTATTTAGACAACGAAAGTAACCCGGATGAAAATGGATGTTCGGGTGGAAAACCCCTTACCTTAACTCTGAACGTGTTCTGATCTTGAACTTAAGCTCCTAGAATATGAAATTATACTTATTAATAACTTATTTAAGAACCTATTAGACATGTATTTATTTTTTCATAATTCTTTTTAGTTCATTTATTTCCTTATTGATAAGTTATTTTATGGAATTTCGTCGTTCTGGAGTGTTCGTTTTCATTATTTTCATAATCGGTTCACTTGTTTTTAAGTATGTGGAATGGATGAGGATCCTAGGAATTTAAATTATATATTATTTATGAATATAAATAATTGATAATGGTCATTTATATAATTTGGTTACATGGAATGAGGATGAATAATTAGATGAGAACCACTTCAATTATGCGGCAGTATTTGGATTATTATGAACTAGTTTTGTCATATAAATTAATAATATGTACATATACTGGTTCTTTAATATTAATTAGGTTGTAATAAATATATTATAGTCTATTTAAACTAGAAATATGGTTTCATAACCAGTAATTAAGGAAATATTGAAGTACGAAACTTCATCATCCATGAAGGTTATAAATTGGAACCTCTTGGACGCTGATTTCATTTATAAAAATAAAAGGGAGAGAATAAGAATATTGATGATGGTTCTTCCATTAAAATGATATAATTACAGTATATAGATGATACTGGATTTATCATGATCATTTCGACAGAGGAAGTGAGGATAGGATAACAAACAACGATAAATTGAAATTAAATCAAATGAAAAAGAAGAGTACTTTACCTCTTGAAAACCCCCTTGAGAATCTCCTTAAGGGAAGGGGTTTTGGTCTTTTGGAAAGACTAAGAGCTTCCTGGTCGTGGGAAGTGAATAGGGAATGTTATTTGGGCATAACTTTGAAGAGATTCAAGGCTTAAAGGAGTAAAGATAAGAGGGAGTGGTGATGGGTTTTTAAAGTGGAGGAGGGGGTAAATTTTGAATATTTATTTCATTATTTTATTATTTCCCTCAAGACAACCAATAGTGTTGTTTCATGTGACCCCTAATAGTAATAAGTGCATGTGAGTTCGAAAAAAGTTTCCTTACATCACTTATGATGTCATAAATAGTGTATTTAACTGATAATTTGTATATACGGTATTTTATCGTATTTCACTATTCATAAAAAATTCTAGACTTTCAGAAAAATCCCAAAAATTTACCCTAACCATTTTTCAACGTGTAGAATTAAAAAATGAACTCCATTTTTCAAAATTAATTTTTTAAATATTATTAATTTAATTTATAAATAAATTCATTGTTAATTCGAAAAATAACAATCTTAAAGGTGCAATTAGTTTTATTTCTCACTGAAAAACTAATTAAGATCTCATTATCTTATTACATTAAGAAAATAAAATAATATTATTATGTACTATTCATAAGGTTTATATTACTGTTCATATTACTATTCATAAGGGTATGTAACTATTTACCAAAAATCAAGTTTGATTTATCAGATTCCAAATGACTTACTGATCACAACTCTAGATGACCATTTTTCGAAATTCAAAACAAAGAAGAGGAAATGTTTTTTTTAATGGCTAGATTATAAAATTGCATTTTAAATTTATTTTCAAAACCTTTGGGTGTTACATTATCCCCTCCTTCCAAAAATTTCATCAACTAAATTCACAAAAATATTACCTAAAAATATTTGGGTATGTCTTTAACATAAGCTCCCCAGGCTCCCATGTTGCTTCTTCCATATTCTGGTTCCTCCAAATAACCTTTACCAGACGTGTCATCCGATTTCTCAATACTAGTTCTATAGTATCAAGAATCTTGATAAGCTCTTCACAATAAGATAGATCGGGATCAAGTTCTACTTCTTCATAAGTGAGTACATGTGTTGGGTATGCCATGTACTTTCTTAACAATGACACATGGAACACATTGTGAACCTTGGATAGACTTGGAGGCATTGACAAATGGTAATCTACGACTCAAATTCTGTCCATAATTTAAAAAGGTCTGATGTACCTAGTAATTAATTTTCCTTTCTTACTGAATCATGTAATACCCTTCCATGGAGATACCTTCAAGAAAACGCGATCACCTTCATGAAATTCCAAATCCTTTGTTCTGTTATTAGCATAGCAATTTTTCCTACTTTGAGCTGTTTTGATATGGTTTTTGATAATCTTCACCTTTTTGGTTGTTTCTTCAACAAGTTCTTGGCCTACAAGCGTTCTTTCACCAACATCATCCCAGCAAGTTGGTGTATGACATCTCTTCCCATATAATGCTTCATAGGGTGCCATCTGAATACTTTAATGGAAGCTATTGTTGTAGGGAAATTCCACGAGAGGTAAATACTGATCCCACATGCCTTGAAAATCAAGTGAACAAGACCTCAATATGTCTTCCAATGTTTGAATAGTCTGTTTTGATTGTCCATCAGTTTTCTGGTGGTAGGCAGTTGAAACACATGGATGATTATTTTCTATCAACCGGTCAAGATTCCGATTCTCTGCTAATGTGTATATCATCACTCGGGTCGAATCCTCAGTGATGATACTTTTTAATAGTCGGTTATTTTTAGTTGATTGTAATTTTATTGGGGGGGGTTGTTTGCAGATCTTATAAAGAAATTTATGGATGATGTCTGATTTAAAAAATTGATAAATATTGGGGTGAGTTAATTTTTAGGGAGTTAATCTTGTGATATCCTTGAGCTTTTCATTATATTGCATTTAATTTAACACCCACTTCGCAAGATAATGTTGATTGGAATTACTAAGTGTTCAGGATTTAATCCAATCCTTAACTTAACATAGGGTTATAATCTCAATCAGATATTTTTGATGGTAGTGTATTTATGGTTCCAATAATCTATTGAAACCACACATTAAACAAAACAAGTCATTAATCGCTGACATGTTAAGTCCAACATACACAATGTTAAATTAATGAATATTAATCGATAAAATACTCTCAGTCACTTGAAATACCTAAATTTCGACTCACCCCAATAATAGATTTACTCATCCATTGATATTAATAGTAATCTGGTTTATATATTTATGATGATTAATTAACAATAGAAGAAAAAAAGGGATAAGAAAGTAGTTGTGCGTCGAACACACGCACACAAACGATGATCAGAATTAAAAATAGAATATTTATTGAATGAGGAAGAAAAATAAGGGAAGGGGATTGAACTGAATTTCAAATATTAGAATAGAATTAATATTTAATAACAAAGGGAGGATGATTAAAACATAATATGAAGAAGAAACTTTCACTAAAACAGAATTACAAAAAACAACACATACGTGATTACAAATGAAGAAAAGCACAAAAGTAAATGAAATCAAAGAGAGGAGGAAAGGTCTCTCAAGTAAAAATATGAGTATGGTAGGTCCAACAAGCCTTCTTAAAGGATTTTTTTCGTGCCAATTGATGCTACTTACTGCTGAAATTCGAACCCCTTTCAAGGAGTAGCGGGGGATGTATTTATTGCCCAAGGAAGTGGATGGTTTTCGTTTCCAATCTGTCCATCCACTTGCATCTCCATTTAGAAAATTCAGACAGCTGAATCTCAAGATATGATATTCTTACAAGTTGTCGATAAATATCTCCTCTGTCTAATCTGATCATTTGGAGGCCATTGGACTTATGTATCCAATGTTATGGCAGGTTCATTAAACAATGCTAATCTGTCCATTTCAATCCAGACTTTTCAGATGGTTGAAATGTGAATGGGTTTTTGAATAGGAATATGCCTTCAAATCCGAAAATGTTTTTCAACAAAGTCGGCTGATTATATCTTCTATTTTACATTGAAAAATCTCAGCCTTATTTGATGATTACAGCATGAGATATGTCATGAATAGTGTCTGGATTTTAATTCCTGGACAAAATAGAGGGCTAAACTTTAAGTCATTTGTTGGTCCCCTTGTTCTTGGAGTTGGGAATTGAAATTTTTATACTATACTCCTTATATTGTCCCTCAAATATTATAGGAGAATAAAGGAATTTGGAATTTGGATGGAGGCCAGTAATTCAATATTCATAGTTGGTCTAGTTTCTTCACAGATTCTATAGGCCTTCTTGTGTGGTACATATGGGCATTAAAATGGTAGAATTGGACCATGATTCCTTCTAATGAAATGTTTTAAATTTAATTAGGAAACCTAAAAACAAAAACCACATAATTTGTATTAGTAGGGTGATCATTATAAATAAAATAATAAACTGACTCAATTGGATGACTTCTAAAAATGCTAAAAAATTATACATAGTATTAAAACATTAATATTTCACACAAATTATGCACATTTCATATAGAATCAGTAAAGGGAGTATATAATAAGTCATGAAAATATTAATAACACCAACTTCCTCACACTTAGTCTTGTGCATGTCCTCATGTGTATCAAATATAAAAACATGACAAAATCATTTTTACTCACCAGCAAATATTAAAATTTTGTTTTCCCCAATCAAGGGAGGTTTAGACAATATCACTCATTAATATTGAATTCCACCACTAATTGTTACAGAAATAATGTTCCAAAAACAATTCATTTTTTCATGCTCAAATTTAGAAATGGAAAATTGTGGCACACAAAACTTACTCCTCTCAAGATGATAAAATTAATTTATGGAGCTTCACTCATTCACCAACCAAAAGTGAAAATCTTAGAGTTTGAAAGAGATCTCATCTTCCACTACCTATCCAAAGAGTAAAAGAATCAAGAGGTCTTTTGAATGTATTTCTCTATGGCTATGGGATGGTAGGAATATAATGTCCAAGAGAGAGAAGAAGAGGGGTTAAACACCAACATGGAAAAAGCAATGAACACTTTTTTTTGAAATGAGACATGAAAGGAAATTAAAACACATATTTATGAGGGAATTAAAATGTGAAATAAGACACAATAGTGGAAGGAAATATAAAGGGAATGAGAATATGGAATATTTACAAAACACAAAACTTCTCTCAATGACATAAGAATATAATGCAAGTGTTATTTTTTTCTTTTTTTTCTTTTTCTCAAAAGTTGAACTTGAAATAGATATCACACTCATATCCCAACCCATGATTGATCTCCTCACGACACTAATTTTAATAGTTATAACAAGATCAAAGGCTTAGAAATAGTTATTTTTGACCTACCCAAGACACAACCCATTTTTTTGTTCTTTTTTTTTGATTTTTTTGAACACTTTTCAATAACATTTACAAAAATACGTAAATTAATGTACATTACATTCCCCAAAACACACTGAATGACATCCTCTCCCCCAAACTGAAATGGATGCTTTCCCTCATGCAGATGATAACTCATTTAAAATTAATAAAATGGAACCCAAACAATGAAATCCATTCCCCCCACACTTTCAAATCAAAAAAAATTATGCAATGAAAATACATGTTGATATTGGGTGGGAAAATGTATTGGGATTGTAATTTGGCTATCAATGAAAAGGTTTTCATATGATCAAATGGGATTTCAAAAGGAGGATTAATGTATGGCTTATGGGAGGCAATTTGGCTATTGTGATTCTCATGTGGTTCATGAAATGCCTTAATCATATTAATTCACACTAAAGTAATAAATTCAGCTCGAAAGTCCAAAAACTCATGAGTCAAAAATGGGGGCAAAAAAGGCACTTTTAAAAAATATGTCCATAGGTGGCCTTGACATGAAAGAAAATGTTGTTCCTCATGGGTGGGGGAAATCATTTTTCAAGTCAAAAAATGAGAATTCAAAATATGTTGGTTTTTACACAATATTCTTTATCCAAAGTCAAGATGAAAATTCAAAATTTTTGAGACGAAAACATCTCTTTTGACTCCAAAAAATGGTTGGAAAAAATGTCAAAACTATATGGGGAGTAAGTATGACTTGTATTTTTTTTAGTTTTTTTAGTTTTTTAGTGTTTTTGGAAAATACACACCCACAAAAAAGAGAAAGCGAAAAATAAAGGGTTTGATGAGGTTAGTGGTAAGAAAATTAAAGAGATAGTAAGAAGAAGAAAGAGGTAGAGAGAGGAAGAGAGATAGAGAGATAAGAGAGAGGAGAGAAGTTAAAGGGAAATAGGTGCCCCTAGTTTGAATTTGGTGGGTTTCCATCTCCATCTAGTGGTGGGTAAACTGCAGAAATTGGGGATATGATGGAAGTCGAGGTGGTTCCTGGGATGTGTTTCCTTTCATGGTGATGCTTTAACCAATGTCCATTAACCAAGAATGTTCTTTTTCAAGAGGGGTCTTGGACTTGCACTGCACCAAATTGGTAAACATGAGAAACAATAAAAGGACCTTCCCAATGAGAATTAAGCTTAACTGGGTGTGGTTGAAATCAAGAATTGAAGAGAATTACCTTTTAAGCTTCATGAAATACCTTTCCCAGGATGTGTTTTACATGTAGTACTTTAGCCTTTTCTTTGTACAGATTGGAATTCTCATCAGAATCAACTCGAAGCTCCTCCAGTTCAGTGAATTGCAACAATCTTTCTTCACCAGATTTTTCATGATAAAAATTTCAGGTTTTCAAAGTCTAAAAAGACATATGTTGGATTTCAACTAGTAAATGACATGCTTTACCAAATACTATCCTAAAATAAGACATCCCAATGGGTGTTTTATAGGCAGTTGGATAATCCCAAAGTGCTTCACCAAGTCTTTCAGTCCAACCTTTTTTGATGGGTTTTACAATTCTCTCAAGAACTCTTTTCACTTCTCTATTATAAATTTCATCCATTCCATTTGTTTGAGGGTGATATGCAGTTGAAGTTTTATGTACAACACCATTCTTTTTCAAAAGAGATTCCATGGTTTTATTACAAAAATGGGTTCCTAAGTCACTTATCAAGGCATGTGGTGTGCCAAATCGGTAGAAGATGTGTGTCTTCAGAAACTCACTAATAGTATATGAATCATAATTTTTAGTGGGTTTGTCCTCGACCCACCTAGAAACATAATCAACTGCTATAAGAATGTATGTGAATCTATTTGAAGGGGGGAATGGCCCCATAAAATCAATGCCCCAAACATCGAAGATCTCACAGAAAATTAACGGATTTTGGGGCATTTCATTTCTCTTTGAAATTGTGCCAAAATTTTGGCAAGTGGGACATGATTTATAGAACTCATGTGAGACCTTGAAGAGTGAAGTCCAGAAGAATCTAGAGTCTAAGACCTTTTGGGAGGTCCTTTTTGGTCCAAAATGGCCACCACCCGGCATTGAGTGACAGAATTCTAAGATGGAAGAATGTTCATTTTCATCAACACATCTCCTAAATACCATGTCTTCCCCAATTTTCCAATTTTATTTTCTTCCAAAAAATAGTATTTTGAATAACTTTTCAACTTCATTTTTAGTTCTTCTGAAAATTTTTCAGGAAAAACACCAGAAACCAAGTAATTTACAATTTGTGCATACCATGGTATCTTTGGAGTGAGAGATTAAAGGTGCTCAGTTGGAAATTTTGGATCAATTATTTCAGAATGAGAAGAATTAGAAATTCTACTCAGTTGATCAGCCACAGAGTTTTCTTTTCTAGTTCTATCATTGACTTCAAGGTCAAACTCTTGGAGCATTAAGATCCATTTTATTAGAATTGGTTTGGAATCACTTTTATTGAGTAAGAACTTTATAGCAGAATGGTCTGTGAAGATGATGATTGTGGAACCTAAGAGATAGGGAAGACATTTATCTAAGGAAAATACCACTTCTAAAAGTTTATTTTCAGTCACGTTGTAGTGAGATTGAGTTTAATCCAATGTTTTTGAGGCATAATAGATGACATGTGGAATCTTTTCTCTTCTTTGACCAAGAACAGCCCCAATGGCTCTATCAGAAGCACTACACATCAACTCAAAGGGTAAAGACCAATCTGGGGGTTGGATTATTGGGGCAGATGTAAGAGTAGTCTTGAGTTCAACAAAGGCTCTCTTAAAAACCTCATCGAAATGGAATGTGACATCATTTGGGAGCAACTGAGTGAGTGGGAGGGAAATCCTACTGAAGTTATGGATGAAACACCGATAGAAACCTACATGACCAAGGAATTAATGGATGTATTGAAGAGAAGTGGGTTCAGGAAGGGATTGGCTCACTTCAATTTTGGAAGGATCGACTTCAATACCATCTTTTCAAACTATGTGCCCTAGAAAAATCCCATTTTCAACCATGACATGACATTTTTCAAAATTTAACACAATGTTACACTTGACACACTTTTGAAGGACTAGAGAGAGTGAATTCAAGAAAGATTAAAATGAGTCACCATAAATGGTGAATTCATCCATGAAGACTTCCATGCAGCGTTCAATGAATTCAAAAAAGATACTCATCATACACCTCTAGAATATTTCCAGAGCATTGCAAAGGACAAAAAGCATTCTCTTATATGCATATGTTCTAAAGGGGTGTGTGGAAGTAGTCTTTTCTTGGTCCTAAGGTGCGATTGGGATTTGGAAGTAGTCGGTCTATCCAACAAGAAAGCAATATTATGAATTTCCAGATAATTGTTCCAGCATTTGAACAATGAATGGAAGAGGGCAGTGATCTTTTCTTGTTTCAACATTCAATTTCCTATAGTCGATTCACACACGCCATTTGTTCTTCACTCGAGTTGTGACTACCTCACCTTGTTCATTTGTGAAAACAGTTATCCCACCCTTCTTAAGTACAACTTGAATTGTACTAACCCATTCACTATCAGAAATTGGGTATATAATACCATCTTTAAGAATCTTGGTGATATATTCCCTAACTCCCTCAAGTATGAGTGGATTAAGTCTTCTTTGTGGTTGACTAATTTGTTTGGATGATTCCTCAAGGTGTATGTGATGCATGCAAAGGGCAAGGTTGATTCCTGGTATGTCATCTAGGGTCCAACCTAAGGATTTTTTGTTTTCCTCTAACACTTGAATAAGTTTGGACTCCTCAGTTTTGGTAATTGAAGTAGAGATAATGACAGGATAAGAGTGATCATGGAAAAGCAATGCATATTTCAGGTTTTCATGAAGAGGTTTTAGATCAGTTTCATCTTTCATTTGTGGGTTAGACAAGTCAAGAATAGAGGAAGGGACTTCAGTTGCTTCAGATTCATTTTCCTTTATATTGTCCAATGTGGAGCAGTAGAGACCAAATTTTATGTGGGATTTAAAAGATTTTTCATGTTCCACTAGATTGATGGAGTCTATGAATGAGAGGTCCACATCAACTTCACCATTTATAACTTGGTTAACCATGGTGCAGATTTCACAAGATCCTTTCTCATTAGAACATGATGAACATGATGGAATGGGGTTCAATTGATTCTCATAAGTGCCCTCAACATCATGGATTGAGAATGCAGAGTGATCCTTATATGGGTATTGCATGGCTTGGAAAATGTTGAACTTGACCAGTTGGTTACCAAATTCCATGGATTGAGAATGCAGAGTGATCCTTATATGGGTATCGCATGGCTTGGAAAATGTTGAACTTGACCAGTTGATTACCAAATTCCATGGATAAGATGTTGGAATTGACATCAATTTTGTTTCTTGCAGTCATGAGGAATGGTCTCCCTGGAATTATGGGAGATTGAGAAGAGTCTGTCTCACCTTCCATTTCAAGGACATAGAAGTCAGCTGGGAAGATAAGATCATTCACACGAACAAGGAAATCCTCAATTATTCCCTCAGGACGGTTTGTGCTTCGATTGGCTAACTGAATGACAACACTCGTTGAATGTAAGGGACCGAGACCAAGGTTGGAGAAGATGGATTTAGGAATGACATTAATTGAGGCTCCTATGTCTATGAGTTCATCATCAATGTTGGAACTTCCAATTTGGAATGGAACCATAAAGGTACCTGGATCCTTGCACTTTATGGGAATATACTATTGGATGGAAACATTTTCAAAGGTCCTAAGTTGGCTCTTGTGGTTACACAACTCCTTAAGAAACTTTTTATACTTAGGGATTTGTTTTATGGCATCTAAGAGGGGAATGTTGACATCAACACATCTAAACATGTTGATCATTTCAGGATTGGGTTCAAAGGAAATCTTTGGCTTATAAACGGCTAGATGAAAAGTAACTGGATTCCTATGTGGAATAGAAGGATGTGAGGGAATGGCTTCAGGTTCCTTTTCAAGTTCCTTTTTATTTTCATTTTCTTAGTAAACATTTAAGGGTAAGTTTGAGGGATTGTCTTAAAAATTAGCAATTTGCTTCCCCGATCTAAGTACAATTGAACTTACATTACCCTTGGGGTTGGGTAATGGTTGAGTAGGATGTTGGTAAGAATTGGATGGTTGCTGCTGACTAAGGTGGGGTGCAAGTTGACCAATTTGGGTTTCAATGTTTTTTAGGCTGGAATAGGTGAAGGAGGCAAGGACTTCCAATGAACATTCTCATGGTTTCTTGGAAGAAGAGGATTGCCTCGGATTGGGATTGCCTTGATTTTGGTTCTTGGGAAAGCGATTTTATTGGTTTGGGAATTGGGAAGGCTCACTGGGATACTGGAAGCCTAGAGGAGGAATGTTCCTTTGAGGTTGAGGAACAAAAGGGTAAGGTTGTTGGAAGTTCCCAACACCTGGACCATATTGGAACTAGTTTGGGTTTTGAGGAGGGAATTGAGGGGGATGAGATATGGGATTATCATACCTCATTCCTTGGTTATAGGAAGAAGTAAAGGGCTCAGAGTGAGGTTGGTTGAAGTTTCTAACAAACTGACCTGATAGTTGAGGGTTGGTGTTCCGCTGAGCATATGCTGCATTGAGCTCCATTGGTCCAGATGAATTGGATTGATCCTCTTGAAGTTGTGGAAATGTGTCAGTTGGATGAGATGAAAATTTGTATATCCCACAGTTTTTGATAGGTCCAGGAAACATTGATTGTGGAGAAGATGAATTTGGGGCTTTAGTAGCCACAGTTAGTTGTCGCACAAGACCTGTAAGTTCACTCATCAACTTGGTCATCTTGTTTGGATATATCGACTGACAATCTTGGTCTTGTTTTACTTGAGAATGTGCTCGAGTATGGAAGTATTTTGTGTTCTCATCCATGTTGCTTATGAGGTCTCTTGTAGCTGAATGAGTTTTATAAACAAGAGCACCGCCACTTGCGGCATCAATGAGGGTTCTCCCCATAGCCAGTAACCCCTTATATAAGTATTGGATCAAGTGTTGGTCAGGGATTCGGTGGTGTGGGAAGGTTGAAACAATCTTTTTGAACCTCTCTCAATACTCATGGAGTGATTCATTTGAGAATTGATGAATACCTTTTATTTCCTTTTGGATAGAAGCAGTACAAGAAGCAGGAAAGAATTTCTATAAAAACAGTCGCTTCATGTCATTCCATGTGGGTATGGAACCAGGAGGGAGGTAGTAAAGCCGTGACTTGGCGGAGTCAGATAAGGAAAAAGGGAATTCTCATATTTTTATTTGTTCCGCTAAAACCCCTTGAGGCATCATGGTAGAGCACACCACTTGGAACTCTTTAAGATGAAGATGTGGATCCTCACCGGCTAGCCCATGGAAATGAGGATGAATATGAATCAAACCCGATTTGAGTTCAAAATAAGACTCCATGTTTGGATATTGAATACCAAGGAGTTGGTAATTCATATCAAGGGCATCATGTTATTTAAGATTTTTTTCCCTAGGATTGGCCATTTCTAATTCAATTGGTTGGACAAGGACAGGTTCTTGAATGAGTTGATTATCTCTTATGTTCCACCAAAGTTGGAAAAGAGCTCGCTCAATTTCAGGGTCAAAAAATTCTGAGGGATTGTTTGGGAGGCTAGGGGGAATTCAGATAGATTTAGGAAGAAAGATGAAGGTGATTTTTTCTTTGTATTTTTTCAGTTTATGGTTTTTTATGAAAAGGTGGGTTTTTCTTTGTGTGTTTTTTTATTTTATTTTTTAAATTTTTATTTTCTTGTTTTTTTACAATAAACAGAAACTGAAAACTAATTAAAGAACCATCTCTTGCAACGACACCATTTGAAACATGCAGTCGATTGTCTCCTATCGATCGGTCAAGATTCTGATGCTCTGCTAATGTGTATAGCAGCACTTGTGTCGAATCCTCGGCGATGATACTTTTTAATAGTCGATTATTTTTAGTTGAGTGTAATTTGATTGGGGGGTTTATTTGAAGAGCTTATAAAATAGTTTATGGATGATTTATGATTTAACAAATTGATAAATATTGCACTGAGTTCATTTTTTGGGAGTTAATCTTGCGTTATCCTTGAGCTTTGCTTTATATTGCATTTAATTTAACACCCACATTTCAAGATAAAATTGATTGGAATTACTAAGTGTTAAGGCTTTAATCCAAGCCTTAACATAACTTAGGGTTCTAATATCAATCAGATCTTATTTATGGTTCCAATAATCCTTGTAAACCACACATTAAACAAAAAAAAGTCATTAATCAATGACATGTTAAGTCCAACATTCACAATGTTAAATTAAAGAATATTCATCGAGAAAATACTCTCAGTCGCTTGAAATCCATAAATTTTGAATCACCTAATAATAGATTTACTCCTCCATTTATATTAATAGTAATATGGTTTATATATTTATGATGATTAATTAACAAGAGAAGAAAAAGAAAGGGATATGAAAGTAGTTGTGCGTCGAACACACACAAACAAATGATGATGGTAATTAAAAATAGAATTTTGATTGAATGAGGAAGAAAAAGAAGGGAAGGGTATTAAACATTATTTCAATTATTATATGATAATTAATATCTAAGAACAGATTGAGGATAACTAATAGAATATGAAGAAGAAACTTTCACTAAAATAGAATTACAAAAACAACACTTACGAGATTACAAATGAAAAAAGGAACAAAAGTAAATGAAATCAAAGAGAGGAGGAAAGGCCTATCAAGAAAAAACAAGAGTATGTAAGGTCATCCCAATCCTTTTTCAAGGCTTCGGTCATGCAAATTGATGATCCTATATTCTAAAATTCCAACCCCTTTCAAGGAGAGGAGGGGGTGTATTTATAGCCCAAGGAAGTGGATTGTTTTCATTCCCAATCTTTCCATCCACTTGCATCACCATTTTGATAATTCAGACAGCCTAATCTCAATATATTATATTCTTAAAAGTTTTATATTAATATCTCTTATTTATGCTCTGAAAATTTGGCAGCCTTTAGACTTAAGGAGCCAATGTTATGGCCTATTGATTTAACAATGCTAATCTGTCCATTTCAATCCATACTTTTTCAGAAGGTTGAAATGTGAATGGGTTTTTTAATAGGAATATGCCTTCAAATATGAACACTTCCTTCAAAAAATTCATCTTCCTATATCTCATCTTTAACATTGAAAAATCTCAGCCTTATGTGATGATTAAATCATGATATAAGTCATGAATAGTTTCCAGATTTTAATTCTCATCCAGAATGGTGGGCTGGACTTTAAGGCATTCGTTGGGCCTCTTGTTCTTAGGGTTGGGATTTAAAATTTTTTTCCAAGACCCCTTACATTTTCCCCAAAATATTTTAGGAGAATATAGTAATTTTTAATTCTGTATGGAGCCCAGTAATTCAGTACTCATAGCTGGTCTAGTTTTTTTCATAGATTTTGTAGGCCTTCTTGTGTGGTCTATTTGGGCCTTAAAATTGTATAATGGGACCATAATACCTTCTAATGAAATTTTATATTTTGAATTAAGAATCCAACAAAAGAAGAACCACATAATTTGGATCTATAGGGTGATAGTTATAAATAAAATAGTAAATTGACTCAATTGGACTATTTCTAAAAATGCTAAAAATTATACTTAGTATTAAAACATTAATATTTCACACAAATTATGAAAATTTTATATAAAATCAGTAAAGGGGGTATACAATAAGTCATGAAATTATTAATAACATCATCAGTGCTCAAACTAAGATCAATATCTAGGTCCTTCTGATGTCTCTTCCAGAATCGTGATGTAAAACGGGGAACACGATCGGAAATAATTGATGAGGGTACACCATGTAGTCTTACAACATCATTAATATATATTCTTGCTAAGAGTTCAAGTGTTAAATCATTCCTTATAGCCAGAAAATGTGATGATTTTGTAATACAGTCAACAATGACCCATATCACATCATTCTTTTGTGGAGTCTTTGGTATCCCCAATGACAAAGTCATTGTAATATCATCCCATTTCCACATAGATATAGGAAGGGGTTGCATGAATCCACTAGGATGTTGTCTTCCTAACTTCACTTGTTGACAAACCAAACATCTCGAAACATAATTAGAAATCTACCTCTTCATGTTTTCCCACCAAAAATGTTCCTTTAGATCTTTTAACATCTTTGTGCTACCAGAGTGTATAGAGAAATTAGAGCTCTGAGCATCATAAAATAGTTCCCTCTTTAGCTCGAGAATAGCAGGAACACAAATCCTTTTTCCGAATTTCAAAATGCCACCTTCATATGCGAATTCAGTCAACTTCCCATCATTTATAGTGTTAATTTTTTTTGAAACTCCTCATCATCAGCCTAAGAACATTTTATCTTTTCCAGTAAAGAAGGTTTGGAAACCATTTGAAAAAGTAGTGACGTGTTAACTTCTTTTGTAATTCCCATATCCATATTTACTATATACATGAATAGAGGATCCCTTTCAACTCTCATCTTGTTCAAAATTCAGTGGTCCTTTCTACTCAAAGCATCTACCACCTTATTTTCCTTCCCGAGGTGGTAGTGTATTGTTCAATCATACTCTTTGAGTAGCTCATTCCATATCCTTTGTATCATGTTGAGTTCTTTCTATGAGAATATATATTTAAAACTCTTATGATCAGTATATATCTCACATGTTTCTCCATATAGGTAATGTATCCAAATTTTCATAGCAAAGATTACCCCAGATAACTCAAGATCATGATTTGGATAGTTTTTTTCATGAATTTTTAGTTTCCTAGATGCATAGGCAATCACTTGATCATTCTTCATAAGGACACAACCAAGTCCTTTATTTGATGCCTCGGTATAGATAACAAACCCATCATTCCCCGACGGTAGGGTTAGGATCATAGCATTCACTAACCTACTCCTCAATTCTTCAAAAAATTCTTCACATTCCTTTTTCCATATGAACTTAACCCCTTTTCGTGTGAGTTTGGTCATTGGGTTGGTTAAATGGGCAAAGATCTGAACAAAATGCCAATAATAACCTGCTAAACCAATAAAACTACATACCTCAATTACGTTCGTTGGAGTAGACCATTCTTTCACAGCCTTTGTCTTTGTAGGATCTATAGATATTCCATCCTTAGAGACAATGTGTCCAAGAAACGAAACTGATTGGAGCCAGAATTCACACTTGCTGAACTTACCATATAATTCATTTCTACTCAGAGTCTTCAGAATAGTGTGCAAGTGATTTTCATGATCTTCATAGCTCTTAGAGTAAAATAAGATATCATCAATAAACACCACCACAAAGTCATTGAGATATTCCTTGAAGACTCTATTCATCAGATCCATAAAAACAGATGGTGCATTAGTTATTCCAAATGGAATTACTGTAAACTCGTAATTCCCGTACCTAGTTCGGAATGCTATTTTTGGAATGTCTTCCTTCCTCACAAGTAAATGATGATATCCAGAATGAATATCAATAAAAAATATTGGGCTCCATGAAGTTGATCAAATAAATCATCAATTTGTGGCATATGATACATATTATTTATTGTGACAGCATTTATTTCCCTATAATCAATGTACAACCTCATAGAGCCATCTTTCTGCTTAACAAAAAGAACAGGGGATCCCCATGGAGAAACACTAGGGAGAATAAATCCTTTATCACTCAATTCTTCTAGTTGTTTCTTTATCTCCACTAACTCCATACTGGCCATTCTATATGGGGTTTTTGATATGGGTCTTGAACTAGGAATTAAGTCAATGGAAAAATAAATTTTCCGCTCTGGAGGATGTTCAGGTAAATACTCTGGAATGACATCAATGTATTCTTGCATAATAGGTACATATTCTATTTGAACATTTTTTCCTCACCCATAGTTATTTCATTCTCTCCCTCCCCGATAATTGAATTTAGTTGACCTACTGGGGGTGGATCTAGATAAGAATTAGGTGGTGATGTTTCTACTCTAAAGATAAGGTACTCTTTATCATCATCAAAAATTGTAACCTCCTTCTGCCTCAGATTCAAGAATTGCCTCTCCATATATTCTCTTTGTTCGTGAGGAAAGTATTTCTCTAGGATGATTTCTTTAAAATCTCTCCATTACATATCTTAAATTTCTTCCTCCTACGTTGTGTTTTGGATTAATAACCACCACTGATCCACATCTCTCGATAGCTGATAAACTTCCATGATGACCATCTCTATTTCATTACATCCCAAAGTAAGAAATATCTTCCTGGGGGAACTTTTCCACTACTCAGCTACAAATGGTTTTGTAGTCTCATTGAATGATGGATGTTGTTTTTGCATAAAGAGATCAATAATAGCTCCTGAATGTGGTGGATCCGGATGCTCTATACTGGTTAGGTTATTATTCACAACTTGAGTAAGTTTTCCCAGTATAGTTATGAGTTTCTCAGCACCAGTCACAGCACCAGATCCAACATCATTATCTTGCATCGGAGGAAAATCCCTACAGGGGACACGTGTATTTATGTGGTTTCCATTCCTTACACTAGGCATAATTTCTAAATATTGGAATACACTAGATTAGGGTATGATTCATAATGTATAATCTTAACTTAACAAAATACTTAGCACAAATTGAGATCTTATGCATTTCTAATCCCATAATCACAAAAATGGTTTCTTTGAGGAAAATTTTTCATTTAAATCCTTCATAATGGATTGTAAAGAAAATTTGAATTATCCTAAGCATATCCCTCCAAAGTGCCATAACCAAGAGTGTAGCAAGGCCCATTTTTGTGCACCAGTTCCTGTTCGAGTCTAGCTCATATCGGTGTTGTCAGGTTTTACCCCTAAATACATCTATTCCAGAGCCGCCTCTACATGCTCATATCTAGACATGGATGTATTGATTGAAGGATACAAATAGTCTATTCCTTAACAAAATACCAGGACGTTCATGTATGTTTGTCCTCAAAACTATCTTAGAGACTCTTCCCTAATCCACATTTTCTGAATCTAGTTTCCAAGTTTTCTACTAAACTTCCTCTGATACCAAATGTAAGGACTCAAACCCAGTTTCCCAGAGCCGGTGCCTTATTTTATTTCATTGGCATATAAACAAGGAATAATAATCCCATAGGACCAAGTAGTTTAGTAGTTTTGGAAATAAGATACATAAATAAGTTTAACATTACAACATTAAGGGAAAAAGAACGCTAATTTATTCCACTAGAAACACCTTCTCTCCTAGATTATGCTTGAAGGTCATTCATAATTTCCTTCTTCATGTCCTCAGAAAAATGAAACATAATAAAGGGGTGAGATCAAATGCTCGGTAAGAGTAAGAAAAATAGTAGAATATATCATAATCATAAGGCATGGTGAAAAATTGAAAACACATGCCTTTAATAGTAAACTTGAACACATTATGACATGAATATGAGCTAAGTAAATAATACCATAATAAAACATAATCATGGTTATTATACTAGTCAAATAAAAACATTAAATTTCAATTACTAGATTCATAATGAGGTAAGTGAATATGTCGGACATTCTAAAACATTTTTTCAAGGCCTCGACCAGGACTTCTAATGATTAATGCCTTAGCCAAAATCCATATATCACATTGGGAATAGCCTCGGCCAATTCCACGTCTATTTGTCTCATGAAACATACCGATGCATCAAGGGGATATATAGGCCCCCACCCATCTCATAATAAGTCCAATTCATTCCTCATATGAGTGGGTATAAATTTAAACAACATTTACATTCATATTGAAACTTCCATATGAAATGAAACTAACTTTCCACAATCATTAAACATAAAACTCTAACCATTCCAAGTAATATTGTGAATGTTTTTAGGATAGATCATACATAATAATTTTATTCATAAAACATTCAATAAAATATGGTATATGAAAACATAAATTATTAACCCCAACAATACATAATAATCAACAAGTGTGTTGAATCAAACGAGAATACTCTTATAAAATCGTTAAGCAATTATTGAGATAAATACTCTTTTATTTTGAAAAGAATAGTTCTTTTGGAAAAAAACATTGTATAACCAGAAGTGAATTAAGATAGTATTTTAATAATAAAATGATTTATTTTATAATTATAATGGTTTCCAAAAACATATTATAGAGTTCCCTTGAAAATAGATAAGAATTTGAGAAATTCCCTTGAATCGGGCTTGTATTTTGGAAACAGTTTTGAATGTTCCTTTTAAAACGTGTAACTATCCATTAAATAGGGAAGGATTATGGTTGGTAAAAATATTTATAATACTCACAATGAATTCATGAGGATTACATAACAATACATAAGAATTTATATGAGGTATTTAAACAACGAAAGTAACCCGAATGAAAATGGAAGTTCAGGTGGAAAAACCCTTACATTACCTCCGAACGTGTTCCGCTCTTGAACTTAAGCTCCTGGAATATGAAATTATACTTATTAATAACTTATTTCAGAACCTATTAGACTTGTATTTAGTTTTTCATTATTATTTTTATTTTATTTATGTCCTTATTGATAAGTTACTGTATGGAATTTTGTCATTCCAGAGTGTTCGTTTTCTTTATTTTCATAATGGGTTCACCTATTTTTAAGTATGTGGAATGGAAGATGAACTACCGAATTGAAATCATATATTATTTATGAATATAAATAATTTATAATGTTCATTTCTATAATTTGGTTACATGGAATGAGGATGAATCATTAGATGAGAACCACTTCGATTATTTGGCGGTATTTGGATTATTGTGAACTAGTTTTGTCATATAAATTAATAATATGTACATATACTAGTTCCTGAATATTAATTAGGTTGTAATACATATATTATAGTCTTTTTCAACCATAAATATGGTTTCATAACCAGTAATGAAGAAAATATTGAAGTACAAAACTTCATCATCCACGAAGGTTATAAATTGGAACCTCATGGACGTTGATTTCGTTTATAAAAATAAAAGGTAGAGAATTAGAATATTGATGATGGTTCTTAAATTAAAATGATATAATTCCAGTATATAGATGATACTGGATTTAACATTATCATTTGTACAGAGGAGGTGAGGAGAGGATAACAAACAAAGATAAATTGAAATGGAACCAAATGAAAAAGAAGCGTGCTTTACCTCTTGAAAACCCCTTGAGAATCTCCTTAGGGGAAGGGGTTTTGGTCTTCTGGAAAGACTAAGAGCATCCTGGATGTGGGAAGTGACTAGGTAAGGTTATTTCAGAATATCTTTGAGGATATTCAAGGCTTAGAGGAGTGAAGAGAAGATGGAGTGTTGAGGGGTTTTTATAGTGGAGGAGAGGGGTAAATTTTGAATATTTAATTCATTATTTAATTATTTCCCTCAAAACAACCAATAGTGTTACTTCATGTGACCCCTAATAGTAATAAGTGCATTTTAGTTCGAACCAATTGGCCTTACATCACTTATGATGTCATAAATAGTGTATTTAATTGATAATTTGTATATATGGTATTTTACCGTATTTAACTATTCATCAAAAATTCTAGAATTTCAGAAAAATCCAAAAAATTTACCCAAAACATTTTTCGACGTGTAGAATTAAAAAATGAACTCCATTTTCAGAATTAATTTTCTAAATATTATTAATTTAATTTTCAAATAAATTCATAGTTAATTCGTAAAAGAAAAATCTTAAAGGTGCAATTATTTTTATTTCTCATTGAAAAACTAATTAAGATCTCATTATCTTATTTCCTTGAGAAAATAAAATAATATCATTATTTACTATTCATAAGGGTTATATTACTATTCATATTACTATACATAAGGGTATGTTACTATTAACTAAAAATCAAGTTTGTTCTATCAGGCTCCAAATGACTTACTGATCACAACTCCAGATGACCATTTTTTTGAAATTCAAAACATAAAAGAGGAAAAGTTGTTGTCAATGGAAAGATTTTAAAATTTCATTATATATTTATTTTCAAAACCTTGGGGTGTTACAATTGAGGTTCAAAATTCTCAACATTTAATTCACTTTATCTAATATGCATTTCTCTAGTAATTATCCATGTTTTCATCATTAGCCTTTGGTAGGATGAAGATTCCAATATAAATCCTCTTCGAGGCATGATCAAACATTGTATTCATGTTTAATTATGAATATGATGATGTAGATAATTATTTACGGAAGAAATCAACATCATTGATGGATCATGGATGCTGATTACGGGTAAAACCACATATAGGAATGGTTGATACAACAGTTGTTCATATGGGGAAACATAATCGAATTATTTATGAAATGTATTGATGTAGTCTATGTATCAGTGGGGATTAATCCCTAGAAAATTCACACTATGAATAATTTTGTAAGATTGTTGGTGGAATGCATAATTTGGTGATGCTTCAGATAGAATATAGAGTTTTCTTGAAAACATGAGAACATACAATTTAGTCCATAGTAACACGTGTAGTTTAGTCCACATTATAAGATGACTAGGGTTTTTGGACAAGTTAAATATTATATTTACTTATATAAGTCCATATTTCCATGTCTCCCTACCTAAACATAAGTGTATGTACAAAGGGTACATGGCACTATACTTTAGTTATTTGACAGGCTGTGTGGAATAGCCACAAGCCTATGACATGATATGTGTATAGGGAATACATGGATGGGACCTCAAGTGGTCCAACACACTATATCCCATTTAAAATATGATCTATAAATGAAAATCAATATAATAAGCAGGGTAGATGGACATGATCGGGACATGTCTTGGTTGCACATTCCATGTTCATCTTGTGAGCACATTGATTACATTTATTTGAATTCAAAAACTATATCATCATCATTTGAATTTGTAATTAAACATAGGAGTTAACATTCCTGAGTATAATTCCATATATGGAATGGGTTTTTCCTTCAATTTGATATTAAATATATAATATGAGGAAGCATGATTAATTCACCACCTCATGCATGGGAATCTAATGTTGAGACTCGAGTGTACCCTCCTTGGAATCAATATTTTTGGTGACCCCATTGATTGGTCATTTATGTTATGGAAAGGTCCCATATACAAGGTATATTTATAATTAGAAACAAATTATATACACCCCTGGTTATCCATATTCCATCATTATTGTGGAATGACCTCATCTTCCAGTTCTAGTGAGGTATATGTCCTCCACCTCTTGGGGTAAACATCCCCTATGTAATGATTGGACAATGATAAGGTGTGGGTTCCATAATGTTGATATGGTGAGGATTATGTTATGATACTGTCATATTGATTCAACTCATACACTTGTATTCATCGGAGGAAACATCATCCTTCAGGGGATATTATTATTGAGAGCTTAATATCTCTATAATTATATCTCTAAAACATGGTTCTTCAATGAGAATGCTTCTATATTAGGTTCCTTATCCAATCTCAATAACATTTGTTTAGATGACTAATTTACATATATTATACCCCATTTGTATTTTGGAGCCTCCTACTAGTTATCTATATACTCACACTTGCATGGGATACGAATTCTTGTGTCTCGTCATATGCAAACAATATATTGTTAGAAGATGACTTTACTGAGTCGAGCATTATTGGATAATATTGGTACTTATTGGTTGTTATTACATGTGGTGGTTGGTTTCAATATTCTCAATCCTGAATCCTCATAGACATCGATTATTTAGATGATTCTACCTTAATTTCATACTATGAGTTTATTTTTATCCACTTTTATGTTAGATATAATTTCAGTACCTCATTTTGTATCATCATAGAGGTAATCACATTTATTTTTTTTCTCATAGGTTAGAAAATTTATATCTATCATGTATTGTTGTGATGTACTTAGAGGTGATTCTATGTCTGCATGATAGTTTTTCAAGTTAAGGCCTCTAATTTTTGAGATGTGTCTACTCAGTTATAGCTACCATCCCATGGCCTATTGGAGGATGTAATGTGGTGTCACATTTGGCATACCACTGGCTCTTGAGGCGACCCAATGGGTTAATTTGTGATAGGTGTAAGGACACCATAAAATTTCTTTAAAACCAAACAATATCCCACATAATGATTAATTCATGGAAAACCCATTGAAACTTACCAACACTTTTTTAAGTCCATTTAATACACCTAAAATAGTAACTTATTCCCCAATTGTTCACCCATGTCTCACAAATTCATAATGTTACTTCTAATTATCTCAGACTAAATAATCAATTAACATGTAAAATGTATTTTTCATTACCTTTTTCTTTCTAGGATCAAGCGTGTTTCCCCCATGAAACATCCAAATTAAGTGATATTTTAGGTTGATGAGATTTGACCTTTTATGAAATAGAATGTTCCAAGACAAGTTAATATTTCTTTGACTATCACAGTAGAACAATCCAACTTTCTATACTCCTCTGAATTCATGTAATAAATTCCATAACAATATCATATGTTTTTACACCTGTATTGGTGTAATATATTAAACTTCTAATATGGAAAAGATACCAATGGTTGTAATCTTGAAATCCATATCAAAATATGAAATAAATAGTATAATAATATCATGATTTAATTAATACATCTCACAAATAGTCTCTCGACTCATATACTGGTAGGTTTAGTGACTCAAAGACTAGATATATAAATAAAATATTTTAAAACACTTGAAATCGTTAATTAATATTCATGTTCTTCAATACCCATTCTAGATATATCACATGACTAAGTTATCCTCATAACCTAGGTAATAAAGACATAAGAATGGGGTCATATCAAACCCTCATTAAGGGCAGAACATATTATAATGTATTAGATAATAAACATGAGGGAGGATATGAGGAAGAGAAAAATATCATTATAGAAGATCAAAAGAACATAAATGACTATCATAAAATCCATTAGAGAAATGTGATATCATAAAGACATCATTTGCATAAAGGATAATTCCAGTCTCAAATACATATCAATAATCATAAAATATAGGTGAAAAATATTTTTGTGAAACATAGAATAAAAATAATGAATAAACATGAACACTTGGAATTTCATCAAATTTAAATTCATCGGGTTATTTTTGCATGAAATGACATCCAACAAAAAAATGGAACAACTATAACAATTGTAATATTATAACAAGGAAACTTATGTATCATTCATGGGCTTGTGATAATCCTCCAATTTACCCTTTTTAATGGGATAAAACCTCATAGGTTCACCTTTGGCATGGGATAAATCCTCTCATTTACCCTTTGTATTAGGAGAAATTATCTCATATACCCATTTTCCCAAGAATAATTCTCAGGTGTACCATTTTTTTTGGGATAAATCCCTTTTTGTACCCTTTCCCTTTGGAGAAATCATCTTTTATACCCTTATGGTTGGGATAAATCATCCTCTTACCTATTTTGTGTGATAAATAATCCAGTGTAAATTTTTCTATTTTCATAAATCCTCCATAATAATATTTGGATTAGTATAAATCATTTTGTATAGTCGTTTTCATGATATAAACACTTTCGTGTAAACTTTTATAAGAGGATAAAATTGGAACTTTTGGAAATAGTCAACATTTTTCAACAATTTTGTTGTATTATTTATGGGTCAAGGACTCAAAAGTTGAAAAATAGGGTGTTTGAGAGAACATGAGGTCAAAAATACTCTCAT
Source organism: Viscum album (assembly GCA_963277665.1). NCBI lineage: Eukaryota > Viridiplantae > Streptophyta > Magnoliopsida > Santalales > Viscaceae > Viscum > Viscum album. The sequence goes on along the minus strand of OY728167.1, from coordinate 241,231,365 downwards.
ACATTCATTTTGATACATGGTGTGCGTGATTTATTTTTTCTTTATTGTTAACCATTTATTGAAATTAAATATTACATTCATAATTAAGTTTTATCTCTCCTAATTAAAATAAATGGAAAAAATTAAAATTGAATCCTTTTACCAAATACAAAACATTTTTTTCAAATATGAAAATCATTTTAAAACTTGAAATCTTAAAATTTGTGAAATGATAATAATAAAATAAAAAGGTAATCATGAAAAAACAATTTCAGAAAAATAACAATTTAAAGAATGAATTTTATTTATAAGACATAATTTTCATGGAATCTAATTTAAATTACATAAGTTTATTTATTAGTAGACAAATAAACTTTTCAAGGATTTGATGGAAATCCAAAACAAAATTTCAGAATCTCTGATATTATTTATAGGTAATGATAAAAAATATTTATTTTATTAATTTACCTTTCCAATTTAGTTTTATAAAAATTTAAATAGAATGATTTGTTCAAAAAATATATTTAAAATTTATAATTTTATTCCATAAATTTATATTTTATTTCTTAAATTTTCTTTTTCATTCTCTAGGATATGATTTCCTAATGATAAAATTATAAAAAGTATAATGTTATAAAAAAATTTAAGAGAAAATTAAACTTTTCATAAAAAAGGAAGAAATTCATGGTAAGTAAATTTTTATGTGAGGAATTGAAAAATTAATTGTTTTTTATAAAATCTAAAATAAAAAATCATTAAGTTTATATTTCAAAAGAATATACACAATACAATAAAAATGGGTTTTATAGAAGATAACCATTTTCAACACTATCTTCTATTAATTATTTACCTTTTGAATATTTAATAGTCTACCATCACATTCTATGTTATTTTTTTATTAAAAATTTTATCTTATTATGTTGTGGATTCATTACATTGTGTGTAGTGTGTCAAATATTTGATAAAACATAGTATTTATTTTAAAGGAACTAAAATATATGTACATTATATTCATCATCCTTTATATAAATTGCATTAATTTTTTTTAAATAATGTTTACTAAAGGATGAAGCTAAGAAAACCATGAGAATATCAACATACATATTCAATTTTTATAACCACGTAATTTTAATTATTAATACTATAATTCCACTTATCCCAAATATGCTTCTTAGAATTTCTCATGGACATACAATTCATAGTTTTATTCCCTTACTCTTGATCTAGCCAAATACCAAATCCAAAAATGTTATGACAATATCAAAACTAATTAATTTATATGAATAGGAATGTTCATCTCTATTGACATATTAACAAATGAAATGTTATTTTCAACTTATTATACATTAAATTCAAATATATACTACTTGGATTATCCTATAACTCATTTTTTTCTAGTTAGGGTACATTACGTTTTGATGGCATATGCCTATAATCCTAATTCATTAAATTTTCTAGCAAATAATTAATTCCTAATTTATAGAAAAGTGTAAATGACCATCCAATGAATATCCCTCATGTGTACCAAACTAGGTGTGTAGTAATAGATCCACTAGTCATGCCTTATAGTGATGATCAAATTATTCCTCAAAGAACCATTTTTTGGGTGATTACTCATAGGTGCATTTGTTCCACAACCACATGAATTTTTAGTATCCATATGTGGATGTATTTATTTTGAAAACCATATAAATATTACTCTTATAATATTTTAGTATATCATCCTATAAATATACTAATGTTCACAGTATTCACTAAGGTTATTTCAATTAATCCTGAAAACAGCTAATTTAATCTCCAAAAATAACTAAACTATTCTAAACAATTGAACCCAAATTTTATATCAAATTTAGTTAGAAATAATAGATATGAAATAAATTAAAACATAATCATAAGATTACATCAATACCTCTCATAAATAGCCTCACAACTAAATTATTTTCAAGTTTTTCATCATAAAGACTATTCAAATCAATATGTTATTTAAAAAACATGAAAACATTAATCTACAATAATGACCCTATATATCCATTTAATAAATATCGCATGATACAATCATTCACATAGCATGTAGAATGGAAAAAAGATGAATAGGGTGAACTGGAATGCTCTACAAGAAGGAAAAAGTCTTAAATAATGGAATAATAAGAATTAGTGTGATAATGAATAATAAGAAAATATCATAAAAAAATATCCAAAGCCCATAGATGATAATCAATAAAAAAATTATAGAAAAATGAGATCATAAAGAGATCATTAGAATAAAATGTAATTAATGTATCAAAATACATATCAATAATAATAAAACATTTGGGCATAACATAAAAGTTATAAATATATTGTAATTAATGAATAATCATGAAAAAATTTAATTTAATAGAAACACAATTCATCATGAATTTTTTCTTAACATGATACAAAACATTGAAATATGGCACAACCAGAATCCAAGGAAAATTATAACAAAAAATTCATGTACATTCTAAGGATTGGGATAATCCTCCCATGTCCCCTTAGGCTTGGTATAAAACCTAGAGTGTACCAATTAGCCTTGTCATAAATCCTGATGTATACCCTTTGGCATGGAATAAATCTATCCAAGTACCATTTTCTCAGAATAAATCCTACACTGTATCATTTTTCTTGGGGAAAATCCTCTTATGTACCATTTTCCTTGGGATAAATCATCATTTAAACACTTTGGTTAGGGATATATCCAAATGTATATATCTTTTTCTTTCGATAAATCCTCTTATTTGGAAATTTTCTTATGATATATCCTCCCATGTAACATTTCTCTTGGGATAAGTCCTACTGTGTACCCATTTTTATAGGTGAAAAGAGGAACATCTAGAAATACTCATCATTTTTCAATACTGTCATGAAACTATTCAATTATCGATGTATCAAAAGAAGAAAATGTGGGTATGTGGGATAAGATAATATTAAAAATACTCTCATCCTTATATTTTATGAAAAGATAAGATGGATTTAGAGGTGTTTTTACATTTAACCATTTACAGAAGTAAACGTTTTCCTAGGTAATTGTAACATCCCATTACTCTTTTGACAGTTATATTTCTATCCAAACATTGTTTTCCTTTTTCGTTGTCTGGTTAGGGATGAGAATGAATTGGTAAGATGACTATAATGGAGAATCCAGGTATTTTTTGGGAATTTCCAGCATGAAAATCCTCTCGTTCAATATCCTTATGTGGATTTAAATGACTTGTATGGGGTTTACAGGTAATATAAATTTTAAATAAAATCAAATTGTTTTTTAGAAAGAGGGGGTGGGTTTTTTGGGGCTTATGGAAATGTTCAATTTCATGACGTGTAATTGGGTTTCATGTTCTGTAATACCAAAGGCCATTTTTAAACTGGAAAATCTGCTGAAATATATTTTTTCTATCCCCAGTATTTCACTCTCTTAAACCATGAGCCTTCCCTAAGAAATTTTGGGAGCCTCCAACCCCTCCAGACCTTTTTGTTCATATATTTAACATTTTAATGGTCATAGTGTGCATTTTCAAGTATGAAAGAAATTTTTTTGACATATCAAACACCTAATAACTCCGGGTTATGGTGTATTTTTCATAGGATTTCAAGATCCCAACTCATCCAAATCATTAAAAAGGTGAAATACCAGAAATAGTGTGAACTTTAACTTTTTGATAGTTGAAAAAATGGTTAAATATAAATGTAAAATAAAGAAGATCCTAAAATATAGATTCAAGGTATGAATTATATTCTTATACATAAAGTATTAAACATGATCTGATTGATATTTATGAATCATGAGGATATAATAAATATCTTTAAATTTTTGGAATGTGTTTTTAATAGATAAGGTGGAAATTAATTGTTATGGATTATGAAAGACATTGAAATATTATGATTTTTTAAAGGATATATAGTTATGGTATACATAATGATATGGAAATGTTTAATAGTATTAATAATATTTTTTTGATGGTGAGACATTTTATAATTTTTGAGTTGTTTAATATGTAACCCTGATGTTTTTATTTAAAAATTCTATTTGAGGAATAATTATCTTTTATGGACATAATTATAACATAATGGATAACATTTAGGGTCCATATGATCTTTTATTTTTTAGGAAATTAAGGTATATTACATTTTAGGATGCAAAATGCCAGGTATGAGATAACCTTTAATGTTATAACATGTTATGCTAATTTTTTAGGACATTATCATATTTGGAGAATGTTATATTAATGATATAGTTTTAGAAAAAGGACAACCCAAATTATGGGTGACAACCTATTGCATCCGGAAAGTCTATCACAATCAAACCCACAACATAAGGCTTACAATGGTGTATCAACTACCAGTAGACTACGTGAAGTCACTGGTTAGTATGACATTTTCTTTTTTTTATAAATGAGTTGATGGAATAAGAATACATTGATTTTGAGAACATATCTATTTTATCGAATAGATAACCATGGGATTTGAAAATGAATTGGTGATTAAGAGATTAATGTTATTGTGAAATATAATTTCTATTTTTTGGGATCCTATATAATCAAGGTAAATAGAATACTATGGTATTTTATTTGAGGAATTATTTTTAATTATAATTTTTAAGAATAAATGATGTAAATATGGTGATTTGAGTTATTTATAGAAAACTTTAGCATATCATGAAGATTATTAGGGAAATCACTTTTTTTGTGACACTTTAAGAGTGATTGAATTCTTTTGAAGAGAAATATTAATATTTTATTATTGGATATTATGGGATTAAATCTCTCTGATTTTTTGCTTCAATATTAGTCCAGAATATTTTTGAGTAATTATAATGATAGTTATTTTTTGAATGGTCTATGATGAACTTTGGGTATTATGGTTGAACATTAGAGAATAATTTTTTTTTCATCGTACAAAGTTTTATTCATTTGGGATAATTATCTTATATTATCCTAAAAATGTTGGATTTTGTAAATTTTTAACTATAGGATGAATATATATTTAATATTTTTTGTATTTTTTGAGTCTAAATTTTTTTATTCTAGTGCTTCATGCATGAAAAAAATCATCTTAAACACTCATCCTTTGGAGAAAAAGATGAGTTTGTAGTGTATGTTTATTAAGGGATTAAACTCTACTTTTCAAGTATGAATGAATACCTATGTTCTTACTAAATTGTGTAAATGAATTCAACAAATCAAGGAAATTGATCTTGAAACAAAAATATGTTACCCCAGTACCATCTTTCTCGATGAGTAAAATGGACCTATAAATCATCACATATTTATATCTTTGTGATTGCTAACTTTTTTCGGAACATGTTCTGTATCACTCTTTGTTAGTACATGATAGTTAGTTTTTATTTTATATCCATGTTTTCTTACATGGAACCCTAGTATATGAAATTTCATGTGACCTTTGTAATTAAAATTATTTCATTTATTATAGAGGTTTTATTGACTCTTTTTTAGATGTGGGATTTCAATGAAATATATTTTGAAAAGTGAAACCATACTTTCTGAGCCAAATTAAAATTTCAAGGACATAATTTCCAAAAGGGGGGAAGGATGTAACATCCCAAGTAACTATAGAATAAGTCTAATTCATATTTATTAATATTTATTAATTATATTTTAATGTTACATTAATAAGGATTATACGTCTTATAGCGTACTCGATATGCAACAAATTTTTTCTCTGATATCTTATGTTTCCTTCCAGATAGAGTTATACCCAAAAATAACGTATAATAAATATTATTATTTTAATTGGTTGGTATAGAATATCAATTTTATCTAAGGGAATTATTAGATCTAACTTTATTATGTTTATAAATTTTATGAAATGATTTTACATTCATCAAATAAATTTTATAGCCATAAAATGAGAATAAATCATATTTTATGCATTAAGTACTCTAATATTTTTAAAGCGTAGTTTTACTTCCTTTTGTTGGAAACATCATTTTAAATAGATTTTTTGTCACTTTTAAATGTTATAATTTACAAAATAAACATATTAATTGAAATAGGGAGATATAAATTTACTATGGTTGAATTATTGATATTTTTCTGATAAAATTCATATTTTAATTAATAGTGAAAATACTGAATTTTAATTCAAAAATGTGTTTTGGTCTAATTTATTTATATTTTAAGCTTATCCTTTTAATTTATTTAAGGTATAGATAGATTATTTTTTATCATTTAATCTAATTTAGTTCATTACAAGCAATTTCATATTGAAAATAAATAGAAAAACTATTTTTACTTTTGAGCAGTTTACTTAAAACCTATTTTCTTATCCCATCAACGTGATAGATTTTAATAAATTTCTTCCAATTATGTTTTTTAAATTTTTAAAAATGGATTCCATATTTGGAATCATAAGTTCAAAATTATGTAAATTTGTACCTTTTATTTTTTCACATTATGAATGGTGACTTTAGTAATAATATTATTAACATGGTTAATGGTAAATTGGACATTTAAAGATTAAAATAACAATATAAATATTATGAAACTACCCTAAAAGTTTTCATACTCTTATTGGATGAGTTATTTTCTACTAAAAAAATCACTAGGCCAAAATTGTGTCCATTGAAATCCATTAGGGTGTGATTATGAAATTTATATCATTTTATTTTTAAAGTAAAAACAATGATGTCATAAACATGACTTTTATAAATAAAACTATTTTAATATGTGTATATATAAATGAAAACTTATACTATAAATAGTCCATAGAAATATAAAAATATTACATATGTAATGACCCACTAATTTTCATTGTCTTGAGAATACAATGAATCATTACTAGGCCTTACGCGACATCCCCAAGATGTTAAAAGCTGGAAATAAATTCCAGTGGGTTTCAAATAAAAGTGGGGGATGATTTAAACTTTAAAAAATAAACCAAAAAACCAAAAAATAATAACAAAACCATTTAATAAATTATGCATGAAAAAAAGAACGACAAACAAACTACATTATTTATGTTAAATCCACTACAAAGTGTTCAATAACAGAAGACCAAACACGTATAAAAATACACTGTGGATAAACAAATAAAGACTCTCAAAAGACCACAAGACTCTATGCTCCAAAACATACAAGATCCACAATCACCGAAGAACCCAAGTATCCTGAGGTGGTGATAAAAATATTTGATGCTTTACCTTTTCCCATGTATCGTAAGATAGTATATTCAAAAGCACCAAAGTTACAAAGAAGGGGTGAGTATAAAACATAGTAGGCTTTCCCCAATGACTTCCCTACTCACGCCACTAGGATTGAAGAGTAATCAACACATACATAAAATAGTTTATATATATAAATTTATCAAAATGGATTATAACTAAATATAAAATAGTTTCCAAAACTACTATAACCAAGAGAATACAAGTGAAATTGAAACCATTTTTCAAGAAAGTTATTTTTCCATAAAAATAAATAAAAAAATCTTTAAACCCATTTCAAAATATATCATTTTCATACCCAATACATTCCAAAAATCCATACAAAAATCCATGCATGCTACGTGATGAGAGTTCCATACTCATGATCATTTTCCCATCGATGTACCTTATCACCATAAGGTAATTATATCCCATGTTCCATTTTACCTTTGTCACTGAGAATAAGTTCATATTTCAACCAATACCCAGAAATGCAATATGAACTCTCACACCTATATGCCAAAGGACCATGCCAAAAAACACCCTTTTAATAGAAACACCTTTTTATTAAAAACCATTACCATCAAAACCATTTCAATCCCAAAACATTTCAATAAAACATCATTTTTATTCAAAACCCATTTTCAATCAAACAATTTAGAAATTCCAGAAAATCCATAATTTGGAATTATCATTTTAACTTCATGAAACTAAATCCCTTTGAAAAAAATTCACCAAGATAATACAATTTCATAAAAACCAAAAATCATCTATAAAGAAGATTTAATACCTGCTTTTCAAAATAAATTTCATTAAAATAAACCGATTTTAATGTAATCCAATTAATTTTTGTAAGAGTCAAGATAGAGGCCACCTACCTCAATAGTTTTGAAGAAACTCGACAACGAACAAGGAACACACATGAAACTTGGTCGATTCTCCACAAAACTGCCTTATATCTCTTATATTATCATGACCAGGTCTGAATATCAACATAGTTTGCATCCAAAATCTTAGATCTACCCATAAGGGTTGGATATCTAAGAAACTAAGAAGAGAGGAGAAGTATATCTAATTAGATCTAAGAAACCGATCAAGAACGATGATGAAAGATCACATACCTCATGAATTAGGCTTCAAATCACTATGGGAAGCATTTAGATTTCCTCAAGATCAATAGGAGAACATTATTTTGCCTTACCAAAAGAAAAATCAAAATTTAGAAAAGGTTGGGGAAAAATGAGTTGATTAAAGGTAAGGTCGGCCTAGATCCATTTTTAGGATCTTGTTTTAACCCCACACACAGTTAGTTTGCAGAGTTAGAAAAAATTTGCACTAATCATGTGTTATCTACTAATTTATAGAAACCCTCTCATGTCATCCTCGCACTGCCTCCCTAATCGTGCTCAAACCGTGCTTAATCTACTACCTCAAAACTGAAACTGTGCATGGTTTCTCCTAAGATATCTGTATGGTTTGGACAAACCATGCACAAACCGTATGTCTCTCTTCTAGACCACAAAACTTATGGAATGTTCACAAAAATATCCCATCCCTCACCCAATATCTTTATATACATAAAATATAAATAAATTTTCACTTACCTAAAACTGGGGGTACTACATTATCCCCACCATTTTTCATTTTTTCCCTATAAAGTAGAAAACCATCGCTACCCTGAAAGAATTATGGACATTGCTCATTCATTTCCTTCTCTTTTTTCCAAGTATCTTCTTGAATCTAACCAAGTTTCCCAAAAAACCACACTAGAACAATGCTTTTCCATGCCATAATTTCTCTTTCTTATCCACAATCCTCATTAGGATATATACCTGTTGGTCGGAGTGGAATCTCAAGAGGGGGGTGAATTGAGTCCCTACTTAAAATTTATGTTAAAAAAATTATTATAATGATCCTAAAAATTTTCAAATGGGCTAGTTAATTAAGGTAGTAGATATGTAAATGTCTAGTTAGTCAACAGGTTTCTCGAAAGGTGATTAGTCTTCAGTTGAATTTGTGTAAAACACTTCTTCAACTTTTGAAACAAGTTTACTGAATTAAACATATACACACACTAACCAAAAATAACTATCAAAGTGAATGAAATAGAGTTTTATTGTTAACAAATTATCAGCAGTGTGAAATATATAAAACTGGGTATAACAAAATATAGTCCATAGCAAAGTAAAACCATATGTTCAGTCTCAAACCAAAACTTACACTACTAGAAATTCAGCCTATAGCCACGGACCTATAGCCACAGTTCTATCAGTCTGTGGATATAGCTTGTTTATAGACACAGTTTAATAGGATGATCATGGCTATTTGTTGTAAACCCTTCTTTCTAACCGGTCCTCAAACCCTCCCATTCTCCAACAAACCCCTCCTGCCCTCGTGATTCCTCCTCCCCCGTGATCTCTTCCTCGCTGCACCCTCCTCATCGCCACGACCTCCTCCTCGTCGTGCCCTCCTCCTCCCTGACGCCTCCTCGCTACACCCTCCTCATCACTGCGACCCTCACTCTTGATGCCTCCTCGTCATGCCCTCCTCATCACCGCGACCCTCCTCCCCGACGCCTCCTCACTGCGACCCTCCTCCTCAACACCGCTCTTCCGATGCCTCCTCGTTGTGACCCTCCTACTCACCACGACCCTCCTCCCCGACGCCGCTCTTCCGAAACCGAGGTCGACACCCCCATCGCCCTCCCCGAAACCTTTTCACCAGCAACCCTCAAAACCCTCGACCCGTCCTCGCCGTGACCCTCCTCACCCCGACCCTCCTCAAGCGAAGCTGCTCTGAGCTGCCTCCCCTCCTCCTCCATTCCTGATGGTTCTCCCCCACAACCCTCAACTCCAGAGGTAATCCCCTGTCTCTTCCTTCATCCCAATCCACCATTCTTGTTGAATTTTTTAAACCTTAAGTATTTTTAATATTATTCTGCACTTAATCCCATTTCCACACTGATATGCACTAATATAACCCTTCAATTTACCACACAGTAACCACTAATTTGGGACTTGACCAGATCAACCACCTATAATGTGACTGGTGCAGAGTTTTGAAAATGATATTCTCCTTAGAGTCTCCAACTTCAGTGGGATGTGTGTGAGGTTCTATAAAAAATAACACAAAACCAACATGAATTTTCATGCTTAAGTCATAAACTGGATAACGACGACTTTGTATATTTTTATATAGTAGTTGTGAGGAATCGGAATTGTAGGAGGAGGAAGACAGAGAACAGGGGAATAAGAGAGTGAGAAGAACATTCAAGCAGCCTCTATTTTCTCCTTTCTATAGGTTTTACCTATTTTAAATTATACCTTTGATATTAGTTTTCAATTTGATCATTATCTGTATTGTTTTATTTTGGCTTCTTGTTATCTTTTACTCAGTGTCTGCTGATTTTCACATTGAACACATATATTCGGAAATATGAATATACATGCTATATTACCACTATTAACATCTTCAAATTTACTATATTTTTTATCCTTAATTATTCATCACATGAATCAACTAAATTTGTTAATTTTATACCTTGTAATTAACTTGTTAGATTCTTGAGAGAATATAATTGTAGTTATATAGTGGAAACACCAATAATAACTCAAGGAAAGTGATAATTTACCATCATAAATTTTTTCAAAGCATGAATTACATTCTTAATGTAGTTAATAAATCCTATGGTGCTTTCTATTTTCTTTCCATGGACTATGAGTGTTCTATATCATCAGCCCCACATAATCCTTTCCTTCAAGAAAAAAGGTCCATTCCCACCCCACCATTAATTTTAGAGAGGGATCTACAATATCATGATTAGGGACTATAACATATGATGATTTTATGGAATTTTTAGGTGTTAAATTGATGTGTCAATTAAATTACACGATTTAATCCTTTGTATCTTAAATTGGAATCCTTCCATAATTTTCATTATTTTCCAATTTATTCTTCATAATTACAATGACTATCTAGAGTTTTGAATTTTTATATCAAAGAAACTATCATCAGGTCACCCATTTTAAAATTTATTCTTTCAATTATTTTAATTTTTTATAGACCAAAAATTATTCCCTGTTTCAACCTCCAACTTTTCCAAAATGTCCATGAAGTTTTATTGAGAAATATAACTCACTATTTTACTAGATCTTGTATTATTTATTAATTTATTTATGGGACTTACATGTTGTTTTCACCATCGATATATGGAATCATTAGAGGTATTTAGATAATAATAATTTTAACAATCTATTGATTGGTTTTAATTTGATAAATTTTATTCATCATAAATTCATTATTCCATTGGATAGTGACTAAAATGTTAATGAGCTAATAAATTATTTTATTAGAGAAAATATCATGGAGAGCTCACAAATAGTAACATACATTTTTTTGAGTCGGCTAGTTTAAAGGAAGTTGTACTATTTTTTCATTAGTTGGGAAAAATAGGGAATGACCATAGAAGGTGAGACCAAATTTTAAAAACTTGTAAAATAACTATTCCGTGATTTTGAATTTTTCTTCATTCATGTAAAATCAGTGCCTTGAGGTTGTACCCAGACATATCTAAAAGCAGCACCTTGAGGTTGAGGTAAGTTACCTTTGCCAAACCCTTTAATTTGAATTCTATAATTCCTTGAGTATTTTAAAAACTTGTTTTCATTATTATATAATGTGTATATTCTATTAAAATTGGTTGTGGCTCTTTATAATGACATTTTCACCTGTTTTACGTGATTTCCCTAGGCCTTCAACGTGGACTAGTAGAACGTTTCAGCCAACTCAATAGTAGAAAATGAAATTTCCTTCAATTTAGAGATGACAGTGCCCTCATTTTGAGAAAACATCAACCGATCATTCTCATAAAAATCTAATACTTAAATAAAATCTTTGTTTTCATTTCATCAAACATAAACAACTGGCTTTGAAAACTTGATAATTTCTTCAGTAACATCATTGTGAAACACTTGACCCAGAAAAAGACAGAATTTAACCTATTAAAATAAATCCACCTAGGCATGATTCACGGTGTGACCAGGGGTTTCACACCATGAATCCCTACCCTTGGGAATTTCATGGCTTGAACTGAGGTTCACAGCCGGAAATATTATTTGTTCATTGTTGGTTATGGATTTATGTATCATTTATCATGTACAGTTGACACACTGATCACATATGTATAAGAAGTCGTTATATCTCATTTTGTTCCCACTATTTTCTTATAGGTGGTTTCTTATGATGAGGTTGGTTCTATCCACCACCATCGATGACAATGAGTTCAATATCGGATTTGGGTAAGTTTTATTCTATTTTTCTTCTTTGGCCCAATTTTAATTAGGGCATTTGTGATTTTTGGGTTCCTTATATTTTTGCAGTGTGTTTTGGATTTCGTTGAGGTTGATTCGAGTTGTCGTTGATGAAGGCTTACATGTGTATGCATAGGTAGGCATATACATATATATGTTCCCCCTTTATATATATTCACTCATGGCAGTATGAATATATATATTGGGGCTAGTTGTGCTTATATATGGATATGAAAAATGCATACATGTGTAAGTTTAAAGGGGTATATGCAAATATAAATATATATCTAAGGACCCCCTTGTGTGTATTTGGCCATGAAAATATGTACATAGGTGCTAGGTGTCCTTATATATATGTGAAGTTTCATATGCGTGCAAGTGGAAAAAAGAATGATTCGAGTTGTCATCGTCAAAATCAAACGCGCCTTGAGGTTGAGGTAGGGTCTCCCTCCTAGCCTATTTAATTCAAGAATGTTTTAAATTTCATTTAGTTTCCTTCTTAATTCTGCATGTTTATATTAAATTACAATTATTTAATAAGTTTTAGTTAAGATAATTGTTTTGTTTGATAAATAAGTCATGGATTTGTAATAAAACCCCTCCAACAGAGGTGTGCTATCTGCAAAAACTCAAAGTGGTATACCTTTATTAACATTATTGCATTGATGTTTTCCTTATACTTGATGTCGTTGTTAGTCATAAATCACACATCATACTTGACCCTTTTTATATCCATGTAGGGGGTTTCCCTCTTTTTATTAAAACGGTTGTTTGAACCAAGACACTCTTTAAGTGCCGTTAGACTTTTAAGATGGGTCCCATGTTGTGTGACTATGTCACATGGAATGTGATATTTATATCCAACCAAAATCCCAGTTCCATAGTCCAATGGTCCCACAGTACCAGTAATGTCAGATTACATGTTATGTAACTTGTGATTTTCCTGATCCCATGGGGTATTAATTACTCTAGGTATTCCTACACATTGCTAGATCTCCAAACCTCACCGAATTAGGTATATCAGGTGTCATCCAATCCTCTAGTCATCACAGATTAGCATTCAGTTCATTAAATCTTCTGAGAAAACATCCTCTAATGCCATCCATATCATCCTATTTGAAACTAAGTGGAACAGATACTTCAATTCCATTTTAATCCACCTCCAAAATCCATGATAAAAATGACATAAATTGCCCTTATGAAAAACAAGGTCAAGGATGGCACTGATTACCCAGTGGAAAACCACCAACCGACCAATGGCCACAAACTTTTTGGTTCCAACCATCAACCATCTAGTAGTTATTCTAGATCCCACCCTCCCCCACTATCACTATTAATATGTTCATGGAGCTTTATAATAGCTAACTGGTGGCCCCATCTACTTCTTTTTAGGAACACCACATACTTCTTCCTCCCTTTACTAAATCCTTCCTCCCAAAACATAAAATTTCAATTAAAACTTAATCATTTTAATTAGAAATCACCAAAATTAAATTTTAAGAAGCCAAAAAAGAAATCCATAGTCATTAAAAACTATCCACTATACGATTTCTCATCCATGGGAAACATTACTAAGCATCACTGGTGACTTGAGGTTTCAGGGGTTTGGAGCTACCTTCAGGCCTACTCCTTCCCTTCATAGTTTCTCATCCTTCACCTTATCTATTATTCGGTACCTTGAAGTCTCATTTACCTTCTTCTTCTACGTCTTTTTTATTGGGGTTCGACATGTATCAATTTTGAAATCACTTCTTTCAAGATTGATCACTAGTATTCAGGTTAATCAGAATGTTTCAGTATTTTTCAAATGTTTTCCAGAAGTCGAACATTATTCCCTCAAATTTGATAATTATTTACTTCCCTAATAGAAGAATTGATCCACCATTGGTGTACTGAACTGAGTTCTCATCTATTCTTTCTCAGGTTGCATGAATCGGTGGATCTGGCTTTGTCTTTGTCCAAATATTAATGTTCTTTCAACTGTTAACCATGTTTCCTCTACCAGTGGAACCTAATTGTTCACTCTAGGAGAGACTCTCGGTTTTCATCCCAATGGATGTAGATTATCAGATTGCATCAGCCTTTCTAAAATCCTTCTTTTCTAACTATTTGCAGCAACATTCTTGGAAATATTTTAGGTCGATCAGAAGATGATTAAAGGGAAACATCTCATTCATTATTTTTTGTTTGTAGAGCTTGATCTGTCTAAGAAATATCTAGAGTTTATTTTCTTCGCCTCCTCCCGCTCCCTTCGCACCTGGCTGGAAGATGCTGCCCTACAGATGTCGCTGGACCGGGCCAACACCCTGCGGTCACGCCGCGTCCACGCTGCAGTCACGCCGCGATCATGCCGTGATTTGGCCCTGCTCCAGGATGACACCCTGCGGCGGTTCACAGTGATAGTATTCCATGAGTCTGGTGATCAATGTTGAGACTGACTAATCATAATTTTTGTCGGTGGCATGATGAACGGAATGTTGCCCAGCCTCCTCTTGCTCCCTTCGCTCCTGGCCGGGAGATGCTACTCTGCGGATGTCGCTGGACCGGGCCAACACGCCGCGGTCACTCCGCGGTCACGCCGCAGTCACGTCGTGATTTGGCCCTGCTCCAGGACGAAACCCCACGGCAGTTCGCAGTGATTATATTCCATTAGTCTTGTGATCAATGTTGAGACTGACTAATCACAATTTTTTCCAGCGGGGCGACGACCATAATGTTTCCCCACCTCCTCCCACTCCCTTCGCTCCTGACCGGATGATGCTACCCCGCGGACATCGCTGGACAGTGCCAACACGCCGCGGTCACACCGCGGTCACGCCGCGGTCATGCCGCAGTCACCCCATGATTTGGCCCTGCTCCAGGATGAACCTCGTGGAAGTTCACAGTGATTGTATTCCATGAGTCTTGTGATCAATGTTGAGACTGACTAATCATAATTTCTGTCGGCGGGGCGACGGCCGGAATGTTTCCCCACCTCCTCCCGCTCCCTTCGCTCCTGACCGGAAGATGCTACCCTGCAGATGTCGCTGGACAGGGCCAACACGCCGCGGTCATGCCACAGTCACGCCGGGGTCACGCCGGGGTCACGCTGCGGTCACATCGCGGTCACGCCGCGGTCACGTTGTGGTCACGCTGCGGTCACGTCATGATTTGGACCTGCTCCAGGACGACACCCTGTGGCATTTCACAGCGATAGTATTCCATGAGTCTTTATTTTGATCCCTTCCTTGAAATGTCACTGAGAAATTCCACCTGAGACGAAACTAAATTGAAACTCTGGCCTAAGGGGGAGCACAAACAAATGTTGATGAAACTGAGTCCCAGCGTTTTCCACATTTGAAGGAAAAATTTGACCCAAGGTTTAGAAGACCTTACGACGAGTTGGACAGATTTCAAGGTGTTGATGGAATTTGTAGCTTGGAAATCTCGAGCATAGATATCGATGAAGCTAAGTCATCGAGTTGTACACCGCATGAGTCTGCGACTTCAGTCGAATTCGACCGAAGTAAGTTGGATCGGGAGGATGATGACGAACCAGCTGTACGGGATTGAAGACCACTGTGCACATCATTATGTGGGTTCAATTGAAGTGTCGGTGACTGTTTGGGTTTCAGAGTGGTGAATATGAAACAAAATTGAAGTTTTAATTCAGAAAAACGAGGCAACAAAAGATCTTCAATCAAGCTTTGGTTGAGCTTCAGACCAACATGTCAAATGTTTGAATCGATGAAGATGATGGGGTTAGGCGCGCTGATCCCGCCACCAGAGTTGAAGAGAGCTGAGAATTCATTGCGCTGGTTGAGGAAATTCCAAATTCAACTGATTGAGTCTGTATCTCAGATGAACTTCTATGTGTGAACCTGATCAATCTTGCTTGTTGAAGACATGTCATTAGTTTATTTTGTCTGAAATTAGTAACGAAGATGGTGGGGACCTCATCCCTCTTTACCACTACGGTTTTAGTTTTGAAGTAACCTGCATGGCAGGTGCTTACTTGAATGCTCCAACAAAGTTCCCATTGAAGGCGATGGCACTGAAGAAGATGGCATTGTTCCAGAAGAGAATGCACAAAAGGTGTTTGACAAATTGCCTCAGTGAGCTTAGTTGACTTCACCGCTTGAAACACCAGTTGTTTCAACATTAAAAAATTAGGAGAAATGCCAACCCATGCCAGGTGCATGAAAAAAATTCTCAAATGAAGTTCCAGCCTGCTGAGCCACACCTTCCTATTGAATCCTGGACCCAGGTTGAAGAGCTTCCAGAAATTAAGTGTTCGGTTGAAAATGAAGGTGACCGTGTCATTCTCTGCACAAGTGTAAATAATCTATCTTGATGAATACTATAAGTATTTCCATTCCCAATATTGAATCCCATAGACCAACTTCTCAGGCCCAAGAGGCCCAAGTAGTCCTGAACCAGGTCTGAATACCAGCAGCATGTGAATCAGTAAGGCTCCTCATCACGCGAGCACGCTGAGCAGAGTAAGACTTCCAACATATCCATGATGCACCAAAGCATTTTACCCTCTAATAATTCATGAAAGAGTACATAGCTCGATCATGGGAGGGGAATGGTTTAACAAGGACAATTATAATGATCCTCTCTCATGAATAAATCTCTACCATCAAGCTGTGCATGAGGTGTCAATTTGAACAAAGGGAGCCGGGCTTGGAATTTGAGGAATAGTTCAGAATTGCTAGGTTTATTGAAGTTAAAGTTCATGCTAATATTGTGGAAGATAATGGAGGATTGATAAAAC
The DNA here is from genome assembly GCA_963277665.1 of Viscum album. Lineage (NCBI taxonomy): Eukaryota > Viridiplantae > Streptophyta > Magnoliopsida > Santalales > Viscaceae > Viscum > Viscum album. The sequence continues at coordinate 241,214,144 of OY728167.1, read as the reverse complement.
ATTGAGCATTTCTATAAGTGGGACCACTGTTCATAGAGGTGGGGGTGCTTCCAAGACTGGATCAATCATGCTTTTGCTGCTTTTCTCTACCATCTTTTATTTCAGTCAGCTGTAATATTCTGATTATGGCACATTAGGCCATTTGTGGTCACACTAAATATAATCCACCCATCCTCCTTGTTTAATTATACCCATTAATGCCTAACACTCCTTCTTACTTATCTGGTTGTTTTTAATTTCATAATCATTATGAGGCTTCTAATTTCTTTTTCTTTTAATTGCATCTTCTCTCATTCTCAGAATTGCACACACATGCCACTTGAATTCAATGCATTTCCTAAGATCATGGGCAGTGGGTTGGTCTGATAGTGATTGAAAATTTCCAATCATTAGGATAGGCAAGATTAGAGAACCTAGTCCCTCAAGTTATGGTGGAATTTTCAAAACCAGTAGAGGCTTCATCAAGGGATGATTCTAACAATTTTTTGGAAGCTTTATTACTCTTGAAGTTGACCTTTGGGCGGTAATTCATGCAGTTAAATATGTAAGCATTATGGATGGAATAAGTTATGGATTGAAATTGACTTCTTGTTGGTGGTCAACATACTCACGTGTAAATCTACATCGTTCCCACTGCATCTCTATAAGGAATGGATGGATTATTATTGTTACTGAGAGAAGATACACTTCATGGAATGTCACATATGTAGGGAGGCTAATATATTGTTTGATGCACTATCTATTTTTTTAGAGAATGGGACTTTATTTTGGTTTTTTATCTCAATGATGAATTTCTTCACCTTTATCACTCTAATGTAAAGGGTGATGTCTACACATATCTCTAAATTCTATTTATTGTATCTCCACTTTATTTTTAATAAATTTGATGTGGATGGGTATTCTAACCCATTCCATGGACCTTCTTGGGTTATTATATCATGTTACATGTTGTCACATATTTTTATTTCTAGTTATTACATGATTATAGGATACCATACAATATTAATGATTGTTATTTCATGATTAGACATATAGAGTAGTGGTATTATTGTATATAATATATGTGGGTATTGTAGGACATGGTAGAGGAGGTTATGAATTGAAACTTGTATACCAGCTAAACGTATGGGGGGATGGTGTAGGAGGTCTATGTTCAGGAGGGCCGATATGTTATGCCATCCGCCGAGTGTGGCTTGGCTCCTTTGAGGTAGGGTCCCTCTCTCAGGAAGGGGGGGGGATGTCCAGGCAGGGGGGTGTCCAGCAGGGGTGGTGCTGTCCAGGAAGGGTGGAGGGGTGTCCAGCAGGGGTGGTGATGTCCAGGTAGGGGGGAGGGGTGTTCGGAAGGGAGGGAGGGGGAGTGTTGTCCAGGCAGGGGGGGAGGGGTGTCCGGGAGGGAGGGAGGGATTGTCATCCAGGCAGGGGGAGAGGTGTCACGGAGGAAGGGAGGGGGGTGCTGTCTAGGCAGGGGGGGAGAGGTGTCTAGGAGGGAGGGAGGGGGGTTGTCCAAGAAGGGGGGTGTTGTCCAGGCAAGGGGGAGGGTTGTCCAGCAGGGGTGGTGTTGTCTAGGCAGGGGGAGAGGTGTCCAGGAGGGAGGGAGGGGGTGCTATCCAGGCAGGGGGGAGGGGTGTCCAGCAAGGGGTGCTGTCCAGGCAGGGGTAGAGGTGTCCAGGAGGGAGGGGGTGCTGTCCAGGCAGGGGGGAGGGGTGTCCAGCAGGGGGGTGTTGTCCAGGCAGGGGGGGAGAGGTGCCCAGTAGGGATGGAGGGGGGTGTTGTCCAGGAAGGGGGTGTCAAGGGGGAGAGGTTTCTAGGAAGGTGGAGAGGTGTCCAGGAGGGAGGGGGTTCTGGCCAGGTAGGGGGGAGGGGCGTCTAGCAAGGGGTGTGTTGTCCAGGCAGGGGGAGAGGTGTCCAACTGGGAAGGGAGGGAGGGTGCTATCCAGGAAGGGGGTGTCCAGGGGGGGAGAGGTGTCCAGGAGGGGGGGGGTGCTGTCCAGGCAGGGAGAAGAGGTGTCCAAGAGGGGGGGTACAGGGGGAGAGGTGTCCTGGAAGGGGGAGAGGTGTCCAGGAGGGAGGGGTGGGGGTGCTGTCCAGGCAGGTGGAGGGTGTCCAGTAGGGGGGGTTCTATCTAGGTAGGGGGGAGAGGTGTCCAGCAGGGAAGGGAGGGGGTGCTGTCCAGGAAGGGGGTGTCCAGGGAGAGAGGTGTCCAGGAGGGGGGGTGTTGTCCAGGCAGGGGGAGAGGTGTCCAGGAGGGAGGGGGGCTGTCTAGGAAGGGGGTGTTATCCAGGCAGGGGGGAGAGGTGTCATGACCCGTCCTCGGGGCCCATGCCGTGACTACCCCAATCCCGCCTTCCATAGGCCAGGGGCTGGCGACTAGCACCAAAGGTGTAAATCCCAATAAAAATGGAAGTCATTGCCTTTATGAAACGAAAACACACACAACAGAGTACAAGCAGAAGCGACACTAAGTAAAGAAGTAAAACAAACATGCTGAAAGTACATGGGGCTGGTAATACAAGCCCAAAAGAAAGGTACATCTATAATTGAAAGTAAAGTACAACTCAAAGGACAATAGCTGAAAGGTGAAAAATAGCTCCTGGATCGTCCTCCGGCTTCCTACCTGAAAGGTAGGTACAAATGTCCTCCTCAACACTCCACGTCCGTTTGTCTCCTTCGGGTACTGACTCGTCGTGAGATCCACCTCCAGGTACCATCCAGCTCTACAAGCCTCAACCACGATCAGTGATGTCCATCGTCTGCAACCAACACAATGAGGTGCGGGCATAGCCTGTGCAGGGGTGAGTATATGATACTCAGTAGGGACCCCAAGACCCTCAAGGTCTCACTAAATCCAACAAGGATAAACACAAATAAAGTTCTCAACGGATAACCCTTACTGAGGTATAAGTCCATACTTATACCTAAGTTATCAAGTAACCCATCTCAGCTACAAAGTTTCACACAGATATGAAGTCGACGGATAACCACTACTTAGGTATATGCCAATACATATACGTAAGTTATCTAGTAACCCATCTCAATCAAGAGGAAAACACAAAGTTCATTGACTCAACTCAAACCCAGATTTTATTCATGATGTCAAAACCACAGATGCTCGAGAACTCCTCCTCTGTCGAGTACAGTGGGCCTGCTGCTACAACCAAGCGCTTCCCACTAACTTTGGACTGATGAAGTACTCCACCTGTCGAGTATTGTGGGTATGCTGCTACAACCAAGCGCTTCCCACCATGGGTCTGCCGCTACAACCAAGCACTCCCCCTCATAGCCTACAGAGGTACTCCTTCTGTCGAGTACCTCAGGTCTGTCTCTACAACCAAGCACTCCTCTGCCGTGGGTCTACCGCTATAACCAAGCGCTCCCCACTGGTCTATCCGAATCACTCTGAGTCGATCGATCAGCAGTCGTTAAGTCTCAGCCAGCTACTAGGTCTCTGTACTCCACTTGCTCGTCACTGGAAGGGTTCCCTCCATGAGCTACTGTTCGATACTTCAAGTATCACAATGTCCCACGAAGAAGTATCCCAAGGGTCTGCCACATCATAGGAATCTCAACACAACAGACAGCGCGTCAATCGGACGCCCTGTTTGTGTTATTAGCCTTTTCGTCCCGGGGGCCCGGTTGGTTTCGTGTATGACCAACCCAACCGTATCTCAACTGTACCCTGAACTCTCATTGGATATACTCATAGGGACCATTTCTTTACATGATTACCAATGCCTCCAACGGTTCGCCAAACGGTCATCCAGTCAGAAAGTTATCAGCTTTTCCGTTCTAGGGGCCCAGTTGGATTTCGAGTACAATCCAACCCGGCCATAATCGAACTGTTTCCAAACCTCAGGTGAAGTATTCCAAAAGATCTTTCTCACCAAAAGGAATCTAACTAAGTCGACGGTACGTCAATCGGACGTCCGGAGCTCAAGTTATAAGTGTTTCCGCTCTGGGGACCCGGTTGGTTTTGGGTTCAAACCAACCCGGACATAACCAAAGTTCTCCAAAAATTTGGGTGTAATATAACGAAACGACCATATCGATTCAAGGATCCTAACGCAACTGACGGTGCATCGATCGGAGGTTTGTATCCCAAGTTATGGGCGTTTGAACAAAACTTCCCGGAAATAGGGGGTTTGGGCCCGGTCCGACCCGGCCCAATACCCCCTGGGACGACCCGACCCGGGTCCGGGTCCGGCCTAGTTGGGTGCGGCCCGACCCAGCTAGAACGGACCGACCTAGTCGGCACGGCCCGGCCCGTCACGGGCAATCCGGCCCCGCGCGGGCGGCCTGACCCGGCGCAGGCGGTCCGGCCTGGCGTGGGCGGTCCGCCCAGTGCTGGCGGTCCGACGCAGCGTGGGCAGCCGAACCAGCGCGGGCGGACGTGGAAGGGGGGGGTGCCGCCCCCCTGATTTCTGAAATGGCAGACCCCTTTGGGGTCCGCCCTAGCTGACCGTCGGGGGTTTCAAACCCCGGGTTTTCTTGGTAACGGTCGGCCGTTTTGGTAGGCTGGTGAGCTGCCGCGGGACCCGCGCGGGTCCCGCCTCCTAATGCACCGGCGGCCGGTGGAGTCCGGCCGCCCCCTTGCTGAACCGACGTGGCCAAGGGCCGTAGCTCTTGCCCGTCCGACGTGGTGTGACGGCGCCGTGACCCTCTGCCGCGGCCCACCGCGGCCGCGACCCTCATTGGTGCTCCGGCGCCGCGCGTCAGCGCCGCGCCCCTCCGTCGTGGCCTGTCCCGGCCGCGGCTTCCTTCAGTTTCACCGGCGCGGCGCAACGGCGCTGCGCTCCTTCGCCGCGGCCCACTCAGTCCGCGGTTCTCTCATTCTCGCGCGGTGCAACAACACCACGTCGCCTCTGTTCCAAACCACAACGGTGATCAATAACAAAAAGGGGAGGAGGTTCGGTCGTGTTCATGCAGTCTGACCTCCTCCTGTTATATTGATAACAAGCGGCCAAAAATTAACGAAGAACGTCAAATAATATCGAATGTAAAGTCAACCCCTACCTCGATTCACGAAGGTTGATCACTTGACGAAGAAAGGGAAAGCTCCTTTGTTCCATAGAAGTTGTCGCGGGATGACAGCGTCGATTCATCAAGCGTCGAGAAAAAGGAAGCCGAGGTTGGCACCAGCATTCTTCGTGTTCTTCAACGATGAGGATGGAGTTCTTCGCGGGAGGATGACACTCTTCAAAAACTAGAACTCTCCCAAAAACTCAACACAACAAGCTAAAACCCAAACAAAATAAGATACCTCTTATTTTATTACTCAAGCCATGCATTTCAAAATTCCGAAATTCAAATCCTAACACACTTAATTAATTAATCTTAAGCTGTCATATTAATTAGTGTTTAGGTGGCATGAATTAAAGTGGGAGGTGGGGAGGGGAGGAGTCACTTAAATAAAAAGGGGTTTAGAGGAGTTAGGGAATTTGAAAAGGTGGGGGCTCGTGTGGGCCCCACCTCACCCATAATCCTCTCATGGGAAGTTAACAACCAGTAGGTCCCACTCCAACTCCCACACCTAGGATCTAACACTTAGAAAAGAGAAATAAAATTTGTAACACAATTTTATTTCACTTAAACCACATTTTAAACAACACTTCCCGAGCAAACACAACTTCAGAAAAGGTCTTCTTAAGAAATTACTGGTGTTGTGGTTTCATTGGTGCCCTTAGATTTCAATTCCGAGCACCGTTTCAAAAGTTAGAAAAACTCACTCATTCGTTCACTGAACGTACCCGAGCTAAACTTTAGAAATTGATTCCGGGAACACCGGGCCTCGGAATTCGGTGCCGTCAGAAACTGCGTACTCGTAAAATCCCAAAGAATTTAAGAAAAAAAAATCCTTCAAATTTACGTGTCTTTACAAGAGGTTTCCAACAGGGAAGGGGGTGCGGTCCAGGAAGGGGGGTGTCCGGGGGGAGAGGTATCCAGGAGGGGGGGTGCTGTCCAGGCAGAGGGGAGAGGTGTCAAGGAGGGAGGGGGGTTGTCCAGGAAGGGGGGGAGGTGTCTAGGAGGGGGTGGTCTACCACATTAGATGATTTCTTCATTCCATCCAGAATAACTTCTTAACTACACATATTGATTGTTGTAATGACATCATATATCTCTTCATTCAACATCAATCAGTACATAAAATTTTTTGGGAACCATAGTTATATTCACCTCCACTATAACTTAAATATCATTATGAATTGAACTTTGTACAACCACTCATCAATCTCCCATGTTGGCTTAAGATGATTAAACTATTATTAAATTGGGGGGGGGGGGGCTGTCCAGATGTGGATTTGTAGGGGGGGAGGGGGGATATCCCAGGGAGGCCTTGCAGGGGGGGTTATCTAGGGGAGGCTTTGTAGGGGGGAGGGGTGTTGTCCAGGGGAGGCTTTGCAGGGGGGAGGGGGCTGTAGGAGGGTGGGCTTTGTAGGGGAGAGGGTGGGGGATATTTTTTTGGGGGGAGGGGGGCTGTCCAGGAAGGGGGGATGTCCAGGAAGGGGGGCTGTCCAGGAAGGGCTTTACAGGGGGGAGGGGGCTGTCCAGGGGGGCTTTGCAGGGGGGGTTGTCTACTGCAAGGGGAGTGGGGGGGGGGGGGTTTGCAGTGGGGTTGGGGGGTATTTTTTTATGGATTTTCAGACCCTATATCCACCGTTTTAAACCGTGGATATTGGTTAATTTCCACGGTTTTTAACCGTGGCTATAGGTCTAATGTAATGGTTTAAAACCATGGAAATAAAGTGTGTTTGTCCTCTTGTATAGCCACGGCTCTAAACTGTGGCTATAGTGATATTACCATGGTTTGAACCATGGTTGTATACCTAGAGCCACAGTTCCAAACTGTGGCTATAGGTCTACCCCTGTAGCCACACCAAACTTAGCCACGGTTCCTCAAACCGTGGCTATTAACTATAGCCACGTTTTGAGTACCTATAGCCACGGTTTAAAACTGTGGCTATAGCCGGAATTTCCAGTAGTGTTAATCCTCTCCACTTGGTGATCACCTTCCACCAAGCAGTTTTTATTAATGATAAAATTGATACATATCCTTTATCAATCTTTACAACAGCTTTCACAAACTGTCTAGGGTTCACACCCTCTACCAAAGTTCTTTGTGAAAAAAAAACAGTACAGACGACACACTGTATCTTCCACAGATATATGTGGGAAACAAATGTAAGTGAAGTTTGATGTGAGGATATTCAGTATCCTCCAGTTCAAGCACATGAGATAGTTGTGTGTAACAGACAGACTCACACACTTCTCATAAATATAAAATAAAGGAACCCAATAGAGATAAGATTATAATCTTGAGTTTAGAAAGCTCTATGTGTTTGCAGTTCAGCTCTTGACTCCTTAGAGTAAAGAATTTTCTGATTGAGTTTCTCTATGGAAGTTGTCTCCAAAGCTGATTGTCGCTACTCTAGGTTCTAAGATTGAGTGTTTTGAATCTGGTATTGATCGAGTGTTGATGATGCACAGAGGGAATAAGTGAGTTTTTCCCAAAAATATTTGCGTGATGCTGGTGGGTTCACAGTGTATGTGATGGATGGTTCTTCTTTGATATAGAATGTAAGCTCCTACAGACACCCTTCATAAGATACACCACACACCTTTTCTTCATCGGTATTCTCTTTTATATTTGGGGTCCGAAAATAGGAATAAGTAGATCATGTACGACCTTTATCGTACCCCATTATGTCCCCATATACGGTCTCTTGATATGTCTACAATCAGAATTAATTAATTTCAGAAGCATTTAATTCATCAAATATGACCATTAGAATAATTTTAAGAATTTGAAAAAGTATGGAGTGTAAGATTATCATTAGACTGGTAACAGTTCACTTCAAAATGGTAGGCTTCAATAGTAGGTGCACATCATAATCCTCCAACTATGACCTTCCATTAGTAACTTTCCATCGGTATCCTTTTATCGGTAACCCTCAGCGGTAACCTTCCAAACAATAGCATTGCAACGGTGACCGTGCATCAGTGACCTTGCAACAGTAACCTTGCATTAGTGACCTTTGCATCGGTGACCTTTGCATCGGTGACCTTTGCATCGGTGACCTTTGCATCAATGGCCTTTGAATCGGTGACCTTTTAAAAGGTGACCTTTGCATTGGTGACCTTTGAAACGGTGACCTTTGCATCGGTGACCTTTTTTCTTAGAGAAATTTTTCACTGTGAGCTTAAACAAGAGAGTAGTGATATTAAAAGAACGTAGTTGTTAATTTGATATAAACATAATTTTCACATAAAAGATTATCCTGTAAAAGAACATAGTTGTTAATTTGTTGGAAACCCTTCTTTCTAACCGGTCCTCAAACCCTCCCATTCTCTGAAAAACCCCTCCCGCCCTCGCGATTCCTCCTCCCCCGTGATCTCCTCCTCACCGCACCCTCCTCCTCGCCATGACCTCCTCCTCGTCGTGCCCTCCTCCTCCCTGACGCCTCCTTGTTGCGCCCTCCTCATCACCACGACCCTCATTCTAGACACCTCCTCGTCACGCCCTCCTCATCGTCGTGACCCTCCTCCCCAACGCCTCCTCACTACGACCCTCCTCCTCGACACCGCTCTTCCAACGCCTCCTCGCTGCGACCCTCCTCCTCATCACGACCCTCCTCCCTGACGCCTCTCTTCCAACGCTGAGGTTGACACCCCCATCGCCCTCCCTGACACCTTTTCACCAGCAACCCTCAAAACCCTCGACCCGTCCTCGTCGTGACCCTCCTCACCCTGACCCTCCTCCAGCGAAGCTGCTCCGAGCTGCCTCCCCTCCTCCTCCATTCCTGATGGTTCTCCCCCACAACCCTCAACTCCAGAGGTAATCCCCTGTCTCTTCCTTCATCCCCATCCACCATTCTTGTTGAATTTTTTAAACCTTAAGTATTTTTAATATTATTCTGCACTTAATCCCATTTCCACACTGATATGCACTGCTATAACCCTTCAATTTACCACAAAATAACCACTAATTTGGGACTTGACCACATCAACCACCTATAATGTGACTGGTGCAGAGTTTTGAAAATGATATTCTCCTTAGAGTCTCCAACTTCAGTGGGATGTTTGTGAGGTTCTATAAAAAAGAACACAAAACCAACATGAATTGTCATGCTTAAGTCATAAACTGGATAACGACAACTTTGTATATTTTTATATAGAAGTTGTGAAGAATCGGAATTGTAGGAGGAGGAAGACAGAGAACAGGGGAATAAGAGAGTGAGAAGAACATTCAAGAAGCCTCTATTTTCTCCTTTTTATAGTTTTTACCTCTTTTAAATTATACCTTTGATATTAGTTTTCAATTTGATCATTATCTGTATTTTTTTATTTTGGCTGCTTGTTATATTTTACTCAGTGTCTGATAATTTTCACATTGAACACATATATTCAGAAATATGAATATACATGCCATATTACCACTATTAACATCTTCAAATTTACTATATTTTTTATCCTTAATTATTCATCACATGAATCAACTAAATTTACGAATTTTATACCTTGTAATTAACTTGTTAGATTCTTGAAAGAATATAATTGTAGTTATATAGTGGAAACACCAATAATAACTCAAGGAAAGTGATAATAGACCATTATAAATTTTTTCAAAGCATGAATGACATTCTTAATGTAGTTAATAAATCCTATGGTGCTTTCTATTTTCTTTCCATGGACTATGAGTGTTCTAGATCATCAGCCCCACATAATTCTTTCCTTCAAGAAAAGAGGTCCATTCCCACCCCACCATTAATTTTAGAGAGGGATCTATAATATCATGATTAGGGACCATAAAATATGATGCTTTTATGGAATTTTTAGGTGTTAAATTGATGTGTCAATTAAATTACACGATTTCATCCTTTGTATCTTAAATTGGAATCCTTCCATAATTTTCATTATTTTCCAATTTATTCTTTATAATTACAATAACTATCTAGAGTTTTGAATTTTTATATCAAAGAAACTATCATCAGGTCACCCATTTTAAAATTTATTCTTTCAATTATTTTAATTTTTTTATAGCCCACAAATTATTCCATGTTTCAACCTCCAACTTTTCCAAAATGTCCATGAAGTTTTATTGAGAAATATAACTCACTATTTTACTAGAGCTTGTATTATTTCTTAATTTATTTATGGGACTTACATGTTGTTTTCACCATCGATATATGGAATCATTAGAGGTATTTAGATAATAATAATTTTAACAATCTATTGATTGGTTTTAATTTGATAAATTTTATTCATCATAAATTCATTATTCTGTTGGATAGTGACTAAAATGTTAATGAGTTAATAAATTATTTTATTAGAGAAAATAGCATGGAGAGCTCACAAATAGTAACATACATTTTTTTCAGTCGGCTAGTTTAAAGGAAGTTGTACTATTTTTTCATTAGTTGGCAAAAATAGGGAATGACCAAAGAAGGTGAGACCAAATTTTAAAAACTTGTAAAACAACTATTCCATGATTTTGAATTTTTCTTCATTCATGTAAAAGCAGTGCCTTGAGGTTGTACCCAGACATAGATAAAAGTAGCGCCTTGAGGTTGAGGTAAGTTTCCTTTGACTAAACCTTTAATTTGAATTCTATAATTGCTCGAGTATTTTAAAAACTTGTTTTCATTATTATATAATGTGTATATTCTATTCAAATTGGTTGTGGCTCTTTATAATGACAGTTTCTCCTATTTTACATGATTTCCCTAAGACTTCAACGTGGACTAGTAGAATGTTTCAGCCAACTCAATAGTAGAAAATAAAATTTCCTTCACTTTAGAGATGACAGTGTCCTCATTTTGAGAAAACATCAACCGAGAATTCTCATAAAAATCTAAAACTTAAAGAAAATCTTTGTTTTCATTTCATAAAACATAAACAAATGGCTTTTAAAACTTGATTATTTCTTCAGTAACATCATTGTGAAACACTTGACCCAGAAAAAGACAGAATTTAACCTTTTAAAATAAATCCACCTAGGCATGATTCACGGTGTGACCAGGGGTTTCACACCATGAATCCCTACCCTTGGGAATTTCATGGCTTGAACTGAGGTTCACAGCCAGAAATATTATTTGTTCATTGTTGGTTATGGATTCAGGTATCATTTATCATGTACAGTTGACACACTGATCACATATATATAAGAAGTCGTTATATCTCATTTTGTTCCCACTATTTTCTTATAGGTGGTTTCTTATGATGAGGTTGGTTCTATCAACCACCATCGATGACAATGAGTTCAACATTGGATTTGGGTAAGGTTTATTCTGTTTTTATTCTTTTGCCCAATTTTAATTAGGGCATTTGTGATTTTTGGGTTCCTTATATTTTTGGAGTGCGTTTTGGATTTCGTTGAGGTTGATTCGAGTCGCCGTTGACGTAGGCTTACATGTGTATGCATAGGTAGGCATATACATATATAAGTTCCCCCTTTATATATATTCACTCATGGCAGTATGAATATATATATTGGGGCTAGTTGTGCTTATATATGGATATGAAAAATGCATACATGTGTAAGTGTAAAGGGGTATATGCAAGTATAAATATATATCTAAGGACCCCCTTGTGCGTATTTGGCCATTCAAATATGTACATAGGGTCTAGGTGTCCTTATATATATGTGAAGTTGCATATGAATGCAAGTGGAAAAAAGGATGATTTGAGTTGTCATCGTCAAAAGAAAACGCACCTTGAGGTTGAGGTAGGGTCCCTCTCCTAGACTATTTAATTCAAGAATGTTTTAAATTTCATTTAGTTTCCTTCTTAATTCTGCATGTTTATATTAAATTACAATTCTTGAATAAGTGTTAGTTAAGATAATTGTTTTGTTTGATAAATAAGTCATGGTTTTGTAATAAAACCCCTACAACGGAGGTGTGCTATCTGCAAAAACTCAATGTGGTATACCTTTATTAACATTATTTCATTGATGTTTTCCTTATAATTGATGTCATTGTTAATCATAAATCACGCATCATACTTGACCCTTTTTATATCCCTGTAGGGGGTTTCCCTCTTTTTATTAAAACGGTTGTTTGAACCAAGACACTCTTTAAGTGCCGTTAGACTTTTAAGATGGGTCCCATATTGTGTGACTATGTCACATGGAATGTGATATTTAAATCCAACCAAAATCTCAGTTCCACATCCCAAGGGTCCCACAGTACCAGTAATGTCAGATTACATGTTATGTAACCTGTGATTTTCCTGATCCCATGGGGTATTAATTACTCTAGGTATTCCTACACATTGCTAGATCTCCAAAACTCACCGAATTAGGTATATCAGGGGTCATCGAATCCTCTAGTCATCACAGATTAGCATTCATTTCTTTAAATCTTCTGAGAAAACATCCTCTCATGCCATCCATATCATCCTATTTAAAACTAAGTGGAACAGATACTTCAATTCCATTCTAATCCACCTCCAAAATCCATGATAAAAATGACATAAATTGCCCTTATGAAAAACAAGGTCAAGGAAGGCACTGATTACCCAGTGGAAAACCACCAACCGACCAATGGCCACAAACTTTTTGGTTCCAACCATCAACCATCCAGTAGTTATTCTAGAGCCAACCCTCCCCCACTATCACTATTAATATGTTCATGGAGATTTATAATAGCTAACTGGTGGCCCCATCTACTTCTTTTTAGGAACACCACATACTGCTTCCTCCCTTTACTAAATCCATCCTCCCAAAACATAAAATTTCAATTAAAACTTAATCATTTTAATTTGAAACCACCAAAATTAAATTTTAAGAAGCCAAAAAAGAAATCCATAGTCATTACAAACTATCCACTATATGATTTCTCATCCATGGAAAACATTACTAAGCATCACTGGTGACTTGAGGTTTCAGGGGTTTGGAGCTACCTTCGGGCCTACTCCTTCCCTTAATAGTTTCCCATCCTTCACCTTATCTATTATTCGGAACCTTGAAGTCTCATTTACCTTCTTCTTCTACGTCTTTTTTATTGGGGTTTTACATGCATCAATTTTGAAATCACTTCTTTCAAGATCGATCACTAGTATTCAGGTTAACCAGAATGTTTCAGTATTTTTCAAATGTTTTCCAGCAGTCAAACATTATTCCCTCAAATTTTCTAATTATTTACTTCCCTAATAGAAGAATTGATCCACCATAGGTTTACTGAACTGAGTTCTCATTGATTATTTCTCAGGTTGCATGAAGCGGTGGATCTGGATTTGTCTTTGTCCAAATATTCATGTTCTTTCAACTGTTAACCATGTTTCCTCTACCAGTGGAACCTAATTGTTCACTCTAGGGGAGACTCTCAGTTTTCATCCCAATGGATTTAGATTATCAGATTGCATCAGCCTTTCTAAAATCCTTCTTTTCTAACTATTTGCAGCAACATTCTTGGAAATATTTTAGGTCTATCAGAAGATGATTAAAGGGAAACATCTCATTCATTATTTTTTGTTTGTAGAGATTGATCTGTCTAAGAAACATCTAGAGTTTATTTCCCTCACCTCCCCCCGCTCCCTACGCTCCTGGATGGAATATGCTGCCATGAAAATGTCGCTGGACTGGGCCAACACCCCGCGGTCACGCCGCGGTCATGCCGTGATTTGGACCTACTCCAGGATGACACCATGTGGCGGTTCATAGTGATAGTATTCCATGAGTCTTGTGATCAATGTTGAGACTGACTAATCACAATTTCTGTCGGTGGCGTGATAACCAGAATGTTGACCAGCCTCCTCTTGCTCCCTTCGCTCCTGGCCGGAAGATGCTACTCTACGGATGTCGCTGGACCGGGCCAACACGCTGCGGTCATGCCGCGGTCATGCCGTGATTTGGCCCTACTCCCGGACGACACCCCACGGCAGTTCGCAGTGATTATATTCCATTAGTCTTGCGATCAATGTTGAGAGTGACTAATCACAATTTCTGCCAGTAGGGCGACGACCATAATGTTTCCCCAACTCCTCCCGCTCCCTTCGCTCCTGACCGGAAGATGCTGCCCCGTGGATATTGCTGGATAGTGCCAACATGCCACGGTCACGCCACGGTCACCCCATGATTTGGCCCTGCTCCAGGATGAACCTCGTGGAAGTTCTCAGTGATAGTATTCCACGAGTCTTGTGATCAATGTTGAGACTGACTAATCATAATTTATGTCGGCGGGGCGACGGCCTAAATGTTGCCCCGCCTCCTCCTGCTCCCTTCGCTCCTGACCAGAGGATGCTACCCCACAAATGTCGCTGGACAGGGCCAACACGCCACGGTCACGCCGGGGTCAGGCCGGGGTCACGCTGCGGTCACACCGCAGTCACGTCGCGGTCACGTCGTGGTCACGCTGCGGTCACGCCATGATTTGGCCCTGCTCCAGGATGACACCTCGTGGCAGTTCACAATGATAGTATTCCATGAGTCTTAATTTTGATTACTGCCTTGAAATGTCGCTGATAAATTCCACCTGAGACGAAACTAAATTGAAACTCTGACCTAAGGGGGAGCACAAACAAATGTCTATGAAACTGAGTCCCAGCATTTTCCACATTTGAAGGAAAAATTTGACCCAAGGTGTAGAAGACCTAATGACGAGTTGGACAGATTTCGAGGTGTTGATGGAATTTTTATCTTGGAAATATCGAGCATAGATATCGATGAAGCTGATTCATCGAGTTGTACAACGTGTGAGTCTGCGACTTCAGTCGAATTCGACCGAAGTAAGTTGGATCGGGAGGATGATGACGAACCAGCTGTACGGGATTGAAGACCACTGTGCACATCATTATGTTGGTTTAATTGAAGTGTCAGTGACTGTTTGGGTTTTGGAGTGGTGCATATGAAACAAAATTGAAGATTTAATTCAGACAAACGAGGAAACAAAAGATCTTCAATCAAGCTTTGGTTGAGCTTCAGACCAACATGTCAGATGTTTGAATCGAGGAAGATGATGGGGTTAGGCGCGCTGATCCCACCACCAGAGTTGAAGAGAGCTGAGAATTAATTGCGCTGGTTGAGGAAATTCCAAAATCAACTGATTGAGTCTGTATCTCAGATGAACTTCTACGTGTGAACCTGATCAAGTTTGCTTGTTGAAGACATGTCGTTAGTTGATTTTGTCTGAAATTAGTAATGAAGACGGTGGGGACCTCATCCCTCTTTACCACTACAGTTTCAGTTTTGAAGGAACCTGCATGACAGTTGCTTACATGAATGCTCAAACAAATTTCCCATTGAAGGCGATGGCACTGAAGAAGATGACATTGTTCCGGAAGAGAATTCACAGAAGGTGTTTGACAAATTGCCTCAGTGAGATTAGTTTACTTCACCGCTTGAAACACCAGTTGTTTCAACATTAAAAAATTAGGAGAAATGCCAACCCATGCCAGGTGCATGAAAAAAATTCTCAAATGAAGTTCCAGCCTGCTGAGCCACACCTTTCTATTGAAGCCTGGACCCAGGTTGAAGAGCTTCCATAAATTAAGTGTTCGGTTGAAAATGAAGGTGACTGTGTCATGCTCTGCTCAAGTGTGAAGAAAATATCTTGATGAATACTATAAGTATTTCCATGCCCAATATTGAATCCCATAGACCAACTTCTCAGGCCCAAGAGGCCCAAGTTATCCAGAACCAGGTCCGAATACCAGCAGCATGTGAATCAGTAAGGCTCCTCATCACGCGAGCACGCTGAGCAGAGTAAGACTTCCACCATATCCATGATGCACCAAAGAATTTGACCCTCTAATACTTCATGAAAGAGTACATAGCTCGATCATGGGAGGGGAATGATTTAACAAGTACAATTAGAATGATGCTCTCTCATGAAGAAATCTCGACCATCAAGCTGTGCATGAGGTGTCAATTTGAACAAAGGGAGCCGGGCTTGGAATTTGAGGAATAGTTCAGAATTTCTAGGTTTATTGAATTTAAAGTTCATGCTAATCTTGTGGAAGATAATGGAGGATTGAAAAACCTTGAGTATTTCTATAAGTGGGACCACTGTTAATTGAGGTGGGGGCACTTCCAAGACTGGATCAATCATGCTTTTGCTGCTTTTCTCTACCATCTTTTATTTCAGTCAGCTGTAATACTCTGATTATGGCACATTAGGCCATTTGTGGTCACACTAAATATAATCCACCCATCCACCTTGTTTAATTATACCCATTAATGCCTAACCCTCCTGCTTAATTCTCTGGTTGTTTTTAATTTCATAATCATTAGGAGGCTCCTACTTTCTTTTTCTTTTAATTGCATCTTCTCTCATTCTCAGAATTTCACACACATGCCACTTGGATTCAATGCATTGCCTAAGATCATGGGCAGTGGGTTGGTCTGATAGTGATTGAAAATTTCCAATCATTAGGATAGGTAGGATTAGAGAACCTAGTCCCTCAAGTTGTGGTGGAATTTTCAAAACCAGTAGAGGCTTCATGAAGGGATGATTCTAACAATTTTTTGGCAGCTTTATTACTCTTGAAGTTGACCTTTGGGCGGTAATTCATGAATTTAAATTTGTAAGAATTATGGATGGAATAAGTTATGGATTGAAATTGACTTCTTGTTGGTGGTCAACATACTCAGGTGTAAATCTACATCATTCCCACTGTAGCTCTATAAGGAATGGATGGATTATTATTGTTATTGAGAGAAGATACACTTCATGGAATCTCACATATGTAGGGAGGCTAATATAGTGTTCGATGCACTATCTAATAATTTTTTAGAGAATGGGACTTTATTTTGGTTTTTTATCTCAATGATGAATTTCTTCACTTTTATCACTCTAATGTAAAGGGTGATGGCTACACATATCTCTAAATTCTATTTATTGTATCTCCACTTTATTTTTAATAAATTTGATGTGGATGGGTATTCTAACCCATTCCATGGACCTTCTTGGGTTATTATATCATGTTACATGTTGTCACGTATTTTTATTTATAGTTATTCCATGATTATAGGATACCATACAATATTAATGATTGTTATTTCATGATTAGACATATAGAGTAGTGGTATTATTGTATATAATATATGTGCGTATTGTAGGACATGGTAGAGGAGGTTATGAATTGAAACTTGTATACCAGCTAAACGTATGGGGGATGGTGTAGGAGGGCTGTGTTCAAGAGGGCTGATATGTTATGCCATCCGCCGAGTGTGGCTTGGATCCTTTGCGGTAGGGTCCCTCTCTTAGGAAGGGGGGGCTGTCCAGGCAGGGGGTGTCCAGCAGGGGTGGTGCCATCCAGGCAGGGGGGAGGGGTGTCCAGCAGGGGTGGTGTTGTCCAGGAAGGGGGGAGGGGTGTCCGAGAGGGAGGGAGGGGGTGTCATCCAGGCAGGGGGGAGGGGTGTCCGGGAGGGAGGGAGGGATTGTCGTCTAGGAAGGGGGGAGAGGTGTCCCGGAGGAAGGGAGGGGGTGCTGTCCAGGTAGGGGGGAGAGGTTTCCAGGAGGGAGGGAGGGAGGGGCTGTCCAAGTAGGGGGGTGTTGTCCAGGCAGGGGGGAGGGGTGTCCAGCAGGGGTGGTGCTGTCCAAGCAGGGGGAGAGGTGTCCAGGAGGGAGGGAGGAGGGTGCTATCTAGGCAGGGGGAGGGGTGTCCAGCTGGGGGTGCTATCCAAGCAGGGGCAGAGGTGTCCAGGAGGGAGGGGGTGCTGTCCAGGCAGGGGGAGGGGTGTCCAACAGGGGTGGTGTTGTCCAGGCAGGGGGGAGAGGTGCCCAGCAGGGATGGAGGGGGTGTTGTCCAGGAAGGGGGTGTCAAGGGAGAGAGGTGTCTAGGCAAGGGGAGAGGTGTCCAGGAGGGAGGGGCGTGCAACAATGGGGGTGTTGTCCAGGTAGGGGGGAGAGGTGTCCAGCAGGGAAGGGAGGGAGGGTGCAATCCAGGAAGGGGGGTGTCCAGGGGGGAGAGGTGTCCAGGAGGGGGAGGTGCTATCCAGGCAGGGAGGAGAGGTGTCCAAGAGGGGGGTGTCCAGGGGGGAGAGGTGTCCAGGCAAGGGGAGAGGTGTCCAGGAGGGAGGGGGTGGGGGTGCTGTCCAGGAAGGGGGGTGTCCAGTAGGGGGGGTGCTATCCAAGCAGGGGGGAGAGGTGTCCAGCAGGGAAGGGAGGGGGGTGCTGTCCAGGAAGGGGGTGTCCAGGGGGGAGAGGTGTCCAGGGGGGGTGCTGTCCAGGCAGGGGGAGAGGTGTCCAGGAGGGCGGGGGGGCTGTCCAGGAAGGGGGGTGCTGTCCAGGCAGGGGGGAGAGGTGTCATGACCCGTCCTCGGGGCCCATGCCGTGACTACCCCAAGCCCGCCTTCCATAGGTCAGGGGATGGTGACTAGCACCAAAGGCGTAAATCCCAATAAAATGGAAGGCATTGCCTTTATGAAACGAAAACACACACAACGGAGTACAAGCAGAAGCTACACTAAGTAAAGAAGTAAAACAAACATGCTGAAAGTACATGGGGCCGGTAATACAAGCCCAAAAGAAAGGTACATCTATAACTAAAAGTAAAGTACAACTCAAAGGACAATAGATGAAAGGTGACAAGAAGCTCCTGGATCGTCCTCCGACTTCCTACCTGAAAGGTAGGTACAGATGTCCTCCTCAGCACTCCACATCCATCCATCTCCTCTGGGTACCGACTCGTCGTGAGATCCACCTCCAGGTACCGTCCAGCTCTACAAGCCTCAACCATGATCAGTGATGTCCATCGTCTGCAACCAACACAATGAGGTGCGGGCATAGCCTGTGCAGGGGTGGGTATATGATACTCAGTAGGGACCCCGAGACACTCAAGGTCTCACTAAATCCATCAAGGATAAACACAAAGAAAGTTCTCAAAGGATAACCCTTACTTAGGTACAAGTCCATACTTATACCTAAGCTATCAAGTAACCCATCTCAGCTACAAGGTTTCACATAGATATGAAGTCGACGGATAACCACTGCTTAGGTATATGCCAATACATATACGTAATTTATCTAGTAACCCATCTCAATCATGAGGAAAACACAAAGGTCATTGAATCAGCTCAAACTAGGATTTTATTCATGATTTCGAAACCACAGCTGCTTGAGAACTCCTCCTCTTTCGAGTACAGTGGGCCTGCCGCTACAACCAAGCGCTTCCCACTAACTTTGGACTACCGAAGTACTCCACCTGTCGAGTACTGTGGGTCTGCTGCTACAACCAAGCACTTCCCACCATGGGTCTGCCGCTACAACCAAGTGCTCCCCCTCATAGACTACAGAGGTACTCCTTCTGTCGAGTACCTCGGGTCTTCCGCTACAACCAAGCGCTCCTCTACCATGAGTCTTCCGCTACAACCAAGCGCTCCCCACTGGGCTATCCGAATCACTCCGAGTCGATCGATCAGCAGTCGTTAAGTCTCAGCCAGCTACTAGGTCTCTGCACTCCACTTTCCCATCACCGGAAGGGTTCGCTCCACGAGCTACTGGTCGATACTCCAAGTATCAAAAAGTCCCATGAAGAAGTATCTCAAGGGTCTGCCACATCATAAGAATCTCAACACAATGGACAGTGCGTCAATCAAACACCTGGTCTGTGTTATTAGCCTTTTCATCCCGGGGGGCCCGGTTGGTTTCGTGTACGACCAACCCGACCGTATCTCAACTGTACCATGAACTCTCATTAGGTATACTCATAGGTACCATTTCTTTACATGATTACCAACGCCACTGACGGTTCGCCAAACGGTCATCCGGTCAGAAAGTTATCAGCTTTTCCATTCCAGGGGCCAGGTTGGATTTCGGGTACAATCCAACCCGGCCATACTCCAACTATGTCCAAACCTCAGGTGAAGTATACCAAAATATCCTTCTCACCAAAAGGAATCTAACTAAGTCGACGGTACGTCAATTGGACGTTCAGAGGTCAAGTTATAAGTGTTTCCGCTCTGAGGACCCGGTTGGTTTCGGGTTCAAACCAACCCGTCCATACCCAAAGTTCTCCGAAAACTTGGGTGTAATATACCAAAACTACCATCTCGATCCAAGGATCCTAACGCAACTGATGGTGCATCGATCGGAGGTTCGTAGCCCAAGTTATGGGCGTTTGAACGAAACATCCTGGAAATAGGGGTTTGGGCCCGGTCCGACCCAGCCCAATACCCCCTGGGTCGACCCGAACCGGGTCCGGGTCCGGCCCAGTTGGGTGCGGCCCAACCCGGCTGGCACGGACCGACCCAGTCGGCACGGCCCGGCCCGTCACCGGCAATATGGCCCCACGCGGGCGGCCCGACCCGGCGCAGGCGGTCCGGCCTGGCGCGGGCGGTTCGGCCCAGTGCTGGTGGTCTGACCCAGCACGGGCAGACCCGGAAGGGGGGGGGGGTGCCGCCGCCCTAATTTCTGAAATGGCGTGCCCCTTTGGGGTCCGCCCTAGCTGACCCCTGGGGGTTTTAAATCCCCGGTTTTCTTGGTAACGGCCGGCCGTTTTGGAAAGCCGGTGAGCTGCCGCGGGACCCCCGCGGGTCCCACCTCCTGATGCACCGGCAGCCGGCAGAGTCCGGACGCCCCCTTGCTGAACCGCTGCGGCCAAGGGCCACGGCTCTTGCCCGTCCGACGCGATGTGACGGCGTTGCGGCCCTCCGCCGCGGCCGCGGCCCTCCTTGGTGCTCTGGTGCCCCGTGTCAGCGCCGCGCCCCTCCACCGTGGCCCGTCCCGGCCGCGGCTTCCTTCAGTTTCACCGGCGCGGCGCAATGGTGCCGCGCTCCTTCGCCGCGGCCTGCTCCGCCCGCGGTTCTCTCTTTCTCGTGCGGTGCAACGACATTACGTCGCCTCCGTTCCAAACCACAACGGTGATCAACAACAAAAAGGGGAGGAGGTTCGGCTGTGTTCGTGCGGTCCGACCTCCTCCCGTTATATTGATAATAGGAGGCCAAAAATTAACGAAGAACTTTAAATAATCTCAAATGTAAAGTCAACCCCTACCTCGATTCACGAAGGTTGATCACTTGAAGAAGAAAGGGAAAGCTCCGTTGTGCCGTAGAAGTTGTCGCGGGATGACGGTGTCGATTCATCAAGCGTCGAGAAAAAGGAAGCTGAGGTTGGCACCGGCATTCTTCGTGTTCTTCAACGATGAGGATGGAGTTCTTCGCGGGAGGATGAAACTCTTCAAAAACTAGAACTCTCCCAAAAAACTCAACACAACAAGCTAAAACCCAAACAAAATAAGATACCTCTTATTTTTTTACTCAAGCCATGCATCTCAAAATTCTGAAATTCAAAACCTAACACACTTAATTAATTAATCTTAAGTTGTCATATTAATTAATGTTTAGGTGGCATGAATTAAAGTGGGAGGTGAGGAGGGGAGGAGTCACTTAATTAAAAAGGGGTTTAGAGGAGTTTGGGAATTTGAAAAGGTGGGGGCTCGTGTGGGCCCCACCTCACCCATAATCCTCTCATGGGATGTTAACAACCATTAGGTCCCGCTCCAACTCCCACACATAGGATCTAACACTTAGAAAAGAGAAATAAAATTTGTAACACAATTTTATTTCACTTAAACCATATTTTAAACAACACTTCCCAAGAAAACACAACTTCAGAAAAGGTCTTCTTAAGCAATTACCGGCACTGTGGTTTCATCGGTGCCCTTAGATTTAGATTTCGAGCACCGGTTCAAAAGTTAGAAAAAGCCACTCGTTCGTTCACTGAACGTACCCGAGCTAAACTTTGGAAATTGATTGCGGGAACACCGGGCCTCGGAATCTGGTTCCGTCAGAAACTGCGTACTCATAAAATCCCAAAGAATTTAAGAAAAAAAATTCCTTGAAATTTACGGGTCTTTACAAGAGGTGTCCAGCAGGGAATGGGGGTGCTGTCCAGGAAGGGGGGGTGTCCAGGGGGAGAGGTATCCAGGAGGGGGGGGTGATGTCCAGGCAGAGGGGAGAGGTGTCCAGGAGGGAGGGGGCTGTCCAGGCAGGGGGGGAGGTGTCCAGGAGGGGGTGGGCTACCACATTAGATGATTTCTTCATACCATTCAGAATAACTTCTTAACTACACATATTGATTTTTGTAATGGCATCATATATCTCTTTATTCAACATCAATCAGTACGTAAAAATTTTTGGGAACCATAGTTCTATTCAGATCCACTGTAACTTAAATATCATTATGACTTGAACTTTGTACAACCACTCATCAATCTCCCATATTGGCTTAAGATGATTAAACTATTATTAAATTGGGGGGGCTGTCCAGATGGGGATTTGAAGGGGGAGGAGGGGGGCTTTCCAGGGGAGGCCTTGCAGGGGGGTTGTCTAGGGGAGGCTTTGCAGGGGGGAGGGGTGCTGTCCAGGGGAGGATTTGCAGGGGGGCTGCAGGGGGGTGGGCTTTGCAGGGGAGAGGGTGGGGGCTAATTTTTGGGGGGGAGGGGGGGCTGTCCAGGAAGGGCTTTACAGGGGGAGGGGGCTGTCCAGGGGGGGCTTTACAGGGGGGTTGTCTACTGCAAGGGGAGTGGGGGGGGGGGGGGCTATGCAGTGGGGTTGGGGGTATTTTTTTATGGATTTTCAGACCCTATATCCACAGTTTTAAACCGTGTCTATTGGTTAATTTCCACGGTTTTTAACCGTGGCTATAGGTCTAATGCCATGGTTTAAAATCGTGGCAATAAAGTGTGTTTGTCCTCTTGTATATCCACGGTTCTAAACTATGTCTATAGTGATATTACCATGGTTTGAGCCATGGCTGTATACCTAGAGCCATGGTTCGAACCGTGGCTATAGACCTAGAGCCACAGTTCCAAACCGTGGCTATAGGTCTAGGCCTGTAGCCACACCAAACTTAGCCACGGTTCCCCAAACCGTGGCTATTACCTATAACCATGGTTTAAAACCGTGGCTATAGCCTGAATTTCAAGTAGTGTTAATCCCCTCCACTTGGTGATCACCTTCCACCAAACAGTTTTTATTAATGATAAAATTGATACATATCTTGTATCAATCTTTACAACAGTTTTCACAAACTGTCTAGGGTTCACACCCTCTACCAAAGTTCTTTGTGAAAAAAAACAGTACAGACCACACACTGTCTCTTCCACAAATATATGTGGGAAACAAATGTAAGCGAAGTTTGATGTGAGGATATTCAGTATCCTCCAGTTCAAGAACATGAGACAGTTGTGTGTAACAGACAGACTCACACACTTCTCATAAATATAAAATAAAGGAACCCAATAGAGATAAGATTATAATCTTGAGTTTAGAAAGCTCTATGTGTTTGGAGTTCAGCTCTTGACTCCTTAGAGTAAAGAATTCGCTGATTGAGTTTCTCTATGGAAGTTGTCTCCAAAGCTGATTGTCGCTACTCTAGGTTCTAAGCTCGAGTGTTTTGCCTCTGGTATTGATCGAGTGTTGATGACGCACAGAAGGAAGAAGTGAGTTTTTCCCAAAAATATTTGCGCGATGCTTGTGGGTTCACAGTGTATGTGATGGATGGTTCTTCTTTGATCTAGAATGTAAGCTCCTACAGACACCCTTCATATGATACACCACACACCTTTTCTTCATTGGTATTCTCTTTTATATTTGAGGTCTAAAAATAGGAATATGTAGATCATGTACGGTCTTTATCATACCCCATTCTGTCCCCAGATACGGTCTCTTGATATGTCTACAATCAGCATTAATTAATTTCAGAAGCATTTAATTCATCAAATATGACCATTAGAATAATTTTAAGAATTTGACAAAGTATGGAGTGTAAGATTATCATTAGACTGGTAACGGTTCACTTCAAAATGGTAGGCTTCAATAGTAGGTCCACATTAGAATCCTCCAACTGTGACCTTCCATCAGTAACTTTCCATCGGTAGCCTTTCATCGGTAACCTTCAGCGGTAACCTTCCAAACAATAGCATTGCAACGGTGACCGTGCATCAGTGACCTTGCAACAGTGACCTTGCATCAGTGACCTTTGCATCGGTGACCTTTTCATCGGTGACCTTTGCATCGGTGACCTTTTCATCGGTGACCTTTGCATCCGTGGCCTTTGCATCGGTGACCTTTGCAAAGGGGACCTTTGAATCGGTGACCTTTGAAACGGTGACCTTTGCATCGGTGACCTTTTTTCTTAGAGAAATTTTTCGCTGTGAGCTTAAACAAGAGAGTAGTGATATTAAAATAACGTAGTTTTTAATTTGATATAAACATAATTTTCACATAAAAGATTATCCTGTAAGAGAAACAAGATGCTCTATATATATGAAACATGATTTGGGATTATCAAAACAGGTGAGTCCAAACATCTCCCCCTTTTTGATAATCACAAATTATGTCATCATTTTATGAATTAGGTTTATGCACATTTTAAAATATCTTTATAGGTGTTTATAAGAGTATTTGAACCATGATTATCATGAAAAAATTATAGATATGAAAATTTAACATAAAAACTTATCCTCCTTCCATGAAGTTTAAAAACTTAAACTTAACTTGTTACCTGACCTGTTTTTCCCCTATATGATTGACAAAAAGAATGTAAGACATAAAGAAACATAAGAGGATTTTCCTTTAATGAATAAGAAATAAAAAAAAGTTACAGATATCCCTATCAACTAAGGCATCCCACATTCAATCCACATCAGATATGTCCAAGGGAGATTTGTCTTTGGAAGTTGAAGAGGCAGGTTCTTAAGAAGGAGGAATAGGCTGAGGGATGGCAGTTAGCAGAGTGGGAGGAGCTTCAGCAGAATCATCGGTAGACTGCTAGTGAGTAGATCTATGAGGGATCATAGGGGTCAAGCTTCTGATGGACAGAGTAGGAAACATCATGGGTGCTGCACTCGTAGATCTATAAGCATCTAAGGTAGAAGGAAAGGCTGGAGGAACAATTATGGGAGTGCAATCCACATGGAGTAAGGGAAAAAGAAGATTTCTAAAATCCATAATAATACTTACTCCTCTTTCTATAGCTGAAATAAAATCATCCGTATTTTCCATAAATTTCTCTAAGGCAGGACTCCACTCTCTACACCTGCTAACCTGATCCTTAAACACTTGAGTGAGAGGTGGAATACTTAAGTTCATCAACTACAACTTGAAGTGACCATCCATCTGATGATTAGTGTAAACCCTTTTGTAGTAGAAATCAACTTTCTCATTGATGACCTTCTGATATTGAGCACCTTCCCTTAGATAATTTCCCACAAGGTTATGAATCTCTCTAGTAGTGGAAATAACCTGAGTCATAGACTGAGGATTAGAGGTACTGGTACTAGATAATTTCTCAACATCTTCTCTAACAACTATCCTAAAAGATTCCAGATCAATAAGAGGAGTTGCTGAAGATGAAGCATATGCACACATAGGTGCCATAGATAAATCCACTATATCATTAAAAGATATAGTCAGCCCACAGATGAGCCTCTTCACATCATCATCTTGGCCACTCACATATGTCTCCATGGACTTCGTAAAGTCCTCAAACACTGTGACCATTTCCTGAACCATACTTTTAATATATCGAAGATCTTTGTCCAACTGAGCTCTCGAAGCCATGTAGAAGTCTAATATGACAATATATTGCTTCATATATTTCATAGAATCTTCCATGGTTCTGATCGGAATTGTAACAGTCCTTTACATCCTCTAGCAGGATGGAGTGAGAGTTAAAAACTAGTCTTTCCATTGTAGAAGTGACAACTTCTTGACTGTGAGTTATAGCCCATTCTAGCCCAACAAACCTATCATCAAAATGGCTCTTCAGATCTGATTTTATTACTTCCAAATCATCCTTCTTCATATAGTATTAAGGTAAAAGATCCACTGGATGCACAATAGTGGTTTCTGAAATAGTAGGAATTGGAGGACTTCTGATAGGCTGGTCATCATCAGAGTCTCCATAATCTAAGCCTAAGACCACAAATATAGTGTCTTCTGACCAATAATTTATCCCCTGAGCAATAGCAACTAAGCCTGTAGAAACAGGTTCCTCCCCCTCACTTTGAAGATTTTCCTGATCAACCACATTCAACTCTGATATGCCTTCTGGAGAAACTACATCAACAGAAGTGTCCACTGCCACATCATCTACTGAATCTTCAACAACTTATAAAACAATTCCAACTTCAACTGAATTAGAAACCTCTTCATCTATACTTTCAACTATTTATATATTCCCTTTCAAGGGACTTAAAATTTATCATTCTTCTTCACTCTCATCAGCAGCAGTCTCAATGTCAGCATGACTAGATTCAGTGTCCTCGTCCTCATATGAGGTCCCTAGAATGACACTTAAGACATTCTCTGCCCCTTCTTCTTCACTAGTATCATCATCATCATTGTACCCTAGGGTTGTCTCCCTTCTAGGAAATTTCTTTGGTCGACTAGGCTCACCAAAGGACACAATATTAGCACGAGGATTGGAGGGAATATCATAATCACTCCTGTCATCTATTGCAGAATCCTCTCTTTCTGTCATATCAGCAGCCTCTTCTTCTTCATATGAATAAGTAGGCTCTACTTCACCATTCCTTAAACCATGATCATTTTTATCCATAGACCTTGTAGGATGAGTGAAAGGGTTGAATTCCTCATAAATATTAGCCTCATCATGCACCCATTTTCTTTCCAAGGGTTCTAGTTTATTTTCATCAACTTACAGATTACCATTGTAATGCGGAAATTGTCCCTTACTACAAATGTTTCCACCTTATCTCTAGCAACTCCTTTCACCTTCAACATCAAGGATTTCAATCTATAATGAAATAAGGCATTGGATTTGGAAATGGAAATGGGCTTTTTCATATCTTCTAATTGGATCATCATCAGCCTACATACATTAATCTTCTGTCCATGCTTCTATAGGTACAAGAGAAATACATCCTGAAATTTCAATGTAGAAAAGTCCCCTCTCTTGGGACTCAAGACATGCTGGACAAACTTAAAAAGTAGATTTTCTTCTGATGTGGCCTTAGAAACACATGTTTTTTCACATCTTTTTCATTATTTTTTAATGATTTAATTGTTCATTTTTTCTCTTTTTAATAAATAATGGAACTTTTTTATTTTTATAAACAAATTAATCAAATAATCAACTTTTATAATTAATCATGTAGTTTATGCTTCAAATTAGTTAATTTATGTTTTTACATTATTTAATAGTCTAAAAACATTATAATTAGTTAGATGATTTTGTTTTCATATCAAATAATTTTACATTTATTAGTTATTTAATTAATTTTGTTGTTTCACTTAAATAATGAAGTTTTACTTTAGTATTTAATGTATTAAAAATTAATTAATTTAATATAACATAATTATTAGATAACTTTTAATAATTCATTATTTACTAATTTATGATTTTGAAACAAATTAAATTTATTCAATCTTTATAATATTAAGCTTTAACTTAATTCAGTTATTCAATAAGATGTTAATTAATTGTCTACTCTAATTGATTTAGTTTGTTATTGCGGCTATAATTTAACTTTTTTTGTCACTAACATATAAATTAAATCGTTTTATTTTAGAAGATAATAATAATTTAACTTATGTTTAATTAGTTTCATAAATTTATTAATGTTTTTCTTGTATTTAAATTTTCAATTGTTTTAATGAAGTTTTAGTTTTATTTATTTATTTTTTTCATATTTTATTTAAGTTTTACTTTATTTTATTCCTCTGTTTATTTTGCAGTATTACGGTGGCACCGGTTTGACTCACGGTTTCACTGTATTCACTTGGAACAGTGTCTTTTCCCGCGTTTCATTTTTTCACTGTCACTATTGTGGCACTGTAACCTCGTGATATTGTCTCACCATACCCTTTCCATTCTCACTGTAACCCAATTGACGGTGCCACTGTCAATCCCTTTATATTGTCTCACCGTAACCCTTTGGCACAGCAAAGCAGTGCCACCGCTTCCTCTCTCAAACTGTTTCCAACTCTAAATCCTTGCACCGTTTCTTACCAGCACTGATGGGCTCTTCACATCTTCCTTCATGGTTCCAGAGCTTGCAACCTGTCCCCTGCATTCCTTCCACTGCAACTAACTCCTCGACCTCAATACCATCATTCATAGATGACATCCAGTGCCGCTGCTAGTGCCATGATTCTACCGCGGATGGAGGGTGTGGCCGAGCTCGATGTCGTGTGGAGTACGCTGCACTGCTGAAGAAGCTCACCCACCGCTTACTGGTTGAAGACACCCTCCTACGAGATGACATCATGAGCAGGAGATTTGTTGGATCCGAGCCGTGCTATCCCACCTACAAGAGTTCACCTCGGGTCTGTTGTTCTGAGGAGGATGATTAAGTCGTCGAAACAGTTGCCACTTCTGTACAGGAGGAGGTTGCTTGAAGCTGAGGAGCCGCCGCTTGAGGGAGGGCCACACTTTACCCTTGCATGTGCTGCTATGCGAAGAGGTTTGGAATCCCTTTTGGGGTGTTGTGTATGGATAGGATGAAGTTGCCGGGAGGTCAAACTTGCGCTGTTGTCGTCGCCGCTGTGCTGTGCTGCGCTGCCTTGGAGGCAGAGGAGGAGTCGATCGACGATGGAGGGCAGGAGCCGGGAGCCACCGACACTGCTAGGAGAAGGCGTCACAGTCTAAACCCTCCCTCTTTCGGCGCACTGGAGAAGAAGATGGTGGGAGGGGGGGGGGGAATAAATTAAAATATCTGAAGAATATAATAAAACATCAAAATTTAATAATTAGAATATATAACAATTATAAAATAAATAAGTAAATATGTTCTTAAATAAAATATAAGTTAACTAATAAGAATTTGTTAAATTATATCCTAAAAAATAATAATTTATAAATAAAATAATTAATTAGTTAATATAACTATTTTAAAAGTTTAATGTTAATTCAATTTCAATCGAATAAATAAAATAATTAAATTTATTAAGTAATTAATACTAATCTAATTTGAGAATTCTATTAAATTATACTAACTAAATTTTAATAATACAAACACCAATTGTATAATTTAATTAACAATAATGAATAAAATACTTAATAATTTTACCTATTATAAGATTTAATAATAAATTATTAACCATAATAATAATTTTTAATAATAGTTATCAATTAATATTTTTATTAATTAAGATCAGTTAACTTTTTAATAAGTGTTAAAACCTTAAACTTAAAAAATAAATATTTTACTTCATTGAATTTTCATTCATTTATTGTTCTGTTCTAATTTTTCAGGTTCATTCAATAGAGGGGTATACGTCCAGATTCACATAACTAACTCAGCAGAAGTTAGTAGGAGGGAAAATATAGTGCGAAGTGCCAGTCGCTAAAAAAATGCACGTGTGTGGTGAAACAGAAAAAGACGAGTCCAAGTCGGTGAAAATTGAGCGGTGATATGCAGTAGATGATAGAGGATATAAAAAAAGAGTTGTAGCAGAATTTGAGTGGGGGACGCACAAGAGAATACATTTGATCATTCACTCGGGAGAAGAGGAAGATCCTTGGGGGTGAATCCTCAAGCATCTCCTCGGAGAGCCATTCTCTGGAGATCTGAGGGCCTCGAGCAGCAGCAATTCATGCTAGCAGAGGGAGTTATCCTCCTCTGTTTTCTTTCAATTCACTACTACAAAAAACGGGCAAGGGAAGCGCGCCCTTATAACAGCGCTAAGCAAAACCGCTGATAAAGGATACCCTATATCAGCGCTAAAATTACAGCGCTGAAAAAGCTAATGTTTATCAGCGCTTTCTTAGCGCTGATAATAGTAATATTTATCAGCGCTAGAAAAGCGCTGATAAATATGATCTGTATCAGCGCTGAAAAAGCGCTGATAAAGGTTTGCCTATATAAGCGCTAAAAAAGCGCTGATACAGAACACCTCTATCAGCGCTCAAATTTCAGCGCTGATATAGGGTATCCTTTATCAGCGCTCAAAAAGCGATGATAAAAATTATCTTTATCAGCGCTAAAAAAGCGCTGATAAAGAGACCCTGTATCAGCGCTAAAATTGTAGCGCTGATACGGGGAATCTTTATCAGCGCTGATAAAGAGACCCTGTATCAGCGCTAAAATTGTAGCGCTGATACGGGGAATCTTTATCAGCGCTTTTCTAGCGCTGATAAATCATAATATTATCAGCGCTTGAAAAGCGCTGATAAAGCTAGATTTTATCAGCGCTATAATTTTAGCGCTGATAAAGGTAGCCTTTATCAGCGCTTTTTTAGCGCTGATAAAACCTTAGTCGACTTTTTTATAAAGTCGGTCGCACAGTGCCCTCGTTTTATCACAGCTAAAGCCCTCGCGGAATCGTAACCCTGCTACTCTTCTCCCGAATACCGCTGCTGTGTTCGCTTCGCCGGAGCTTGCTGCCCTCGGTACACTCGCCGTCCTCCGCCGCCCGCAACACCCTCGGCCGACCTCCACCGCCTGCCGCCCTCGGCTGCCCGCAACGCCCTCGGCCGCCGTTCTCTGCCGCCCTCGGCCGCCCTCCGCCGCCCTCGGCCGCCCTCGGCCGCCTCCGCCGCCCTCCACCTCACTCGGCCGCCCTCGGTCGCCCTCCGCGGCCGCCTTCCGCAACCCGCAACGCCCTCGGCCGCCGCCTTAAGGTAACAATCTATGAAGAAGATGTATATGTTTTCATATAGATAGATTGTGTATAGCTGATTCTCTCTAAGTGTACTCATGATGATGTCCAGATGTTGGGAATGATCATCATTATTTTGGTATTACACCAATATGTCATCCATAAAACAACTACAATCTGGTCTAGGTACAAGTGAAATATTCATCTCATCAAGAGAATAAATGCCATGGGGAATTCGTCAACACAAATTTTATTATGAAGAATTCATAAAAACTATACATGATTTCAAAATTAGTTTATAGTATATCAGAATTTCTCAACCTCAAATGATGATAAACAAACCTTAGATCAATCTTAGAGAACAATATGGAACCCCTCAGCTGGTCAAATAGATCAAAAATACAAAGAAGTGGATATCTGTTCTTAATTTTCATCTGATTCATATTCTATTAATAGAAACACATATGTAATGTTCTGTCATCCTTCTTGGAAAATAAAACATGAGATCCCCAAGGTGACATACTCGAGCAGATGCACCCTTCATAATCTAACTCCTCTCATTGAGTTTTATGTTCCTGAATCTATTCTTGTTTCATTCTGAAAGGCGTTATATAAAATGGCTCAACTCCACGCATCAGCTCAATCATGAACTCAAAGTCTCTTTTAGGTGGTAGCCCTGATCAATTCTCATGAAACACATCCTAGAACCAGTCTACTACTGGGGGAAATATTTCTTGTTTCAATCCATTATCATCAAGAAAAATATTCGTAAACTGGTCTATGTTCTCACCTAGTTGTGGAAGAACTGGTCCTACATGGTCTACCAAGATATCCCATTCTCCATAAAAGACATGGGCTCTACCCTTATGAGGCATGACGGTCACTCATCTACGGTAACAATCAATGTGATATTGATTAAATACCAAAAATTACATCATCACTATCTATTCAATACATATCATATCAAGCATGTATAAATCCAAAATGAAACAATACTCACAAACCATGAGGGAACATCCCTTACGAAGACAGATGCCTTCTAATCACACCCCCAATGGTGTGTTGACCAACATGATCCCACAAAAGTACTCTAACACAAAACAGAAACCATTTACCAAGAGATAAGATATAAAATAATGAGAGGATCCCCTATTACAAGTCTCCTTTAGGTTCCCCTATTCGGTGCTCTGTACCAATATAGATCATCCATCACTACCCATATTACAAGTGTTCATGTAGAACCTATATATATGAACCATCATGATACATGATTGACACTTCACTAGTGGTCAAAGTCATAGGCCTAACATGTGACCAGACCTACCTCATTGATTGAAGATGACTAAAAACCTCTCTAAGAGAAAAATCCTCTCACATAGATACTCTATCCACCACCACCCTAGTGGAAGATATCATAATGGTGAATCCTACTATCATAATATGTACCACTAGATCGTTCAATTGAAACCGCCCTACCACCACTACAAGTCTCCTTTAGGTTCCCCTTGGAAATGAGAACCTGATCCACCACCTCAACAAACCTCATAAAAAATATATTTACCTAGGACTTAATCTCACATCTAAGTCCATCCTAATTTTTTTTCATAGATACCTTATCTCCTGTCAACATTAGATAAAAACATTACTGGTATGTGAAGAATCTAACATAATATATCATTATCAAACATAATTATGTCAAACATATTAAATATTCATATTTTCATTTCCTCAATGTCGTAGGTTAAAAGTGCTCCATGAACACATCCTAGATTTTCTTCCAAGTCATTCCCTCCATATGCTCCTCCCAAGACTAAATATCACAGTAGATCATTGTTGGCCCCCATAACATATACGCTACCAACTCTACCCTATTCTACTAAGGAGTAGAAAAGTTATCTAGAATATTCTAGATGAACTAAATTTAGAACTTATCTACCTTGGGTCCACCCTCTCCAGAAAACATCAGAGGGTGTTGCAACTGAACCTCTATTTTCAAGTCAAACACACTCGACACTTCCAACCCTTGTCATTTCTTCAGAAATTGTATAAAACAAGAAAGGTAATCCAAAAACTACTATTCCCTCTATCACTCATGATTAATGGGGGAACCTGTACCACTACTAGAATGAATCCTGAGTGCCTATACAAATCATAATAGAGATGATAATGAATTTTAAATTGTATAATGGATTATTTATTTTAATTATTCGTTCTTTATCTCACATGCATTCTAAATATAGTTTTTGTATCCTGAGTGCCTATACAAATCAGATAGAATCTCTAGTGGATGTGTTTGGTTTCTCTCTGATAAAGGTATCTCTCATCGATTGGAAATCCTCTATCTCTTGTTATATCCTCCTTATAGAGTGATAGATAATCATCTTTTTAGTGAATCTAATATTCTTTTTTATGAATCTTGATTATAGGTTAGACTACTTGATCTCCTTCCAAGGAAGTGGTTCCCTTCTACTGTATTTGGAAGTCTTCTTTTGTGTACTTGAACCATAAATACTAATATTTGAGATTCAAATAGGATGAAGATGAATAAAGATTGGATGGATTCTAATCGTTTAACAATAGAGTACGAGAACGGAGTGAAAGAGTTCATCAAGTTTGCAAAGGATCACACAAAGGATCCTTCTCAAATCCTTTGTCCGTGTTTATGTTGTTGTTATTCTAGACTACTTACTCCAGAGGAGTTGGAAGAACATTTGATATGTCACGGAATAGATCGGAGTTATAAATGTTGGAATAAACACGGAGAAAAAGCGAATGTAGCTACTGGCTGGGATAAAACTGCGTTTTATGGATCGTCAGATATGAATACAAATATAGATAATGAAGAAGACCGTATGGAGGATGTGATTACAGATGTCAATGATGATGAAGATCGTATTGATGAAATGACAAAGACAATTCAAGATGAACCCCGTGATTGCCCAAAATTGTTTGAGAAGTTAAAGATTTGTGCAAAGACGCCATTGTATGCTGCTTGCACTAAGTATACAACATTTTCAGCTGTACTGAAGTTGTATAAATTGAAAGCAGGCAATGGATGGAGTGATGTCAATTTTACGGAACTACTTGCTCTCTTGAATGACATGCTCCCGGAAGATAATGAGCTCCCAAGCCGGACATATGAAGCTAGACGAATGCTACGCTCGATGGGAATGATTTCTGAAAGAATACATGCCTGCCCGAAAGACTGTATATTGTTTCGAAAGGAGAACAAATCACTTACAGAATGCCCAAAGTGTGGTGCTTCTCGATACAAGAAAGATAAATCCAATCCTATGAAAGTTGTATGGTACTTTCCAATCATTCCAAGGTTTAGGTGTTTATATGGAAGTGAAGAAACTGCAAGACAATTGTCGTGGCATGCAGATAAAAGAAATAAAGATGGGTTATTACGCCATCCGGCCGACTCTCCTCAATGGAAGAAAATTGATCATGAGTATCCTGAATTTGGAAAAGAGCCGAGAAACCTTCGTCTTGCGTTATCTACAGATGGAGTGAATCCTTTTGGTTTTCAAACCAGCACTCATAGTACATGGCCTGTTATGTTGCTAAATTATAACTTGCCACCCTGGTTATGCATGAAGCAAAAATTCATCATGTTATCTATGCTTATATCAGGACCAAAACAACCAGGTAACGATATTGATGTTTATTTTACTCCTTTGATCGAGGATTTGAAGTTATTGTGGGACTCAGGTGTAATGTTGTATGATGCTTATAAAAGTGAATACTTCACGTTGAGAGCGATGTTGTATGGGACAATAAATGATTTCCCTGCTTATGGAAATTTGTCAGGCTATAGCATTAAAGGAACTCAAGGGTGTCCCGTGTGCGAAGAAGATATAGAATCAATTAGGTTGAAACATTCATCGAAATCTGTGTTTCTAGGACATCGTAGATTTCTACCTCGTCGGCATAAGTACCGATCTTGGACGACATCATTCAATGGAAGTTCAGAAAAACGCACAACACCGTCTCCACTAACAGGTGATCAGCTATTTGAGAAAGTAAAAGATATGAACACTGTTTTTGGTAAACCATTTTCGAAAAACCTTATGAAAATCGGTTGGAAAAAGAGATCAGTTTTTTTTGAATTACCATACTGGAATTGTTTGTACGTCAGACATTTTCTTGATGTGATGCATGTGGAAAAAAATGTATGTGATAGTGTTATTGGAACGTTGCTAAATGCCCCTGGAAAAACAAAAGATGGAATTAAGGCAAGGTTGGACATGGTTGACATGGGAATACGAGAAGAGTTGGCTCCCGTGAAAGGTGAAAATCGAATGTTTCTTCCTCCTGCTGCTTATACTCTTTCTAGGGCAGAGAGATATCAGTTTTGCAACTTCTTTAATGATGTAAAGGTTCCATAGGGGTACTCATCAAATATCCAGAACATTGTGTCAATGAATGATTTGAAGTTAAAAGGTTTGAAATCACATGATTGCCATGTTTTGATGCAAGATCTAATTCCTATAGCTTTACGTTGCATTTTACCCAAGAATGTTCGTCATACGTTAACCAAATTTTGTTTCTTTTTCAAAGCTATATGTAGCAAAGTTTTAGACCCGGGGAAATTGCCAGCTATGGAAAAAGAAATTGTCATCATATTATGTGAATTAGAAATGTTCTTCCCGCCAACATTCTTTGATATGATGGTTCATTTGATGATTCACTTGGTGAGAGAGATTCGACTTTGTGGTCCTGTGCACTATAGATGGATGTATCCTGTTGAACGGTATATGAAGATTTTGAAAGGATATGTCAAAAATCGAAGTCGGCCAGAGGGTTATATAGTGGAGCGATATATTGTTGAGGAAGCCATTGAATTTTGTATTGAATACCTATCTGATGTGGAAAGCATTGGTCTCCCGAAATCTCGTCACACTGGACGCATTGAGGGTGGGGGAATTTCTGGAAGAGAAGTTGTAACAATCAGTATTACAGATCGGGAGCATGCTCATCTTTATGTTTTGCATAACAGTTGGGAGGTTGCTCCATATATTGAAACTCACAAAGAAATTCTTAGGCAGTTGAATCCATCGAGGGCTGAAAAATGGTTAGCAGATACACATAATCACCAGTTTATAGGATGGTTTCAGGACCATATTTTTAAGCAGTTGGATGAAAATCCGAATTCAATTTCAGAACGACTTCGATGGCTAGCCGCTGGACCAAGTGTGTATGTATTATCTTACAGTGGGTATGTAATTAATGGTTATACATTCTATACGGATGAACATGATGAAGAGAGTACCATGCAAAATAGTGGAGTTACACTAGTGGCTGAAGCGATGCATGTTTCTGGTAGTAAGGATAGAAATCCAATTTATGCAAATATATCATACTTTGTCATTATCAAACTAATATGGGAGTTGGATTATACGACATTTCAATTGCCGATTTTTCAATGCAAATGGATTGATAACAATAGTGGTGTTAAAATAGATGAATGGGGATTTGTGAAAGTTGATTTTAGTAAAGAAGGGTACAAAGAAGAACAGTTTATAATGGCATCACAAGCGGTACAAGTTTTTTATGTTCCAGATCCCGCAAACCGAAAGTGGTCGATTGTTCTGTTATCGTCCAAAACTATTGGGGGTTCCGATGAAAATTCAGTTGAGGACGATCCTTTTAGTGGTACGTCACAATCAATTCGGAGCGGTCCCAATGCAGATGATGTTTTGTATGTTAGAGGAGACCACAATGAAGGGATTTGGATTGTCGATAGAGGTGTCAAATCTCTTCAACCTTTGAAAAAAAGAAAGAGAGTTCAGTAAACAGGTTATATTTTGTTTGTAATATAGATCTTGTTATCTCATGTTATTATCTTATCATTACAGAATTTATGTAATTTGAATGAACTGTTCAACCACTTTTGTAGATAATGACTTCTGCACATTCTGGTGCTCCTAACCTTGAGACTGAACAAGTCTCTCAAGCAGCTGCTGCTGCGGCTGCTGCTGCTCCTGCTGCTCCTGCAGCTCATGCTGCTGCTACTGTTGCTCCTGATGCGGCTCCTGCTGCTCCTACTGCTGTGGCTCCTACTCCTCCTCCTGCTGTGGCTCCTGGTGCTCCTACTGCTCCTGCTGCTGCTCTTACTGCTGCGGCTCCTGATGCTCCTACTGCTCCTGCTGCTGCTCTTGCTGTTGCGGCTCCTTCTCTTAGTGTTGAGGTACAACAACCATCAGCACATGCCGTTGATATCATAGTAGATGAACATATAGATGATGTTGATATCGATGAAATGGTCGGGAATGAAGGACCGACGTCGCAGAAATCACAGGTGCGTCGTAGTTTGACAGTGTTAGCCAAAATTCTTAAGGCGAAAAGCAAAGACATCAAATTTGAAGTCGGATGGAATGCACGAGGCCAACATGTGAATCCCAACAAGGATATGTTTAGCAGTTACATTGGAGTTGTCACTCGGCAACGCGTGCCGATTGACATAGATTCATGGCACCATGTTGTGTCTGGGTTGAAGGCTGTGATCTGGGAAGAAATTACGGTAACATTATGAATTTATTTCTTTAATTAACTAGAAAATAAAATGATGAAACAGTGTCTTACTCTTCTCAATCTCTTGCAGAGTACATTTATAGTAGACGACTCACACAAGGATTATGTACTAAGGCTTGCAGGAAAGATTCATCGAGGTTTTCGTACTATTTTAACAAGATATCACCTGAAAGATTCTAAAGGTAAAATAAATCCGCACCCACCCATTGTCTATGCGCACCTGATATCCCAAGAAGCATGGGATGCATTTATTGGCCGTCGTGGGGATGAGAAGTTTCAGGTACATTGTGAGTGATAATACGTTTTTTGAGGATACCTGTATTCATCACTTTGATTGTCAATATTTCATTTATGAAACAGAAACTCTATACTGAAAATAAGGAACGTGCATCAAATCCAACATACCCCTATCGTAAAGCAAGGATGGGGTACGCTTCATTAGAAAAGAAAATGGTACGTATTGTAAATTTACAGTAATATTGTTAGGTTCCAATAAACAACATCATAATTATCTTTCTATGTTTATATGTAGATTGATGAATCTAAAACCAAATGCAGTTCTATCCCACGTCATGTGCTATGGAAGGAGGCACGTGTGAACAAAGAAGGGAAGTTAATAGATGAGAACACACAAAAAGTGTGGGAAATATGTGTAAGTATGACACGATGATAAAAAGATTTGTTTAAAATTGATATTACATAAAAATAATTAGTTTTTTTCCTATATCTGACAGTCACAGGAATCAGCTACTCCTGTAGCTGATACAGACCTATTATCGACGGCTTTGAAGCAACCAGAAAAATACGGTCGTGTCAGAGGTGCAGGGTTTGGGGTGACACCCCGAGTATATTTTGAGAAGAAGAAAAAAATTGATGATACAGAGAAAAAATTGGAACAAATGAGCGAAAAAATAGCAACCCTTGAAGAACAATTGCAATGGCAGGGAGAGTTGCTAGCAACTTTTATGGGTGGGAAGCAAAGGGAGGACACAACTCAGGAACAACCACCGCATGAACATCCTGCCCCACCCCCCACCAGCTTTGAGGCGAGCCATTCACCTAAAAAAATGTCTTAGCCATGGTAATAAATATTCTAATAACGGTTCCCATGAAATATGAATCAGACAAACACTGATAATTTATCTGTACTGATCTTCTACAGGGTGATAATGATTGTGATTTATATCTGTCAACACCCACCTATCACCTTGTAGCGAGGGCTACAGTGTTCAATATCCCAGATGCCACACTGCATAATAGACCACTTTCAAAAGATCATCTGAAAGTGACGATTACTGTAGCTCATGAGCCAAATGCAATGCTACCTATTCCACTTGATGACGATGATATTCATACGGTCGAAAAGGCTATTGGGACATTCATTGCATGGCCGGCACAACTTGTAAGAGTACATGCATACAAAGAGGTATTTATTTCCTTTTATTTTCAAGCTAAACCCTTAACAATTAATGAAAAGAGTGTCTGAATCAATGATTGTTGTTATAGACGGAGAAAGGAAAGGGGGTGACTAACATCGGCTCGAAACCATCTAAAGGATCGACCAATCGATCCCAAGGAGCTACTGAAAGCACAATAACACCACATGTTCTCTTTCCACATTTACTAGCATTGAAGACTCATGTGGATACGAAGCTAGAAGATGGTAATAGTCATATAGTGATTTTCGAAGATAATATATACGGAGAGGAAAGTCAAGATTTCGTTTCTGCTGAAAATGTAAATGAAATCCTTGAAAACGGTTGGTTAGGTGTCACTGTTGTAAATGTATATATGAGGTATGTTTCCATGAATTGATTTTCTAAAAGCTGATCTAATGTGCAAATTATGACTAAATGCATTTTATATTGTTGACAGACGCATTTATGAAAAATAGTTGAAGGGATTTTCCCATGAGCCAAGATTTGGACTGGTTAGTCCTCATATCACATCAACACACCAAACAAAAATAGAGTCATCAAAAAGGGATGCAATAGTGAACGACTTGCTGAAAACATTTGAACGCAAGATTACAGATGATAGACTTTTCCTAATACCAACCATGCAGGGGTAATACTCTACAATTAAAGCATATCAATTATATTTTCACTTTTTTTATTACTTATTCCTTTTTGTGTTTTTAGGCAACATTGGTTGCTAATTGCGGTGAACTTGGATACTCCGAAGATTTATCTTCTGGATTCAAAGCTAGGATATCCATCAAACCGACCATACATGATGGAGTTTGTGAATCTGTAAGACACTACATCTTACGTTTTAGGTCTAAACATCAATTTATATAATATATATTATCTTTTACTGAGGATTCTTTTATGATAGGGCGGTGTACCAATATCGTCTAAATCATGGTATGAGGACAGGGGCTAAGCATAAGGAGCCGAGCAAGTACTACGTCTGGACAAATATCAGGGTATATATAATAAAATTTCACTATCCAAACACATATCAACACAAGTTATTTATTCTCCTAATGATCAATTTTTTTGCAGTGTCCAAAACAAACAAACGATAATGATTGCGGTTATTATGTTTGTAAATTTATGAAAGAGATCGTTTTTCATCAGCAAACTAGCATCCCTAAAGAGGTATTTTCAAAAACAATTACTAGTTCGTTTAAGTTATTTATTAATTCTTTATTTTTTTATTTTGCAGTACTACTATGACTGCCGAAAAGCCTCATACTCACAAGACGATATAGATGTGTTCAGAAACGAGTGGGCCGCATACCTGATGACAGATTGTACACAAATACAATGAAGATCTGACTTGGGGACATGTACAATTGGTGGTCATTTTTGAGAGGGGTTAAGGGGATCAGAAGATGAAATATTTTTGTATGTAAATGTTAGTAGCAAAATTGTAATTGTTATTAAATAAAACATTCTTTCTCCAATGAGTCATTTTTCCATTTTAACAGATGATATGCACCAGCAACATGCAAGAATGTTGAACCACTAAAATGGTCGCTCTCTTGTTTAAAATGGACACCACTTTAATTGAAAACAACAACTGACCTACGGAAATCCGACCAGACGCATCTGGATTGCCTTCATCCTTTAGGAGAACGATCCACGGGTCCTTGGTGACATGTACGAGTCAACTCCGCCTCAATCCGAGGCACGGTGTGACCACTACCACCCAAAGGGTCGCTCTCTTGTTTAAAATGGACACCACTTTAATTGAAAACAACAACTGACCTACAGAAATCTGACCAGACGCATCCGGATTGCCTTCATCCTTTAGGAGAACGATCCACAGGTCCTTGGTGACATGTACGAGTCAACTCCGCCTCAATCCGAGGCACGGTGTGACCGCTACCACCCAAAGGGTCGCTCTCTTGTTTAAAATGGACACCACTTTAATTGGAAACAACAACTGACCTACGGAAATCCGACCGGACGCATCCGGATTGCCTTCATTCTTTAGGAGAACGATCCACAGGTCCTTGGTGACGTGTACGAGTCAACCCTGCCTCAATCCGAGGCACGGTGTGACCGCTACCACCCAAAGAGTCACTCTCTTGTTTAAAATGGACACCACTTTAATTGGAAACAACAACTGACCTATGTAAATCTGACCAGACGCATCCGGATTGCCTTCATCCTTTAGGAGAAGGATCCACGGGTCCTTGGTGACGTGTACGAGTCAACCCCGCCTCAATCCGAGGCACGGTGTGACCGCTACCACCCAAAGGGTCGCTCTCTTGTTTAAAATGGACACCACTTTAATTGGAAACAACAACTGACCTACGTAAATCTGACCAGACGCATCCGGATTGCCTTCATCCTTTAGGAGAAGGATCCACGGGTCCTTGGTGACGTGTACGAGTAACATGCAAGAATGATGGACCACATTTCTTTGGCCTTTGGACAAAAAAACCAGTAAAATCTCCAAAATACCTTCATATCATGCATGAACCATTAAAATCACCAAAATACCTTCATATCACGCAGAATCCGAATGCGTTTGGTCGGTTTTCCGTATGTCAGTTCTTGATTTCACTTAAAATTAAGTCCATTTTTAACAAAACATAGACACTGTGAGTGGTGTCGGCCACATCGGGCCTCGGATTGATGTGGGGTTGACTCGTACACGTCACACATGAGTCATGGATCGTTGTGTAAAAGTATCAACACAATCATAAGCCGTTAGATCGGTTTGGCATGTGTACGTAAAATATTGTCCCTTTTAAACAAATTACATACACTTGGAGTGATACCGGTCACACCGCGTCTCGGATTGAGGCAGGGTTGAGTCGTACACGTCATATATAACCCATGAATCGTTGTCCTAAAGTTTCAACACAATCTGAAGGCGTTTGGTCGGTTTCCCATATGTCAGTTGTTGATTTCTCACTTAAAAATAAGTCCATTTTGAATAAAATAGAGGCACTTGGAGTTGTGTCAGCCACAACAGGCCTCAGATTGAGGCGGGGTTGACTCGTACATGTCACATTTGAAGGTGAGTATGCATAAACGATAGTTGACCTTCTTAGAGAAGAGTTTCTGGAAGAGTATAAAAGACATGAAGCAATGAAGATCATTAGAGTGTTGGAGCAAATGTGGTTGCTACAAACAATGTGGAAATCAGCTTGTGCAAAGCGACCTAAGTTACAACTTGCAGGTATTGTACTCTATTTTTTTCTGGAAGGTATCAGTTTAAATGCATTTTGGAATGATCATTGCTAGCCATTGTCTTTTAGGTTTTTTTGACAGCCGAGGGGAAAGGGTGGGGTCTGTAGACATTGGAGGATATGTCGAAGGGTGATTTTGTGTGTGAATATGTTGGAGAAATGTTAACTCCCGCAGTTCTGAAAAGAGTCACTTTTTAAAAGAAAGTCACGAGTTTAGATACATCTCAATATGGTCAGTTTAAAGACATTTTGAGGGACACTACTAAAGACATGCTCAGATATGCACACATCCCCCACTTTTAGATCGTTGTCTACTACAATGATCTTTCAACCAAGATATCCATTAGAACGCTCATGATACATAGAGAAATTCACTGCCCAACTTTGAGAATGATCTAAAGCCCAAACAATGACAGCATTATGTTTTTCCTTGAAAATTCTCTTGGCGAACTGGAATGGCAGTAGCTGCACACATGAAGTGACAAGTAGAGACGCAAAATCACAAGAGTGAGTTGCCATTCCAGTTCGCCAAGAGAATTTTCAAGGAAAAACATAATGCTGTCATGGTTTGTGCTTCAGATCATTCTCGAAGGTGGCCAGTGAATTTCTCTATGTATCATGAGCGTTCTAATGCATATCTTGTTTGGAAGATCATTGTAGTAGACAACGATCTAAAAGTGGGGGATGTGTGCATATCTGAGCATGTCTTTAGTAGTGTCCCTCAAAATTTATTTAAACTGACCATCTTGAGATGTATCTAAACTTGTGACTTTCTTTTAAATAGTGACTCTTTTCAGAACTGCGGGAGTTAACATTTCTCCAACATATTCACACACAAAATCACCCTTCGACATATCCTACAATGTCTTCAGACCCCACCCTTTCCCCTCGGCTGTCAAAAAAACCTAAAAGACAATGGCTAGCAATGATCATTCCAAAATGCATTTAAACTGATACCTTCTAGAAAAAAATAGAGTACAATACCTGCAAGTTGTAACTTAGGTCGCTTTGCACAAGCCGATTTCCACATTGTTTGTAGCAACCACATTTGCTCCAACACTCTAATGATCTTCATTGCTTCATGTCTTTTATACTCTTCCAGAAACCCTTCTCTAAGAAGGTCAACTATCGTGTATGCATACTCACCTTCAAATGTGACGTGTACGAGTCAACCCCGCCTCAATCTGAGGTCTGTTGTGGCTGACACAACTCCAAGTGCCTCTGTTTTGTTCAAAATGGACTTATTTTTAAGTGAGAAATCAACAACTGACATACGGGAAACCGACCAAACGCCTTAGGATTATGTTGAAACTTTAGGACAACGATTCATGGGTTATATGTGACGTGTACGACTCAACCCCGCCTCAATCCGAGACGCGGTGTGACCGGTATCACTCCAAGTGTATGTATTTAGTTTAAAATGGAAAATATTTTACGTACATACGCCAAACTGATCTAACGGATTCTGATTGCATTGATACTTTTTCACAATGATCAATGACTCATGTGTGACGTGTACGATTCAACACCGCATCAATCTGAGGCCCGGTGTGGCCGACACCACTCACAGTGTCACTGTTTTGTTAAAAATGGACTTAATTTTAAGTGAAATCAACAACTGACATACGACAAACCAACCAAACACATTGGGATTCTATTGAAACTTAAGGACAACTATCCATGGGTCAAATGTGACGTGTAAGATTCAACCCCGCCTCAATCAGAGGCACGGTGTGACCAGTATCACTCCAAGTGTATGTATTTAGTTTAAAATGGACAATATTTTACGTACATACACCAAACCGATCTAACGGCTTCTGATTGCGTTGATACTTTTTCACAACAACCAATGACTCATGTGTGATGTGTAAGATTCAACACCGCATCAATCTGAGGCCTAGTGTGGCCGACACCACTCACAGTGTCACTGTTTTGTTAAAAATGGACTTAATTTTAAGTGAAATCAACAACTGACATACGACAAACCGACCAAACGCATTGGGATTCTATTGAAACTTAAGTACAATGATCCATGGGTCAAATGTGACATGTACGAGTCAACCCCGCCTCAATCAGAGGCGCGGTGTGACCGGTATCACTCCAAGTGTATGTATTTAGTTTAAAATGGACAATATTTTACGTACATACGCCAAACCGATCTAACGGCTTCTGATTGCGTTGATACTTTTTCATAACGATCAATGACTCATGTGTGACGTGTACGATTCAACACCGCATCAATCTGAGGCCCGGTGTGGCCGACACCACTCACAGTGCCTCTCTTTTGTTCAAAATGGACTTATTTTTAAGTGAAATCAACAACTGACATGCGGCAAACCGACCAAACGCATTTGGATTCTGTTGAAACTTAAGGGCAATGATCCATGGGTCAAATTTGACGTGTAAGAGTCAACCCCGACTCAATCTGAGGCCCGGTGTGGCCGAAACCACTCAAAGTGCCTCTATTTTGTTCAAAATGGATTTATTTTTAAGTGAAATCAACAACTGACATACGGGAAACCGACCAAACGCCTTAGGATTGTGTTAACACTTTAGTACAATGATCCATGGGTCATATGTGACGTGTACGAGTCAAAACTGCTTCAATCCGAGACGCGGTGTGGCTGGTATCACTCCAAGTGTATGTATTTTGTTTAAAATGGACAATATTTTACATACATACACCAAACCGACCAAACACATCCGGTTTCTATTGAAACTTAAGGAAAATGATCCATGAGTCAAATGTGACGTGTACGAGTCAACCCCGCCTCAATCCGAGGCCCGGTGTGGCCGACACCACTCAAAGTGCCTCTGTTTTTGTTAAAAATGGACTTAATTTTAAGTGAAATCAACAACTAACATACGAAAAACCAACCAAACGCATTAGGATTCTGTTGAAACTTTAGAACAACAATACATGGGTCAAATGTGACATGTACAAGTCAACCCCGCCTCAATCCGAGGCCCTGTGTGGCCGACACCACTGAAAGTGCCTCTGTTTTTGTTAAAAATGGACTTAATTTTAAGTGAGAAATCAACAACTGACATACGGGAAACTGACCAAACGCATTCGGATTCTATTGAAACTTAAG
Source organism: Viscum album (assembly GCA_963277665.1). Taxonomy (NCBI): domain Eukaryota; kingdom Viridiplantae; phylum Streptophyta; class Magnoliopsida; order Santalales; family Viscaceae; genus Viscum; species Viscum album. The sequence continues at coordinate 241,169,356 of OY728167.1, read as the reverse complement.
GAAAATGATCCATGGGTCAAATTTGATGTGTATGAGTCAACCCCGACTCAATCCAAGGCCCGGTGTGGTCGACACCACTCAAAGTGCCTCTGTTTTGTTCAAAATGGACTTATTTTTAAGTGAAATCAACAACTGAGATATCCACCTCACATGTAGTGTAGACCCTCCCCCAAGACTTGGCATGAATTTTTGAGATACACAAACATGGGGTGGATTACATGGCTTTCCTACATGGAATATATCCCACTACACGTCTTTAATGAGCCAGCTACGCAGTTTATCCCTTGTACAGATACACAGGAAGAATCACACGAGATCGACGTCATGTACTAACATAGGGCAAGGGTGCATAAGAGGACACAAGATCAAAGGGTAACATGTATATGTTTTTAACATTCCATGTAATTTCCTATTGATATGACATGTATATTCACACAGGCAGCTGAACATTAGAGTTACCCAGGGTAAAGCGACAAGGCATGTGACCCTTTAAATGACACATAATTTTATGTACCATGATTGATCTCTTTGAACACTATATCAAGGACATATTTCATTAGGGTTGGCTCCCATGATCCTTCCTAGGATGGTTTTGGTATCTTTTCCGACTTACGGTAGTACGATCGCTTCAGCAGGACGTCCTAGACATAGTTGGAGTCTCTCTGAAAGTCCTGGAGTGAGATCATATATCTATTTTTGAGGTCCAGGTAGAGTCATGTATCAACGCAACCAATCCTACCAGACATCGATCCTATATATAGAATGTTAATCTTGATGTCTCATTACAGTCCCCCAATTTATGATATGTTACCTTTTTTGTATTAATATACATAATTACTAAGGGTGATGGTTGGGAGAGTTAGGATATCCTTTTTATGTATTGTAGAATGATTCAAGGAGCACGGGCTCTGCATGATTTGTCAAAACCAAGTGGAAATCCAAGGAGAAACAATGCATAGTGGAATGTTCTAGTATTTATCTTCTGAGTTGTGTAGGAATATTTTGTGATACTATGTAATGAGGTAGTTTTGGTTTCTGGGTAGATGGTATCTAACTCATGGTAAAAACACTGTTTGGTTGGGTTGTGATCGGTTGATGACATGCTTGTGGTTGATATACTGGTTTTTGTGCAGGTCTGTGGTTGATATACTGGTTTTTGTGCAGGTCTGCTCGGCTGGCTGTACTAGTGCAGGTTTTTTATTAGCAGCAGGCAGGGATTTAACAGCGCTTTTTTAGCGCTGTTAAAGGCGACATTTAACAGCGCTAAAAAAGCGCTGTTAAAGGAGATATTTAACAGCGCTAAAAAAGCGCTGTTAAAGGAGATATTTAACAGCGCTAAAAAAGCGCTGTTAAAGGCAACATATAACATCACTTTTTAGTGCCATTAAAGGTGACATTTAACAGCGCTTTTTAGCGCTGTTAAAGGTGACATTTAACAGCGCTAAAAAAGCGCTGTTAAAGGACCCCCCCCCCCCCTTTATCAGCGCTGAGCTTTACAGCGCTTTTCTAGCGCTGTTAAAGCCCGATTTTAGCGCTGTTATTGCCCGTTTTTGTAGTAGTGATTATCTTCCTCTGTAATTGAATTATTTTAGCATACTTAATTGAGACAATTCTAGGCTAAATACTTTCAGTTCGGGGTAAAATTTGAGTCTACTAGTCATCCTTTTTATACCTTCTCACAGTCAATTTGTATACGATCGGAATGGATCGGCGAGATCAGCTCTGGTTGTATTCAATTGCAACTTACCACCTGCATTTAATCTTGGAATTCCAGATTCATTTGGTGGGTTTTATTGTGGATTAATTTTCTAAAACATTTGAATTGAAATGAAAACTACAGAACATACGACGAGTTTGTTCTGTCACATCTTACAAATCTGTATTCTCAAGTTGATTAATCTAGGAGTGGAGAACTCCAAGACATGTCGGCTTGAGTGATTTATCTCCTAGAAAGAGAAATAAATCACTCCTCCCTAGTGGTATTAGTTTTAGTCACTATTGTGGGAAGGAATGTTTTCAAAACCAGTAGAATTGAAATTTTTCCCCGAGCGTTTTACTTGATTATTCGTTAATCAGCATTTTTATATTTCCCCCCCTATGTTTTAAACAATTTCTTGTTTTGAATTCGTTTAGATACAAGTTTTTTATTATTCTATCACTTTTATGTTTAATAAAGAATATAAAAGAAAGTAAAAAAATAGTAAATTTACCTTGCTGATGACAACAGTGGGGTCTTTTAAAAAAATTTAGAGGAATAGAGGTCAAATTTTCCTTCCCTGTGGGTTCAAACCTGCTAAACACATATACAATAGTTAGTATGATTATAAATTTTAAACTTTTACCAGCTTTAGCGATGGTTTAGGTCATGATTTTGGCATTGTTACCGTATAAGTTAGGAGCAATTACTCTAAAAAACTAAAAAAACAAATATATAAAAATCATAAAAAATTTGAAAAATTTGAAAAATTTGAAAATTGTAGAAAAAACTATTTCACTTCTTGTTGAATTGTTACTACTGAGTATTGTCTATTGATGTTTTTATGAGCACAAGACACTCTACTGTTAGTCCAGATCCACTGAATTTAGAAATTGACAAACATCTCACAGCTCAAAGAAAGAATAAAAAAACTGAAATGGAAAACATAGATAATAGAGTTAATGCACCTAACAACTATCAAAATCAACCAGAACTCTTAGATGAAAATGAATGTCCTAGGATGAGGTAATTCCAACTCCCTCATGTTTCAAGCAAGCAATCATCCATTATTTTATCTCCTAGGGACATAAATTATGAGCTTAAACAATCACACATTTCATTGTTTCCTGCATTTAATGGTCTCCCTAATGAGGACTCCCTTGCTTTAATTAGAGACTTCTACAATACTGTGTAGCAATTACCTCTTCTAGGACTCACAGAATATAATGAGAGTCTTTCCCTTTTCCCTTAAATGGAATTCTATGAATTTTTTTGGATTCTATATGAAAACATTTTCGAAAACTGGGATCTAGTGTACAATTATTTCATTATGAAATTTTATCCCCAAAGATTAAAAGGTGAACTTAGAACAAAAAACACTAGTTTTTATCAAGAAGATGGATAAGCTTTTCATGATGCTTGGGATAGATTCAGGGATCTTCTTAGGTAGTGTCCCCATCATCAACTCCTATCTCATCTTCTGATGGATACTTTCTATGAAGGGTTATCCTCTTCTGGACAAAATCTAGTTGTCCAAGCTACTGGGGGTAATTACAATGATAATTCAGATGAAGAACATAGACAACTTTTTAATAATCTTGCACTAAATTCACAACATAAAAATTAAAGAAGGAAAAGAGTCAATAGAAATGTTAATTCAAACACTAGTTCAATAAATGAAACTCAAGCTCAACTGGATGAAATCACCATCCAATTGCAATATTTAATGAACCAGAATTTAAAACAAACAGTTAATCAACTGGGCTGCAAAACACCAAACAATCTTTAAGAGAACAGTTTGTCCAGTGTGGTATGTTTGGGAATAATGAAAAATTTTGTCCTAACTTTTATATGACATCCCATCAACAAGAAAACTCAAACATTGTAAATTATGGTCCTAAGATTCCTTGTAAAGAAGATCCATTTTCAAATAATTACAATAAGGGATATAAGAACCATCCAAATTTGTACTTGAAAGATCAAGGATTAAATAAACAATCCACTGCCACTAATTACTCTAATAAACCAAGACCAAACATTCAAAATCAACAAAGGGGAGAGTCTTCAAATGAACAAGGAACCAATGATAATCAAATGTCATCTATGATTGATCTAATCACGACTCAGCTAACCAAACATCAAAATCAGTATGATTCAAATAAAATGAAAACTGATGTGCGAATGAAAAACATGGAAACACAACTTGGTCAACATGCTAGAGATTTTTCATCTAGGAAAAAAGGTAGACTTACTAGAGCCACTGAGATTAACCCTAGAGAGAATTCTATGGATGTTTTCACTAGAAGTGTGATTAATACTCAACCTGTTGATGGAAAACTAACTGAAAATTCCCAAAATGAAAATCTGCTTCAATCTGGAAATAAAAATCTGCTTTGCACACATGTTGGAAGTTTATAGAAAAGTCCTGAAAATGATCAAAATATAAATTTTTCCTATGAAACTCAAGATGGAACCTCATCTAAAAATCAAAATAATAAAGGAAAAGAAAAAGTTGAGGAATAGGTGAGGGAAATTCCTGCTTTCCTTAAAAATATTTCCCCTCCCATCCCATTCCCTAAGAAGCTGAAACCTCAAAGTAACACCAGGGATGAACTTCTTCAGTTCCTTGGTGTCCTTTCTAAACATCAAGTAAAAATTCCATTCATTCAAGCCTTAATTAAAATTCCATATTATCTTAAATCTCTTAAGAAATTGTTTCTAACAAAAAGACTATGGAAGAATTTTCTACTTACAGCCTCACTGAAGAGTGCAATGTTGTACTCCAAAAGAAAACCCCACCTAAACTGAAATACCCAGGTAGTTTTGTCATACCTTTCACACTAGGAAATTCTGATCAGCTGAACTGTTTGTGTGATTTTGGTGAAACCATTAATCTTCTCCCATACTCACTATTTCAAAATTTGATATTGGGTGACCTTCAACCCACCACAGTCATACTACAGTTAGCTGATCGATCATTCACTCATCCTGTGGGTAGGGTATGTGATTTTCTAGTTGGGGTTGGGAAGCTGTTTTTGCCTGAAGACTTTTTAGTCTTAGATATGGAGTGTGATCAAGAGGTTCCCATCTTCTTAGGTAGGACCTTCTTGGACACAAGTGGTGCTGTTATTGATGTTTCAAAGGGTCAACTTATTTTCAAAATTCGAGAACAAGAAGAAGAGATCAATGTGTTTAAAAATGTCAAAGGACCAACTTTTTCTGAAAACTGTTCAATGCTAGAGTCTTTAGAACATGAGAACTCAATTGAAAAATCTGAAAAATATGAAAATCAATTCTCTGTTAAAGAAAATAATTTTTAAGCTGAAAATCATGTTAAATATATCTTAGAAATTGAAAATTCTTCTCAAACACCTAATCTGTAAAAATTTCCAGAACAAGACAACTTTCCAGTTTCTGCTATAGAAGATTCCTCTATTTCTGAACTTAGGAGCTTTTTGAGTTAGTTTGAGTGAGTTTCAGGGAGTTTCTATTAACACCAACCTTCGTGAACATTTTGATGATATTGAGGGAGAACTTATTAGACTACTTGATGATTCTACTTTGTTAAACTTGTTGAATTCTGATGTGGAAAGTCTGGATAGTATTCTTCCCACTTTGGATAGTAGAACTGTTAATTCTGAAACTAAGCTATAAATTGAAAATCATTCAAATTTTAATACTCCTTACAAGATATATGTTGAAGATCTTGGTCCTCTTAGTCCTAAGAGTCTTCCTTATATTGTAGATCCACTCACTCTGGAGCTAAAACCAATCCCTTCCCATCTTAAATAATTATGTTTGTGTGAAAACTCCACTTTTCCTATAATAATTTATGCTGAACTGAATGAAAACCACGAGGAAAGACTGTTAAATGTTTTGAAAACGTTTAAATTTTCCATAGGTTGGAAAATATCTGATATTAATGGTATTAGTCCCTCATTCTGTATGCATGAAATACCTATGGATCCTGACCATAATCCTATGGTAGAGTGTCAAAGAAAATTAAATCCAAACATGAAAGATGTTGTGAGAGAATAAGTGATCAAATTGTTGGACACTGGAATGATATATCCCATTTCTGATAGTGCTTGGGTCAGCCCAGTCCAGGTTGTTCCCAAGAAAGGAGGTTTCACTGTAGTTAAAAATGAAAAAAATGAAGAAGTCCAAGTTAGGAAAGTCACAAAATGGAGAGTTTGTATAGATTATAGGAAGCTTAATGCAGCCAATAGAAAGGATAATTTTCCAATTCCCTTCTTCTATCAAATGCTTTAGAGTCTTTCTAGTAATGAATTTTTCTATTTCTTGGATGGGTATTCTGGTTACAACCACATTCCTGTTGCTCTGGAGGATCAGGAAAAGAACACTTTCACATGCCTCTTTGGAAAATTTTCCTACAGGTGAATTCCCTTTGGGTTGTGTGGAGCTCCAGCTACCTTTCAAAGGTGTATAATGGCTATATTTTCTGATATTATTGAAAGAATCATTGAGGTTTTCATGGATGATTTCTCCATTGTGGGTAGTACTTTTGATACTTGTCTTGGAAATCATGAGTTATTCTTGGAGAAATGCATTGAAACTAACCATGTTCTTAATAGGGAGAAGTGTTAATTCATGGTTATAAAAGGTATAGTGCTTGGTCATAAGGTGTCCAAAAAAGGTTTAGAGGTTGATACTACTAAGATTGATGTTATTCAATAACTGCCACCTCCTGGAAATGTAAAAGGTGTTAGAAGTTTCCTAGGTCATGTCGGTTTCTACCGTAGATTCATAAGAAGTTTTTTCCAAATAAGTAAGCCCTTGTGTTATTTACTAGTCAAGGATTAAACTTTCACTTTTGATGAAAACTGTTTGAAATCATCTAATCTTCTTAAAAAAAATTTGCTACATCACCCATCATCACTGCACCTGGTTGGGAACTACCTTTTAAACTTATGTGTGATTCTAGTGATATGGTTGTAGGTGATGTCCTTGGACAGAGGAAAGATAGGAAACTTCATGTGGTATATTATGCTAGAATACTGTTATATGATGATCGAAAGAATTATACCCCTACTGAAAAAGCATTTCTAGCTGTTGTGTTTGCTCTAGAGAAGTTTAGACAGTATCTCTTAGGATCAAAATTCATTGTTTTCACTAATCATTATTATTTAAAGTACTTGTTGTCTAAAAAAACTAAAACCAGGCTAATTAGATGGATTTTTTGTTACAAGAGTTAGATTTAGAGATTAGGGATAAGAAGGGAGATGAAAATTTAGTTACTGAAAACTTATCTAGGCTTCCTCTTACAGAATCTGAATATGAAGATCCTAGGGAGATTAACTCTTCCTTTCATGATTAGATGCTTTTCACTGTGTCAATCAGGCAATATGATTGGTTTTCATATTTTTGCCAACTTCTTGGCAGCAGGTGTCTTTCCCAAGAATTTTTCTAATAACCAAAGGAATAAATTCATTTCTGATCTTAAATATTATCTTTTGTATGATCCTATGCTGTTTAGGAGATGTGCTGATGGTATTCTTAGAATGTGTGTTCCTAAGGAAGAGATGATTCCTGTCTTAGAGAGTAGTCACTCCTCCCCTTGGGGAGGTCACCATGGTGGTGAAAGAACTTCTCAGAAAGTCTTACTATCTAGTTTATATTGGCCTACTCTTTTTAAGGATGCTAGGAGCTTTGTAGTTAGATGTGATAGGTGCCAAAGTAATTCAATGTTGGTAGGAAGCAAGAGTTACCCAAAAAAGGAATTCTGGAAGTTGAAATTTTAGATGTATGGGGTTTAGATTTCATGGGTCCATTTCCATCAACTCATGGGAATAAGTGTATTCTTGTGGTTGTAGATTATGTTTCAAAATGGGTTGAGGTAGTTTCATTATCCAACAATCAAGCCAATTCTGTAATAAATTTTTTCAAAAAGAACATCTTTACAAGATTTGGAGTTCCAAAATCCTTTATCACAGATAATGGAACACACTTTAAGAACTACAAATTTGAAGCATTGATGGAAAAATATGGTTCTGTTCATAAAACAGGTACTCTTTATCATCCACAGTCCAGTGGATAGGTGGGAATCTCAAATAGAGAACTGAAACAGACACTTGAGAAAACTGTGTCAAATTCTAGGAAAGAATGGTTTCCTAAATTGTATGAAGCTTTATGTGCATATAGAACTTCTTTCAAGACCCCAATAGGTATGTCTCCTTACAGGCTGTTGTTTGGGAAATGTTGTCATTTACCTGTGGTGTTGCAACAGAAGTCATTTTGGGTAGTTAAGGCTGTAAACTTTGACTTTAAGAGTGCTGGTGCGAGGAGATTACTTGAGCTGAGTGAGTTGGATGAGATTATGAGAGAGAGAGTTATGATAATTCAAGAATTTATAAAGAGAGGACTAAAATATTTCATGATTCTATCATACAAAAAAATGAATTTAAACCTGGAAAGAATGTCCTCCTCTTTAAGTCTAGTCTTAAACTCTTTCCTGGAAATCTGAAGTCCAAGTGGTCTGGACCTTTTACTATTGTAAGTGTTCTGAAGAATGAAGCTGTTGGAATTGTGGGTGAAGAAAATAAACCATGTTAGTTAATGGGTAGAGAGTGAAACATTATGTTTAGGGACAACCAAAGGTCTTGGCTTCCTTCACTGTGCTTGAAAACTAATCTTGAATTAAGTCTAGCTGAAGACTATAAAACCTAGCACTACATGGGAGGCAACCCATGGTTTTTCTTTTGTTTTTTACTTTGGCAATATTTTGTGTTGAATAAAGTGTTTCTTTGCTGCTTTTGTTCTTTGTTTTTGGGAAGTCCTTGTTACTGGTTGTTCTGGGTCTCCTGGTTCTGTCTAAGGATGCTGCTTCTTGTGTCAATAAAGGAGTCGAATTCCCATACTATATGGAAATTGAAAAATATATTTTGGGAAGTATTCAACTCATAATTGCTGCATTTATTTTTCTTCTCTTATTGACTTTAAAGTATAAAATCTGCTAAATGTTTTTCCTTAATAAAATATGCTACATATTTTATGAAGATCTGCTACATATCTTTCATACTAGAAAACTTTTTCTGCATGTCACTAAGTTGAATTAAAAAATTCTTCATGTGCCTATTTCTTAAATTTTAATTCATTGATAAATATTTAATTAATCTCTCAGTGTATGAAACTAAGTGTGTGGGGGTACATGCATGCTGGTTATTGTGGGTTCTCATTTAATTTTCTTTTCTAAGGGGTTTTAGGAATACTTTATTTACATGTCATTGAACATATAATTGAATCATGTTTTCTGAATTTTATTACACCTTATTCATTGTGTACCTACAAGATTCATGCTACTGTTTGAACATTCTTGGAAATTATTCGCTGGAATTAAATGTTAATGTGTGTACTTGTTTTGGAACCTACAGTTAAGTTATTCATTGTGGGAAACAATGTATTTGAACTTAAATGTGACCTTTATAAATGTCATAAATCAACTAAATTGAAAATATGTTTTTAACTTTAACTGTTTAATTGTTATTTTCCACTTTAGAAGTCACCTTCAGGGACAAATTTGGGGTTTAAGTGTGGGGGAGGGGGTCAATTCTTGACTATTCTAAACTGGGATTCATTTAAATCCACATAAAAAACCCATCAATTTCCACTACAATTTAAAACTTTGTGTAAAAAAAGGGTAAAAGTTTTCAAAATTCTTTCACAATTTTAGGTTTTACACTGATTTTCAAAAGGTTTTTGCCTATGGCCAGTATTTCTTTGGTAGTTAAGTTTTGTTTTGACTCTGAAATTAATGAGATTGGATGATTAAAGAGTAATATTTCTTAGTGATTTAATTGATATCTTGGTTTATGGGCTATTTTTGAGAATGATATGGGTGATCTGTTTGTGGAGTTATGTTCATAATCATTGGAAGTAGAAATTTTACTTTGATCATAGGTGACTCATTTTTCTTTTAATTATTAAATTAATCATCTTAATGATACAATGTAAATGGTTTTTATATAAATCTTTTGAAACTGGAGTAATCTGGGCATCTGGGATCCCACGGTGAGTCTCTGAGACCCTAGATGCTGGGTGCATTTTTGTTTACTATCATCCCACTGTACACTTTGAATAAGTTCATTGCACAGTTCTAAGCACATGATACAAGGCTTGGGAAAAATAAAATAAAGTGTCTAGGGTCAAAATGATTTCATTAAGGCGAGGGGAATGATAAATGCCAGTTGAAGAAGGGGAAAAATGGATTATATGGGAGTCATTTTTGTTGTATCATTAAGGTGATTCAAAAAAAATATTTATTTTTGGAACCTAAGTGATGAGTCAAATGAAGAGTTATTTTGGTTATGTTTTTAATTCCACTGATAATTGACCCTTTTTCACCCTTGAACTTTTGACTTAAGCCTAGATTGAAGTTAGTCACTAAGTAGTATCAAATATGAGGCATGACATCTTCATTTCCCAATGATTAATAGTTATCTTGATTACCCTCTGTGTATTTGTTCTCAGTAAGATAAAATTTGAACTATTCATTTTTTAAGCCTAATGACAGTCTTGATGTCCTCTGTTGAATGTTCTAGACATGTTAAATTTTGAGCAAAGTCATGAATACCATACATATTTTCTCTCAATGATAATAAAACATGGGATTGTTTGAGGACAAACAATGATTAATTGTGAGGGAATTTGATGTGGCCTTAAAAAAACATGTTTTTCCACATCTTTTTCATTAATTTTTAATGATTTAATTATTTATTTTTTAACTTCTTAATAAATAATGGCACTTTTTTATTTTTATAAATAAATTAATCAAATAATCAACTTTTATAATTAATCATGTGTTTTATGCTTCAAATTAGTCAATTTATGTTTTTTCATTATTTAATAGTCTAAAATCATTATAATTAGTCTGATTTTTTTTTTCATATCTAATAATTTTACATTTACTAGTTATTTAATTAATTTTGTTGTTTCACTTAAATAATGAAGTTTTAATTTAGCATTTCATGTATTAAAAATTAATTAATTTAATAAAACATAATTATTATATGACTTTTAATAATTAATTATTTACTAATTTAATATTTTGAAACAAATTAAATTTATTCAAACTTTATTATATTAATCTTTAACATAATTCAATTTGCCACGAACCAGTCCGATTCGACCCTGAACCGGTCACCCAGGCCAGCCCGTGACAAGTCCTGAGAGGCGTTCCTGATCCTCCCGGGATGGCGACAAGCACCAAGGGAATCAATAGAGTACACAAGGGAATGATTTCTCCCATATACGAACAATTAAACAAACAGTAGGAAGAAATGGACAGCCCAAAATACATTTATATAAAAATTGAACAGAACATTATTTGTACAAGAAACTGAAAGTACAACTAAGCCAACAACTCAACTGACCAAACCCGATAACCAACTAACTCCATGTGACCCCGCTGGTCACTCTCCAACAAAATGATCACATGTCGCCCAAGGCGATCGAACTCAAGCTGAAACCTGCACAAGGGCTAAAAACAGAAGATATAGGCGTGAGTATTAAAACTCAGTAGGTTAGCCCGATATTCTATTCCCAATGCATATACTTTAAAATAAAAGAAAAATAAATTTCAATTTTTAAATACAAATATAATGTTTTGTCTTCAAAATGAGGTCCCATGCTATAAAAAAAATTACCAGACAAAAACTTCCATGTTTTATAAACCAGAATGCTAGTAACAACTTTCAAAGTGGTGCAACTTCAAAATGAAAATAGTTTTCAAGAGGGATGATTTAAATAATTTTAACTTTTAAATAAATCTCACACACTACGGAATTTACCAACCAAACACACCGTATACCTATGGTGAGTACAAAAGATCCAATGAGCACAAGTCACGGGAACACCACTAGGCACTAGTTAGTTGTGAGCCCCAGGTACCTCATATCTCGGTGAAAGTAGCCATAATAAATATCTGTTCTCGTTCAAACAAGCCACTAGTAGGGAGAATAAACATAACCTAGTGGTCCCACAACATCATCATCATCATAGTTTATTTAGTATTGTTATCGTCAAACTTTCTACGTTAAGCAGGGGCCAAACCCCACGGAATCACTAGCATACTAGTAGACGTCTGCCCACCTAGATACCCAGGATTCACTTTAGTGCTCAATCAAGTTACAAATATCATCAAATACACATTTCACATCCAAATTCCATTCCCAAACCATAAAAACACACACATCCCACAAACATTCTTCACATTTCTTTCACGAATCGATAAACCACTAAAAAGTTTTGTAAAACAATCTCAAGGAGTATAACGAGGCCTTGCACATAAAATCCATTAAAAAATGATTTATAAGGCCAAAAACCCATCAATAAAATATTAAACCAGATTTGGAAACCCCAAAACCTATTAATAAATCAATTTCATGGATCATAAAATGTCCCCAAAAGACAGAACATAAAATACAAATGGAAACCATTTAAAAAAAATGCCAAGCGGGCCATTAAGGCTTTCTCAAAACTAAAATATGAAAAAGGTATGAATTTTAATTTTAATAAGTATGTGTATAAAAACCATTTAGATCATAAAAAAACATTCATAAATATTTTATAATACTAAGGTTACATATTCAAAACATAACCATTTTCATAAAGATGTGAAATGGTCCATTTTTGGGGAACTCGGGGCAAAATATGTTGTAAACCAAAACCCATTTGTTTGTAAACAAAATCCAAATTGGAAAGAAATATAAGGACCCAAAAATACCATTTATCATTATTCCAATTAATTTATAAATCCAAACAAATAACTTTTAAATCACACATCACACATAAATGCCAACCGGGCAATTTATCGAACACATGACATGCCTTTTTTAAACAAAACAATTTATTTTTAAGTATATGAGAAGGAATAAAACACCAATTGAATGCCATATTTTATTCAAGATACTTTAACATGTTAAAAATACCATAAAACATATTTTAAACCTCACAAAATAGTTGCAAAAAATAACATAACATTTAAACAAACACTTATTGAGAACTTTCATGACAAAACAACACTACCTTTCACAAAACAATATTAAACAACCACTTTGCACACCAAGAAAATTATAAAAAGGATTAAAAACAATAATAAACATTTATATCAGTTGATGAAAATATTAAAATGATGAAACTTTAATGATAAAGGCATTTTCAAGGGATATCCTACCTCAAATCCTTGGCGTAATTGAAACGCACACCCGAAATCACCCGCCGCGGGTTTATAAACCCTAAAACTATAAAGACTAAACCTAAATGTATATAAAATCTATAAAAAACCATGGGATAACATAAACATAGATCTATAATGACTAGGGGAGACTATAAAACCAAGAAATAATGAAAGGAGGAAGAAGAGGGAGGATAAAGGAGATGGAATCTCACCTTTTCCACTAGAAAACTCTTTGTATTCCATTAGATCTGCAACCCTATAGAAACTTTAATGGGATGAACCTTCTTGTATAGTATTCTAAGGTCTGGAATAACTAGGGAAAGAAGATTTGTGGAAAAAATAGAACGAATTTAATGAGTTATGGGTGAAACAATTTACCTTCTCAATTCTGGACGTTTTGAGGAAACCAGAGAACATTCGTCGTAATCCGAGACCCATATGGGCTACAAATAGGGTAAATCGATAATTTGGGTGAGTATAGGTGTATTTTCTTCGAGGGGAGGTGTAATCACCGAAAAATAATAAAATTTTAATTAGATATAAAAGAAGCAAATTAGTTTTTTTAAAACTGGAAATGAGCCCATGGGCTGACTCAATGCCTAAATAAGTAACCCCAATTCACCATTCTTATGAATTTATATGGGGTCCAAAAGTATTTTTAAGTTTTAATATGTCAGTATATGAAAATTGGTAAGTTTAATGGGTGAAAAAAGATGAAAAATAAAGGAGTTATAAAAGAATAAAATTCGGTTTTTAATATTGGAAATGGGCTCACGGTTGGCCCAAATCATGAAGTAACCACCTTTTCTTCAAAAACTCCTAAACAAGCAATGGGGAATCCAAATTAGGGTGATTAGAAATATATGAAACTTGAAAAATCAAGATTCATCTCACCAAATACCCATAAAAAGAATCATGATTTCCAATGGACCAGATCAAAACAAATACAAAAAAAACTGGGTGTGACAATTCTCCCCACCATTAAAGCTTTCCGCCCCCAGAAATCCATAACACTCTCCAGTTGAAAGATCAACACATAAGGATTACTTAACAACATAATCCAACCTATAAAGATAAGTAAATATAAATCACTAATAATGTAACTTAATACTCTTTCCCAAACAAAACACAACTCACAACCATGTCCGGAGAATCAACGGAATGATGAAGCCACCACCTCCACAACCAAGACAGGAACTAGATTGTCGGGCCTTCTCCCAATGAACCCAATGATCACCAAAACCATAGTTCACTCAAAAAATCCAATTAATTGGGTTGGAGGTGTGAATGGGATACTAACCATTAAATCACAACTACCATATGAAAAATCTTAAAGGAAAGATCTTCGAGACCTGTAGTGGTTCTCCCCACCATTAGAGACCAACTAGAAATGAACAAAAAAAAGAATTCAAAATGAACTAGAATTGGGCCTCACAATCACATGACCATAAAAACTCTCCCAAAACAACCTAAAAACCCATGTTAATATGGTTACAACATGGACATCTAAACCAACTGCTCCCGAACGAAGGGGACAAGAACTGGGCCAAGACTTTTAGCACAGATCTGGACCCCCACCACTCGGGGAGGGGAGGGAAGGGGACCCAATAATTGGGCCATTGAAACTACAAAAGAAGCAAATTAACTACCCAGCACTATCCACCTAAGAATAGGTAACACCAAGACCGCACCTGATTTTCATAGGAGGTCCACACAGGGACATTGATCGAAAACCAACATCCATGAAGGCATAACCATAGACACTGTGTAAGGGGTAAGTCCACCACGCTTGTTGCGACAAAGGGAAATTCAAAGAAATTTGGAACCAAAATATTGACATAGAAACTAACTTACCAAAACAGAGGAGGAAGGATCCTAATCGAGCACTCCACACCTCTGGCGATTTCCTGACTGCGTGAAAAGCTTTACTCCGAGGCCTATGGCTGGAGCCTTGATTCTTGAAGCATCTGCTACACCGCAGTCAGGTGATAAGGATCACACCACTCAAAAAAACTCACTTGCTCACTTAAAAAAACCTTCATGTAAATAGTAAATCATAGATACATATCAAAATTATGTCTCACTCCATACTAGGGTTAGAATAGACAAGGAATACAGTGAAACACATCAACATCATTGAACACAACTGCTATGTCCAAAAGAATTATCACGACCTAGAAGCACTTTTAATAGATCCCAAACAGCTATCTATTCCAACAAATAGGTTAAGGCATCATCAAAAGTGGTGGATTTAACTTTTGAAATGAATCCTCAGGTTGATCAGTAGGAAGGATTTCCAACAGAGAACTATCCATGGCCACATCACAACATCAAACACATCTTTAGAAACCCAATGAAAATTACTCCAAAACCGAGCCACCAACAAGATCTAATCTCAAGATACAACAAGAGTATGAATTCTAGATCACAAGGAAGCTTACGAATTAAAAAACTCTTCTAATACAAAGAAAAAAACTAGCCACATAACCATTGGTTTTTAAAAAAAAGCCACAATTTTTCATCTCAAAACAATTTTGAAAAATAAACTAACTTGGTGGGTTTCCACATTCACTAATGGTGTTTCATCAAGTCTCACCTACATGCACATTTCCATGCCACCCGAGGCATCCAACCACCATTCCATATAGTCCATCCTATCATATATCAAAAAAACCATGCATGCGAGCACCCATGAAAACACATAAGGCTAAAACAAAACAACATCATTCCAAAAATCATTTACCTTCAAATTGAACACCAACCACCAAGTCAAAAACCCTTTTCATATTTTAAAAAAAATCACAATTCATTTAGAACCATTTTCTTAAAAACCTACCCCCTTTTAATTTTTAAAATCTTTTAAAATAACCAAGCCACTCCAAAAAAACCCCTTCCCATTTTTTTAAGATTCAGCGAGGTATATTTTCATAATCTGAGGCCCATTGAGACCAATACCGTTTCTAGGAAAACACCAACCGATCAAAACCAATTTCCAAAAATAATTTATCCGATTAAAAAAATTTAAAATCCCAAAATACCCCATTTAAAACAACGATTCAGAATCACCTTAAAATGATTCACAATTTCAAAACCTTTTATTCCAACAAACCACAAGTTTAGATTATGGATAATCCAATCCCGTTAAATCATTTCCACTTCCCTCCAAATATTTTTACACAAAAACACAACCTTCTAAAACCATTCTTATATTAAATTTTTGAAAACCCCCTTTTTCACTTTTCAAAATCAAAGCCTTCCTTTAAAACCCATTTCAACAATTCTCACACAAGGATTTTCAAAACAAAAATTCTGAATTCAAGAATGTTTAAGGGACCCAAAAAAGGGAACTAGTGTTGGTGGGTGACTTGACCATACAGTTGGCGGCCATATGTCAAACACAACACCAACACAGAGAGACTTATTAGGACCATTACCCAGCTCCACATGTCTTGCCAGGCCCTGCGAGATCACGAAGTCCATTAGTCAGACTCCCCTTGTCATATCCCAAAATCAACCAATCAACAAGAACAAAGGACACTAATAAAACCGAACTTCCCCTGGAAACCTGAGGATTAGAATGAGAAATATTTCGCGACTCTCTTCCTGCACATACCCCTAAAATCCCAAAAATCCTACTCCATCTACCTTGAAATCCACAAAATAAAAAGGGCGCTCTAAAAATAAAGGTCTGCTAAGAGTCGACCTCCTTTTATACCATTCTGTCACGAACCAATTCGAGTCGACCCTAAACCGGTCACCCATGCCAGCCCGCGACAAGTCTCGAGAGGCATTCCCGATCCTCCCGGGATGGCAACAAGAACCAAGGGCATAAATAGAGTACAAAAGGGAATGATATTTACCTTATATGAACAATCAAACAAACAGCGGGAAGAAATAGACAGCCCACAATACATTTATATAAAAATTGAACAGAACATTATTTGTACAAGAAACTGAAAGTACAACAAAGCCAACAACTCAACTAACCAAAACCGATAACCAACTAACTCCATGTGACCTCTCTGGTCTCTCTCCAATATAATGATCACACATCACCCAAGGCGATCGAACTCAAGCTGAAACCTGCACAAGGGCTAAAAACAGAAGAAGACTATAGGCGTGAGTATTAAAACTCAGTAGGTTAGCCTGATATTCAATTCTCAATGCACATCCTTTAAAATATAAGAAACATCAATTTCAATTTTTAAATAGAAATATAATGGTATGTCTTCCAAATGAGGTCCCATGATATAAAAAAAATAACCAGAAAAAACTTTCATGTTTAATAAACAAGAATGCTCGTAACAACTTTCAAAGCGGTGCAACTTGAAAATGAAAATATTTTTCAAGAGGGTTTCTTTAAAGAATTTTAACTTTTAAATAAATCACACACACTACTGAATTTACCAACCAAACACACCGTATACCGATGGTGAGTACAAAATATCCAATGAGCACAAGTCACGAGAACACCCCTAGGCACTAGTTAGTTGTAATCCCCAGGTACCTCATATCTCGGTGAAAGTAACCATAATAAATATCTGTTCTCGTGCACAGGAGCCACTAGTAGGGAGAATACCCATAACCTAGTGGTACCCCAACACACTACTACAAATACAGTCATTAACAGCGCTAAAAACGGGCTTTAACAGCGCTTCTTTAGCGCTGAAAAATGCCCTCTCTGCTGCTCTGATAAATCTGTAGCAGCACACCCGAACACTTGCAAAAAAAACAGCATCTCAATAAGACAATTAAAGAAAGTATACCCATACAAAATTAACTCATAAATCATAAGAAAATTAGACCAAGAATACCCATACAACAATTATACCTGTACACCATTAACAAATAATTTATAAGTTAATCAAGTACTTAAAGAAATCAATTCAGAATTCAGGGGGTTTGGGGGATGTTCAAGGGTGTGGGGTGGCTATCCAAGGGGGGTAGGGGGTGTCCAGGGGGCTTTCGAGTTCAATCCTAAGGCTCCACATGGGTGTGTTTTATCAATACATAAATCTTTGGACTTTTCTCTATCCACTATGCATCATGTTCTCAACCTCAAATAAGTTATAAGGTTTGTACACACATTGAGGTGCACATACTTGGGGGGGGGGGATGAATCTCATTAATAAACCCCCAATATTAAACCTGTAATAGGCTATTGTAAGTTCATGATCAGGAAATATGTACAACCTAGTTAAGAAAGAAATGGAATAAAACTAATAAAAAAATCATCATTGATCCTCAAATCCATGACCATGATTAAACCCAAATTAATTTTCCAAGTGCTGAACTTTTACCAAGCATTTCACAAGGATCGTTTCGACATTATAAAAATATAGTTTGACCATATTCTACCCCATCTACATCAAGACACATTGATTCTCAAGTATTAAAGCTTGATCAAACATACCGACTTCATCCAATGTTAGGGTTTCTCTAAGTACATCATAGGAACCACACAAAACATATAATATACCATGGTCTCCCCACTATATACATAATTATCATTGACCTCCAATATGTGAGTTTTATTTATACTCCATCATGGAAATCCACTTATGGGAGTTTTATCATCCAGGGAATACCCTCAACAGTATCTCAGACCACCTATATGTGTTCTTCCAATTTCGAGGCATAAGACCTACAAGGATCTCATCCCTATACTATGGGAGTACCCTTATTTAGGAAATAATACTAAAAAGCATATATGTTTTACCATATGGGAGTATTATCATCCAAATAATAATCCCTAGAAGCATATCATCCCTTCAATATAGGTGTATTATCATTTGAGGCATAATCTATATAATCATATTAGCCCTCCCCTATGGGATTATTTTCATTTAGTGAATATTCCCGATAAGAATCTCATCCCACTCCTATGGCTGTATTATCATTTGGGTAATAATACCTATATACATCTCATCCCTCCCCTATGAGAGTATTCTCATTTAAGGAATAAGACCCATAAGCATATCCACCCCCCCAAATGGGAGTATTTTCATCTAGATATAATCCCATAAGTATCATAGACCCAAACACATGATCACCCTAGTATAACAGGACAACCATGACTTGATATATATGAGGCCCCTGATATATCACATGCCATGACCCCCCATTTAAAATATCAATGCAATCCGAATGCGGTTGGTCAGATTTCCGTAGGTCAGTTGTTGTTTTCAAATAAAATCGTTTCCATTTTAAACAAAATAGAGATCCTTTGAGTTCTGGTGGCCACAATGTGCCTCAGATTGAGGCGGGGTTGACTCTTACACATCACCAAGGACCCTTGGATCGTTCTTATAAAATATCAATGCAATCCGAATGCGTTTGGTCAGATTTCCATATGCCAGTTGTTGTTTTCACTTAAAATAGTGTCCATTTTAAACAAGAGAGACCCTTTGAGTGCTAGCGGCCATGCTGTGCCCCAGATTGAGGCAGGGTTGACTTTTACACGTCACCAAGGACCCTTGGATCGTTCTTATAAAAGATCAATGCAATCTGAATGCGTTTTGTTGGATTTTCATAGGTCAGTTGTTGTTTTCACTTAAAATCTTGTCAATTTTAAACAAAATAGAGACCCTTTGAGTGATAGCGGCCACAACATGCCTCATATTGAGGCGGGGTGGACTCATGCATGTCACCAAAGACCCTTGGATAGTTCTTGTAAAGGATCAATGCAATCTGAATGCATTTGGTTAGACTTCTGTAGGTCAGTTTTTTTTCAATTAAAATTGTGTCCATTTTAAACAAAATAGAGACCCTTTGAGTGCTAGCGGCCACACCGGGCCTCGGATTGAAGCAGGTTTGACATTTACACGTCATCAAGGACCCTTGGATCATTCTTATAAAAGACCAATTCAATCCAAAGGCATTTGGTCGGATTTCCGTAGGTCAGTTGTTGTTTTCAATTAAAATCGTGTCCACTTTAAACAAGAGAGACCCTTTGATTGATACCGGCCACACCGTGCCTCATATTGAGGCGGTGTTGACTCTTACACATCCCCAAGGACCCTTGGATCGTTCTTATAAAATATCAATGCAATCCGAATGCGTTTGGTTGGATTTCCGTAGGTCAGTTGTTGTTTTCACTTAAAATCTTGTCCATTTTAAAAAAAATAGAGACCCTTTGAGTGATAGCGGTCACACCATGCCTCCTATTGAGGAGGGGTTGACTCATACACATCACCAAGGACCCTTGTATCGTTCTTATAAAATATCAATGAAATCTGAATGCATTTGGTCATATTTCCGTAGGTCAGTTGTTGTTTTCAATTAAAATCATGTCCATTTTAAACAAGAGAGACCCTTTGAGTGCTACCTGCAACACCGTGCTTGGATTGAGGTGGGGTTGACTCGTACACATCACCAAGGACCCTTGGATCATTCTTATAAAATATCAATACAATCTGAATGTGTTTGGTCAGATTTCCATAGGCCAGTTGTTGTTTTCACATAAAATCGTGTCCATTTTAAGCAAAATAGAGACCCTTTGAGTGCTAACGGCCACACCGTGCCTCGGATTGAGGAAGGGTTTCCTCGTACATGTCACCAAGGACCAGTGGATCGGTCTTATAAAATATCAATGCAATCCAAATGCGTTTTTTCAGATTTCCACAGGTCAGTTGTTCTTTTCAATTAAAATCGTGTCCATTTTAAACAAGAGAGGCCCTTTGAGTGCTAGCGGCCACACCATGCATTGGATTGAGGCGGGGTTGACTCATACACATCACCAAGGACCCTAGGATCGTTCTTATAAAATATCAAGGCAATCCAAATGCATTTGGTCATATTTACGTAGGTCAGTTGTTGTTTTCAATTAAAATCGTGTCCATTTTAAACAAAATAGAGACTCTTTGAGTGCTAGTGGCCACACCGTGCCTCGGATTGAGGCGGGGTTGACTCGTACACGTCACCAAGGACCCTTGGATCGTTCTTATAAAAGATCAATGCAATCTGAATGTGTTTGGTCAGATTTTTGTAGGTTAGTTGTTGTTTTCAATTAAAATTGTGTTCATTTTAAACAGAATAGAATCCCTTTGAGTGATAGCGGCCACACCGTGGCTTAGATTGAGGAAGGGTTTACTCGTACACATCACCAAGGACCCTTGGATAATTATTATAAAAGATAAATTCAATTCAAAGGCGTTTGGTGAGATTTCCGTAGGTCAGTTGTTGTTTTCAATTAAAATCATGTCCACTTTAAACAAGAGAGACCCTTTGAGTGATAGCTGCCACACCATGCCTTATATTGAGGCGATGTTGACTCTTACACATCACCAAGGACCCTTGAATCGTTCTTATAAAAGATAAATTCAATCTGAACACATTTGGTTGGATTTCCGTAGGCCAGTTTTTGTTCTCACTTAAAATCTTGTCCATTTTAAACAAAATAGAGACCCTTTGAGTGATAGCGGCCACAACGTGCCTCGGATTGAGGTGAGGTTGACTTGTACACATCACCAAGGGCCCTTGTATAGTTCTTATAAAAGATCAATGAAATCCGAATGCGTTTGGTCGGATTTCCATAGGTCAGTTGTTGTTTTCAATTAAAATCGTGTCCATTTTAAACAAGAGAGACCCTTTGAGTGCTAGCGGCCACACTGTGCCTTGGATTGAGTTAGGGTTGACTCGTAGACATCACCAAGGACCCTTGGATCGTTCTTATAAAATATCAATGCAATCTGAATGCATTTGGTCAGATTTTTGTAGGTCAGTTTTTGTTTTCACTTAAAATCGTGTCCATTATAAACAAAATAGAGACCCTTTGAGTGCTAGTGGCCACACTGTGCCTTATATTGAGGTGAGGTTTCATCTTACACATCACCAAGGACCCTTGGATCATTATTATAAAATATCAATGCAATCTGAATGCGTTTGGTCGGATTTCCGTAGGTCAGTTGTTGTTTTCAATTAAAATTGTGTCCATTTTAAACAAGAGAGACCCATTGAGTGCTAGCGGCCACACCTTGCCTTGGATTGAAGCAGGGTTTACTCGTACACGTCCCCAAGGACCCTTGGATCTTTCTTATAAAATATCAAGGCAATCCTAATGTTTTTGTTTGGATTTATGTAGGTCAGTTGTTGTTTTCAATTAAAATCGTGTCCATTTTAAACAAGAGAAACCCTTTGAGTGCTAGCAGCCACACCATCCCTAAGATTGAGGCGGAGTTGACTCATACATGTCACTAATGACCCATGAATCATTATTATAAAATATCAAGGCAATCCGAATGTGTTTGGTTGGATTTCCGTAGTTCAGTTGTTATTTTCAATTAAAATCATGTCCATTTTAAACAAGAGAGACCCTTTGAGTGCTAGCAGCCACACTGTCCCTCATATTGAGGCGGGGATGACTCGTACACATCACCAAGGAATCTTGGATCGTTCTTATAAAATATCAATGCAATCCGAATGCGTTTGGTCATATTTCTGTGGGTCAGTTGTTCTTTTCACTTAAAATCGTGTCCATTTTAAACAAAATAGAGACCCTTTGAGTTCTATAGGCCACACCGTGCCTTGGATTGAGGCAGGGTTTCCTCTTACACGTCACCAAGGAACCTTGGATCATTATTATAAAATATTAATGCAATCCAAATGTGTTTGGTCAGATTTCCATAGGTCAGTTGTTGTTTTTAATTAAAATCATGTCCATTTTAAACAAGAGATAACCTTTGAGTGCTAGCGGGCACACCGTGCCTCAGATTGAGGAAGGGTTGACTCTTACATGTCACCAAGGACCCCTGGATTGTTATTTTATAAGATCAAGGCAATCCGAATGCATTTGGTTAGATTTCCATAGGTCAGTTATTGTTTTAATTTAAAATCGTGTCCATTTTAAACAAGAGATACCCTTTGAGTGCTAGCGGCCAAACTTTCCCTCGGATTGAGGTGGGGTTGACTCATACACATCACCAAGGACCCTTGGATCTTTCTTATAAAAGATCAATGCAATAAAAATGCGTTTGGTCGGATTTCGGTAGGTCAGTTGTAGTTTTCACTTAAAATCAGGTCCATTTTAAACAAGAGAGACCTTTTGAGTGCTAGTGGCCACACCGTGCCTTAGATTGAGGAAAGGTTGACTCTTACACATCACCAAGGACCCTTGGATCGTTCTTATAAATGATCAATGCAATCCGAATGCGTTTGGTCAGATTTCCGTAGGTCAGTTGTTGTTTTCACTTAAAATCATGTTCATTTTAAACAAAGTAGAGACCCTTTGAGTGCTAGCGGCCACACCGTGTCTTAGATTGAAGAAGGGTTGACTTTTACATGTCTCCAAGGACCCTTGGATGGTTTTTATAAATGATCAATGCAGTCTGAATGCGTTTGGTCAGATTTCCGTAGGTCAGTTGTTGTTTTCACATAAAATCGTGTCCATTTTAAACAAGAGAGACCGTTTGAGTGTTAGCGGCCACACTGTGCCTCAGATTGTGGCGGGGTTAACTCTTACACATCACCAAGGACACATGGATCGTTCTTATAAATGATCAATGCAATCCGAATGCGTTTGGATGGATTTCTGTAGGTCAGTTGTTGTTTTCACTTAAAATCTTGTCCATTTTAAACAAAATAGAGACCCTTTGAGTGCTAGCGGCCACACCGTGCCTCGGATTGGAGCGGGGTTGACTCGTACATGTCACCAAGGACCCTTGGATCGTTATTATAAAATATCAATGTAATCCGAATGTGTTTGGTTGGATTTCCATAGGTCAGTTGTTGTTTTCACTTAAAATCATGTCCATTTTAAACAAGAGAGACCCTTTGAGTCCTAGAGACCACACCGTGCATCAGATTGAGGCGGGGTTGACTTGTAAATGTCACCAAGGACCTTTTTATCGTTATTATAAAATATCAATGCAATCTGAATGTGTTTGGTCAGATTTCCGTATGTCAGTTGTTGTTTTCACTTAAAATCGTGTCCATTTTAAACAAAATAGAGACCCTTTGAGTTCTAGCGGCCACATTGTGCCTTGGTTTGAGGCGGGGTTGACTCGTACACGTCACCAAGGACCCTTGGATCGTTTTTATAAAAGATCAATGCAATCTAAATGAGTTTGGTCAGATTTCTGTAGGTCAGTTATTGTTTTCTCTTAAAATCGTGTCCATTTTAAACAAAATAGAGACCCTTTGAGTGATAGCGGCCACACCGTCCCTTGGATTGAGGCGGGGTTGACTCGTACACGTCACCAAGGACCCTTGGATTTTTCTTATAAATGATAAAGTCAATCCTAATGCATTTGGTCGTATTTACGTAGGTCAGTTGTTGTTTTCACTTAAAATCGTGTACATTTTAAACAAAATAGATACCCTTTGAGTGGTTTAGCATTCTTGCATGTTGCTGGTGTATATCATCTATTAAAATGGGAAAATGAGTCATTGGAGAAAGGCTGTTTTATTTAATAACAATTACAATTATCCTACGAACATTTACATACAACAATGTTTCATCTTTTGATCCCCTTAACCCCTCTCAAAAATGACCACAAATTGTACATGTCCCCAAGTCAGATCTTCATTGTATTTATATACAATCTTCCATCATGTATGTGGCCTACTCGTTTCTGAACACATCTATATCGTCTTGTGAGTATGAGGCTTTTTGACAGTCAGATTAGTACTGCAAAATAAAAAAATAAAGAATTAATTAATAACATAAACAAACTAGTAGTTGTTTTTAAAAATACCTCTTTAGGGATGCTAGTTTTATGATGAAAAATGATCTCTTTCATAAATTTACAAGCATAATAACTGAAATCATTATCGTTTGTTTGTTTTGGACACTGCAAAAAAATTGATCACTAGGAGAATAAGTAACTTATGTTGAGATGTGTTTGGATAGTGAAATTTTATTATATATACCCTGATATTTGTCCTGACGTAGAACTTGCTCGCCTCCCTATGCTTAGCCCCTGTCCCCATTCCTTTTTTATAGGATAATGATACACCTCCCTATCATAACAGAATCCTCAGTAAAAGATAATATAAATTATATTACTTGACATTTAGACCTAAAACGTAAGATGTAGTGTCTTACAGATTCACAAACTCTATCATGTGTGGTCGGTTTGATAGATATCACTACTGTAAATAAGGCCATTAGCGACCACCATTGGCGGTCGCTAAAGGTCTTTAGCGGCCGCGCAGAGACCGCCATTGGCGGTCACTGTTGCCTCGTCGCTAGAGGCTTTTAGCGACCGCCATTGGCGGTCGCTATAGACGACCGGCAGATCGGCCTTCAGCGACCGCTTGGCGGTCGCTGAAGGCCCTCTATCGGGCACCCTATAGCGACCGCCTATGGCGGTCGCTATTCTAAAAAAAAAAAATTTAATTTTTTTTATTGAATTGAATATATAAATATATATATATATATATATATAAAAATATTCATATATATACTATTAAATACAATATTTTAAATATATATATATATAATATTTTAAATGTTTTAATATATATTTAATATATATATAATATCAAATCATTGTGCTATAATAATTTAAAAACTTCGATTCAAGAAATAATCTCATTTCAGGTCTTTCAGAGCACGTTTGCTCCGAATGGGACCGCCGCACGCCGTTTTAGTGTTTTATGGCGCCGGAAACGCGTTTCCGGCCGCCGCGGTCACACGGCACCTCCGAATGAGGTGCCGTCTGGCCGACCATTTCACAATTCACGCCCCGGATGTTGTCGTACGGTTTCGTGGCATTCGGAGGTCGTTCGGGTGGTTTTGACCCCCCAACGCGCCATTTCAGCGCGCGCCGCGCTGCTGAAAACGACACAATCGGACGTGCCGTGCGCACCGCACTTCCGATGGACGTGCGGCCTCCTCCTGCATCTCAGGAATAATATTTCTATCGTTCCCGTGCAGTTTCAGGTCGTTCGGAGCACGTTTGCTCCGAATTGGACCGCCGCACGCCGTTTTGGTGTTTTAGGGCGCCAGAAACGCGTTTCCGGCTGCCGCGGTCAAACGGCACCTCCGAATGAGGTGCCTTCTAGCCGACCATTTCAAAATTCACGCCCCGGATGTTGTCGTACGGTTTCGTGGAATTCGGAGGTCGTTCGGGTGGTTTTGACCCCCCAACACGCCATTTCAGCGCGCGCCGCGCTGCTGAAAAGGACACAATCGGACGTGCCGCGCGCACCGCACGTTCGATGGACGTGCGGCCTCCTCCTGCATCTCAGGAATAATATTTCTATCGTTCCCGTGCGGTTTCAGGTCTTTCGGAGCACGTTTGCTCCGAATGGGACCGCCGCACGCCGTTTTGGTGTTTTATGGCGCCAGAAACGCGTTTCCGGCCGCCGCGGTCACACGGCACCTCCAAATGAGGTGCCGTCTAGCCTACCATTTTACAATTCACGCCCTAGATGTTTTCGTACGGTTTCGTGGCATTCGGAGGTCGTTCGGGTGGTTTTGACCCCCCAACGCGCCATTTCAACGCGCGCCGCGCTGCTGAAAACGACACAATCGGACGTGCCGCGCGCACCGCACGTCCGATAGATGTGCGGCCTCCTCCTGCATCTCAGGAATAATATTTCTATCGTTCCCGTGCGGTTTCAGGTCGTTCGGAGCACGTTTGCTCCGAATTGGACCGCCGCACGCCGTTTTGGTGTTTAATGGCGCCGGAAACGCGTTTCCGGCCACCGCGGTCACACGACACCTCCGAATGAGGTGCCCTCTGGCCGACCATTTCACAATTCACGCCCCGGATGTTGTCGTACGGTTTCGTGGCATTCGGAGGTCGTTCGGGTGGTTTTGACCCCCCAACGCGTCATTTCAGCGCGCGCCGCGCTGCTGAAAACGACACAATCGGACGTGCCGCGCGCACCGCACGTCCGATGGACGTGCGGCCTCCTCCTGCATCTCAGGAATAATATTTCTATCGTTCCCGTGCGGTTTCAGGTCGTTCGGAGCACGTTTGCTCCGAATTGGACCGTCGCACGCCGTTTTGGTGTTTTAGGGCGCCGGAAAGGCATTTCCGACCGCCGCGGTCAAACACCACCTCCGAATGAGGTGCCGTCTGGCCGACCATTTCACAATTCACGCCCGGATGTTGTTGTACGGTTTCGTGGCATTCGGAGGTCGTTCGGGTGGTTTTGACCCCCCAACGCGCCATTTCAACGCGCGCCGCGCTGCTGAAAACGACACAATCGGACGTGCCGCGCGCACCGCCCGTCCGATGGACGTGCGGCCTCCTCCTGCATCTTAGGAATAATATTTCTATCATTCCCGCGTGGTTTCAGGTCTTTCGGAGCACGTTTGCTCCGAATGGGACCGCCGCACGCCGTTTTGGTGTTTTATGGCGCCGGAAACGCGTTTCCGGCCGCTGCGGTCACACGGCACCTCCGAATGAGGTGCCCTATGGCCGAACATTTCAAAATTCACGCCCTGGATGTTTTCGTACGGTTTCGTGGCATTCGGAGGTCGTTCGGGTGGTTTTGACCCCCCAACGCGCCATTTCAGCGCGCGCCGCGCTGCTGAAAACGACACAATCGGACGTGCCGCGCGCACCGCACGTCCGATGGACGTGCAGCCTCCTCCTGCATCTCAGGAATAATATTTCTATCGTTCCCGTGCGGTTTCAGGTCGTTCGGAGCACGTTTGCTCCGAATGGGACCGCCGCACGCCGTTTTGGTGTTTTATGGCACCGGAAACGCGTTTCCGGCCGCCGCGGTCACACGGCACCTCCGAATGAGGTTCCGTCTGGCCGACCATTTCAAAATTCACGCCCCGGATGTTGTTGTACGGTTTCGTGGCATTCGGAGGTCGTTCGGGTGGTTTTGACCCCCCAACCCGCCATTTCAGCGCGCGCCGCGCTGCTGAAAACGACACAATCGGACGTGCCGCGCGCACCGCACGTCCGATGGACGTGCGGCCTCCTCCTGCATCTTAGGAATAATATTTCTATCATTCCCGTGCGGTTTCAGGTCGTTCGGAGCACGTTTGCTCTGAATTGGACCGTCGCACGCCGTTTTGGTGTTTTAGGGCGCCGGAAACGCGTTTCCGGCCGCCGCGGTCAAACGGCACCTCCGAATGAGGTGCCGTCTGGCCGACCAGTTCAGAATTCACGCCCCGGATGTTGTCGTACGGTTTCGTGGCATTAGGAGGTCGTTCGGGTGGTTTTGATCCCCCAACGCGCCATTTCAGCGCGCGCCGCGCTGCTGAAAACGACACAATCGGACGTGCCGCGCGCACCGCACGTCCGATGGACGTGCGGCCTTCTCCTGCATCTCAGGAATAATATTTCTATCGTTTCCGTGCGGTTTCAAGTCGTTCGGAGCACGTTTGCTCCGAATTGGACCGCCGCACGCCGTTTTGGTGTTTTAGGGCGCCAGAAACGCGTTTCCGGCCGTCGCGGTCAAACGACACCTCCGAATGAGGTTCCTTCTGGCCGACCATTTCACAATTCACGCCCCGGATGTTTTCGTACGGTTTCGTGGCATTCGGAGGTCGTTCGGGTTGTTTTGACCCCCCAACGCGCCATTTCAGCGCGCGCCGCGCTGCTGAAAAGGACACAATCGGACGTGCCGCGCGCACCGCACGTCCGATGGACGTGCGGCCTCCTCCTGCATCTCAGGAATAATATTTCTATCGTTCCCGTACGGTTTCAGGTCGTTCGGAGCACGTTTGCTCCGAATTGGACCGTCGCACGCCGTTTTGTTGTTTTAGGGCGTCGGAAACGCGTTTCCGGCCGCCGCGGTCAAACGGCACCTCCGAATGAGGTGCCGTCTGGCCGACCATTTCACAATTCACGCCCCAAATGTTGTCGTACGGTTTCATGGCTTTCGGAGGTCGTTCGGGTGGTTTTGACCCCCCAACGCGCCATTTTAGCGCGCGCCGCGCTGCTGAAAACGACACAATCGGACGTGCCGCGCGCACCGCACGTCCGATGGACGTGCGGCCTCCTCCTGCATCTCAGTAATAATATTTCTATCGTTCCCGTGCGGTTTCAGGTCGTTCGGAGCACGTTTGCTCCGAATTGGACCGCCGCACGCCGTTTTGGTGTTTTAGGGCGTTGGAAACGCGTTTCCGGCCGCCGCGGTCAAACGGCACCTCCGAATGAGGTGCCGTCTGGCCGACCATTTCACAATTCACACCCCGGATGTTAGCGTACGTTTTCGTGGCATTCGGAGGTCGTTGGGGTGGTTTTGACCCCCCAACGCGCCATTTCCGCGCGCCGCGCTGCTGAAAATGACACAATCGGACGTGCCGCGCGCACCGCACGTTCGATGGACGTGCGACCTCCTCCTGCATCTTAGGAATAATATTTCTATCATTCCCGTGCGGTTTCAGGTCTTTCGGAGCACGTTTGCTCCGAATGGGACCGCCGCACGCCGTTTTGGTGTTTTATGGCGCCGGAAACGCGTTTCCGGCCGCTGCGGTCACACGACACCTCCGAATGAGGTGCCGTCTGGCCGACCATTTCACAATTCATGCCCCAGATGTTGTCGTACGGTTTCGTGGCATTCGGAGGTCGTTCGGGTGGTTTTGACCCCCCAACGCGCCATTTCAGCGCGCGTCGCGCTGCTGAAAACGACACAATCGGACGTGCCGCGCGAACCGCACGTCCGATGGACGTGCGTCCTCCTCCTGCATCTCAGGAATAATATTTCTATCATTCCCGTGCGGTTTCAGGTCGTTCGGAGCACGTTTGCTCCGAATGGGACCGCCGCATGCCGTTTTGGTGTTTTTTGGCGCCGGAAACGCGTTTCCGGCCGCCGCGGTCACACGACACCTCCGAATGAGGTGCCGTCTGGCCGACCATTTCAAAATTCACGCCCCGGATGTTTTTGTACGGTTTCGTGGCATTCGAAGGTCGTTCGGGTGGTTTTGACCCCCCAACGCGTCATTTCAGCGCGCGCCGCGCTGCTGAAAACGACACAATCGGACGTGCCGCGCGCACCGCACGTCCGATGGATGTGCGGCCTCCTCCTGCATCTCAGGAATAATATTTCTATCATTCCCGTGCGGTTTCAGGTCGTTCGGAGCACGTTTGCTCCGAATTGGACCGCTGCACGCCGTTTTGGTGTTTTAGGGCGCCGGAAACGCGTTTCCGGCCGCCGCGGTCAAACGGCACCTCCGAATGAGGTGCCGTCTGGCCGACCATTTCAGAATTCACGCCCCGGATGTTGTCGTACGGTTTCGTGGCGTTCGGAGGTCGTTCGGGTGGTTTTGACCCCCCAACGCGCCATTTCAGCGCGCGCCGCGCTGCTGAAAACGACACAATCGGACGTGCCGCGCGCACCGCATGTCCGATGGACGTGCGGCCTTCTCCTGCATCTCAGGAATAATATTTCTATCGTTTCCGTGCGGTTTCAGGTCGTTCGGAGCACGTTTGCTCCGAATTGGACCGCCGCACGCCGTTTTGGTGTTTTAGGGCGCCGGAAACG
This sequence comes from Viscum album, assembly GCA_963277665.1. Lineage (NCBI taxonomy): Eukaryota > Viridiplantae > Streptophyta > Magnoliopsida > Santalales > Viscaceae > Viscum > Viscum album. The sequence continues at coordinate 241,139,069 of OY728167.1, read as the reverse complement.
CGTTTCCGGCCGCCGCGGTCAAACGGCACCTCCGAATGAGGTTCCTTCTGGCCGACCATTTTACAATTCACGCCCCGGATGTTGTCGTACGGTTTCGTGGCATTCGGAGGTCGTTCGGGTTGTTTTGACCCCCCAACGCGCCATTTCAGCGCGCGCCGCGCTGCTGAAAAGGACACAATCGGACGTGCCGCGCGCACCGCACGTCCGATGGACGTGCGGCCTCCTCCTGCATCTCAGGAATAATATTTCTATCGTTCCCATACGGTTTCAGGTCGTTCGGAGCACGTTTGCTCCGAATTGGACCGCCGCACGCCGTTTTGGTGTTTTAGGGCGCCGGAAACGCGTTTCCGGCCGCCGCGGTCAAACGGCACCTCCGAATGAGGTTCCGTCTGGCCGACCATTTCACAATTCACGCCCCGGATGTTGTCGTACGGTTTCGTGGCATTCGGAGGTCGTTCGGGTGGTTTTGACCCCCCAACGCGCCATTTCAACGCGCGCCGCGCTGCTGAAAACGACACAATCGGACGTGCCGCGCGCACCGCACGTCCGATAGACGTGTGGACTCCTCCTGCATCTCAGGAATAATATTTCTATCGTTCCCGTGCGGTTTCAGGTCGTTCGGAGCACGTTTTCTCCGAATTGGACCGCCGCACGCCGTTTTGGTGTTTAATGGCGCCAGAAACGCGTTTCCGGCCACCGCGGTCACACGACACCTCCGAATGAGGTGCCGTCTGGCCAACCATTTTACAATTCACGCCCCGGATATTTTCGTACGGTTTCGTGGCATTCAGAGGTTGTTCGGGTGGTTTTGACCCTCCAACGCGCCATTTCAGCGCGCGTCGCGCTGCTGAAAAGGACACAATCGGGGGGCTGTACGGGGGTGCGGGGGGCTGTACGGGGGTGGCGGGGGGCTGTACGGGGGTGCGGGGGGGTGTACGGGGGTGCGGGGGGGGGGGGGGGGGGGGGGGGCTGTACGGTGGTGTCGGGGGGCTGTACGGGGGTGAGGGGGGCTGTACGGGGGTGGCCGAGGGCTGTACGGGGGTGTGGGGGGGGGGGGGCTGTACGGGGGTGCGGGGGGGCTGTACGGGGGTGAGGGGGGCTGTACGGGGGTGGCGAAGGGCTGTTCGGGGGTGCGGGGGGCTGTACGGGGGTGGCGGGGGGGGCCTGTACGGGGGTGGCGGGGGGCAGTACGGGGGTGCGGGGGGTTGTACGGGGGTGCGAGGGGGGGGGGGGGGGGGGGGGCTGTACGGTGGTGTCGGGGGGCTGTACGGGGGGTGAGGGGGGCTGTACGGGGGTGGCGGGGGGCTGTACGGGGGTGCGGGGGGGGGGGGGGGGCTGTACGGGGGTGCCGGGGGCTGTACGGGGGTGAGGGGGGTTGTACGGGGGTGGCGGAGGGCTGTTCGGGGGTGTGGGGGGGCTGTACGGGGGTGCGGGGGGCTGTACGGGGGTGCGGGGGGGGGGGGGGGGGGGCTGTACGGGGGTGCGAGGGGCTGTACGGGGGTGCGGGGGGCTGTACGGGGGTGCGGGGGGGCTGTACGGGGGTGCGGGGGGGCTGTACGGGGGTGCGGGGGGCTGTACGGGGGTGCGGGGGGCTGTACGGGGGTGCGGGGGGCTGTACGGGGGTGCGGGGGGCTCTCCGGGGGTGCAAAGGCCATCCCATTGATTACAAAAGTGAAAAATAAAAGTGATAACATCTAATTAATACATATTTCTTTTATCGATACCATACAGAAATTTATAAAAAATATATTGGATAATACATAATCTATAATATCAGATTTATTGATCTGTTGGAATTAGTTCCACTTTTTCAAATGTAGAATCATTCAAGATTATCTGATCAAAAACTCAATATGTGTATAAAATATTTAAAAGACCACCAAGGATGGTAATAATGCATTACTTAAATGAATAAATACAGTACATCAATGTCAACCCTACCAGTAAAAACAAAAAACATATCTCGTGAATATATGGTGCGTCACGCATTGCCATCACTGCTACCTCCTTCTGGTGGGCTAGGTGCCTACAACAAATAAACATTATAAATATTTTAATAACAAAAATAATTTAAATTAAATAAATAAATACAGTATATACCTGCGTCGTATGATCCCCTGTACCATCAGCTCGACGCACATATTCCCGCAGTGCTCTAACCTCAGCGGTCAATTGCGCATTTGTCTCCTCAGAAGCGCGCAGCCGTGCCTCAAAATCTGACATCTGCTGTGTCATATGAGCAACAGCAGGACCGACAACCGCAGCGCGTGACACTACAGAACGAGGAATCCCTGCTCCATAGGTCAAACTATAGCCATGCCCGTCCTGACCAATAATGCGATGAAAGATCTCATCCCGTCGCATGGGAAGCTGTCGCTGGTCCTCTGGCAGATGTTCTAACTCAGCTTCAAATTGATCCTGTGAAATATTTAAATATATATAAATATATATATGTTAATATATAGATTTATGTAATTATTGGTAAGTACAGACACTTACTATCAATGCTGCAACCTCTGGATCATTGCGATCACGAGTCCTTATCCACACCGACATTTTTTCAGTTGCTGCACCTTGCCCTCGCAACTGTATATTAAAAGAATATAAACACAAAACCATAATAATTAATAAATTAAAAAATGAATAATAAATACCTCATGTCGGATCTGAGACACGTGACGAGTCCCGAGCCTGTGAGCTGGTCCCTGCAACGCTCGATTCTCCGAATGGCGTGTTGACACCTCCTACATTCAATTCATTCAAATTTAAAACAAATCACATATTCTTGAAAATATATATACAGCAAAATAATTAATATACAAACCGCAACACCCTCAGTAGACCAATATGCAACCAAGTCACGCCACTGAGCCGGGAGGACACCTCTCGGGACTTTTTCCAAAATATCAAGGGCACCCACATTTGGTACCCAGTGGTCCCTCTTCACTTTGCCTTTATAATCTTTCCACAGCTTACGACATTTTCTCATATACACAGGCCGAAACTCTTCAGGGCATACTTTCAAATTTTTCTATAATGAAAATAATCAAACATATTAGTATTATTTATAAATAGAAAATAAAGTAAAATTATTTTCTTACCTGAACCTCCCTCCATAGACGATCTAATGTGTCCTGAGGGATAGAATCCCAATCACGCGTGGTCAATGGAAATCGATGTGGGTCACGTATGATATGACCCAGCTGACGAATAAATGCCGGGGCATTCGGTCCCACGGGATGAAACACCTCATCAAATGAAACATCTATCGTCGTGTCGGAATTCCATGATAATATGCCACGACCAGGGCCTCTCCTGCGAGAGGAAGAAGCACCCGAGTCTGATCCTGTTGAAAACAATTTTATATATAAATTGACAAATGTTATATATATATATATATATATATATATATATATGTCAATTACATAAAAAATATAGACAATGACATTCAAACATACCTCGACCCTGAGACGTAGATGCCTGATAGAGAAAATATTTTCAATTAATTTATATTAAATATCATTTTTTTAAACCCACAAAATTGTTCCTCTAAGATGAATTGTTTCATTTTTTTGATAATGGTGTTATTTTGAGCTGAATAGTAAAAATTGGCCATTTTGGATTTTTAACAGTTTTAAATTATTTTGGTAGTTTGGCCATAACATTATCTACACTGATCCAAATTGAAAAATTCTTTCTTTTGCAGATTCTAAAAATCCAGGGATTCATTTAATATATTTGGACCAAAATCTGAATCGGCCATATGGAAGCTCAAAAGAAGCTCACAAGTTATATCAAGAAAACTGTTTTCAGTTCTGCCTAGTTTTGATGTGGGATCCATAACTCATCCACTGTGGGGCCAAAGCTTGTGAAATTCGGTGGGTGGACGCGCAAGGAGTTTTTGAGCATCTTTGATGAAGGAATCACCGAGTGAAGTGGCCGTTTATTGGGCCATTAAATCACCCTAATCCGGAGGAGTTCGTTTTGGAGAGTCTGACTGGACAGAATAAATTCTTATAGTAAAACGGCCATAACTCTCGGAATACATGTCCAAATCTGCTGAAATTTTTAGGGGACACGGCCAAGGGAATTATGAACAACATTCATGAAGGGCTCAACGCGTGAAGATGTCATTTAATGGGGATAAAACGCGTCGACATTCGTGGGAAGAATTCTGGCTATAAAAGGAGGAGAGCTCCACCTTCTCAAAGCATCCATTTTTCCACCCCATTCCTTCTGGGACACCAAGAAGGAGAAATTTTCATCTTTTTATTTTATTTATTTTCTTTTTCATTGTTTTGTAATTCCTTCTTCTTCCCCATTCAACTCGATTACCCTTACCATGGTGGGGTAAACTTTTGGAGTGATTGGGGAAGGGTTGGTTTTCTACATTGTAATGCTTGAGTTCTTGTATGCAATTGAATAAATTTCTTTCTTCTTCAAAGTTGTTTTCAATTTATCATAGCGGATTTTATAATCAAGTGCGATCGTTCTTGAATATTAATTCCGTTATTTATTTTTTCCTTGGTAAAATAATCAATATCTCCCTCCACTAATTTCTGGTTTATATACGATGGAATAAACCAGGAATTAGTGGTGAAGTACTCGACGATCGTCAGAACGTGTAAAAGGTGTAGTGAATGTTCTTGATTGTTTGGGATAAACAAAACCCGATCGGGAATTTCCCATTTCAATTAAGGATATTCAATACAACTATTTTACACATGGAAGGAGAGTTGACCAAACCAAGATCTTGGTAAGGTTTTCTCTCACAATAATAATTTCACCAAGGAAGTGAGAGGAAACGATTGTGGAAACTCACTTTAATCAACTAAGAAGAAGAGGTTTGAATTAAATTGAACAAGGATAGCATTATAATTAGGAAACCGACCCCGACCTAATCACCCTTTTAAATTTCATTGTTTTTTAATCATTTGAATTTCAAATTTCCGTTCACAACATTTTTACCCCCGTTTTAAAGTGACAACCCATTTTGTGTGCACTCCTCTTCGGGAGACATCCTAGGTCAACCACATTACTACATTTTAACTTAGGAAAAAAAAATTTTTGCCACGCCCTACGACAGGCGTGCGTCAGACTTGGCGCCGTTGCCGGGGAGGCAGTGCAACAAAAAAACAAAATTGAATGACCCGCACCTCAAAAGAACCATTAATTGAATTTGATCCAGAAATTGAAAGAACATTAACCCAACTAAGAAAAAGAAATCTACCAGAAATATTTGAAGAAATAGATCTCTCAGATTCAAGTGAAACTCTTAGTGTTCACTCTGAACCAGAAATCATGGCTAGAAATCCCAACCAAACCCTGCGTGATCTATGTGCACCACAATTTGCCATTCAAAATAACCAACTAATTGCACCCACTGAACCAAATGATTTTGAATTACGTGTCAATATGATTCCTGTTCTTCCAAAGTTTCATGGTCTTGCAGGAGAAGATCCAAATCGGCACATGCAAGAATTCAGATACACTTGCTCAAGCTTCAGGCCAAGAGGAGCACCCGAAGACCAATTTCAGTGGAGGCCATTCCCCTTCTCACTTGAAGGAATAGCTAAAGAATGGTTGTACAACCTACAACCAGGGGAGATCAGTGATTGGGAAGACCTAAAAAGAAGTTTCATGCAAATATTCTTTCCCACATCGAGGAGCACTGCCGTCAAGAAGGAGATTTACATCATACGACAATCAACTGGAGAAACCCTCTACGAGTACTGGGAGCGCTTCAAGAAGCTATGTTCCAGCTGCCCACATCAAGAAATGGAGGAACACCAATTCCTTGTGTTCTTCTACCAAGGACTAATGGATAATGATCTAAATCTTCTAGATGCCTCATCAGGGGGGTCCCTGATTGACAAGTCTCCTGCAGATATCAGAATACTAATTGAGAAGATTGCTCAAAACTCACAACAATTTGGACTAAGAGGAATGGGAACCAGGGGGATACATGAGGTAAAAACATATGATTCATCTACATTGATTGAAACCAAAGTTGATGACCTTGCAAGATTAGTCCGTCAAATGGATGTAACACAAGCAAATGGACAACAAGCTTCAGCTCAGGTATGTGGTTTATGTTATTCTTCCACTCATTATACTGACCAGTGCCCTGAGATACAGGGGACAGAATACTGTGCTGCGGCCTTTCAACCAAGACAATTCCAACAAAATCAACTGAAATCCCAACAAGGATATGGGAACCAACAAAACCAGATGAGACCATTTAACCAGCACCCCAGTCAACCTCCTTACCACCAGCAGCAATACCAGAACCCCCCTCCCTTCCAACAATCTTATAAACAGCCCTTCCAACACCAACAATCTTTTCAGCCTCCACCATTCCAAAGAAAGACATATGAACAACCATCCACCAGCACACAACCTTCTGTGGAACAGCTACAATCCAAGTATGAGGGCCTAGAAGATAAGGTTGACAAGCTAGCAGACACAGTGGGAAGTCTTGTTGAAATAATGTCCAAGAATCCAGGTAAGCTTCCATCCCAAACAGTGCCAAATCCTAAAGAGAATGTAAGAGCAATCATAACAAGAAGTGGAAAAGAAATCCCACCTCCATCCAACCCTGAACCTGAAATAATACCACATATTCTGAGGGATAATGATTCAAAAAGTCTTGTGAGAATCCACCAAGAAGATGAAAAGGAAGAGAAGGAGGAGAAGGATAGGCCACAGAATAAGAAACAAGAAACACCAATGCAAAGAAAACAAAGGGAGAAGAAAGAATTGCCTCCACCATTTCCAACAAGGATGATTGAATCAAAGAAATTGCATGAAGAAGCACTTCAAAAAGAAATTCTGGACACCTTCCAGAAAGTGGAAATCAATATCCCCCTACTTGAAGATGTTAAACAAATTCCAAGGTATGAAAAAATTTTGAAAGATCTTTGCACCAAAAAGAGAAGGCTTCATGGGAATGAAAGAATCAACTTGGGAAGAAGTGTCTCAGCCCTTATCACACCACAGATTCCAACCAAATATCAAGATCCAGGGACGTTTTCCATTCCATGCACCATTGGTTCATTAAATTTCACTAATGCTTTGTGTGATTTAGGTGCTTCAATTAATGTATTGCCTCACTCGGTATACACTTCTTTGCAAATGGGAGAATTGAAACCCACAAGAGTGGTGGTCCAGCTTGCAAACAGATCCACAGTTTTTCCTGCAGGAGTTTTGGAGGATGTCCTTGTGAAAGTCAAAGATCTCTTATTCCCAGCTGACTTCTACGTGCTCAATATGGAAGAAGATAGGAGCCCATCTCATTCACCCATCATTTTGGGGAGACATTTCTTGAAGACAGCCAAAACCATCATCAATGTCCACGAGGGGACACTCACCATGGAGTTTGGAGAGAGCACGGTCCACTTCAATATTTTTGAATCCATGAGGCATCCATCAGATGATCACTCCCTCTTTTCTCTTTCCCATGAAGTTGGTGAAGAGCCAATTGAAGAATCAGGTATGCTCTCTGAATTCTTAGACTTAAGAGAGACTTCTTCCCTTGAAAATATCATTGATCATGTGGATGCTGAAGATGTTGGAGATTCTGACTTCATGTGGGAGGAAGAGGTAAAATCTGATTTCTTTGATGATTTGTTAAATAATGAGGAAGATGATATGGTTTCTTGTGTGCAGGAGGTCCAAAATTTGGAAGAAGAAAACGTCAATTTAGTCTCATCCCTTGAGAATCCCCCTAACCTGGAACTCAAACCACTCCCCACTGATTTGAAATATGTATACCTTAGGGAGGGAGAGAAACTACCAGTGATAATTGCTAATAATCTTTCTAAAACCCAAGAAAAATCATTGATTGAGCTTTTGAGAGAGAATTTCAAGGCAATAGGATGGAGCTTAGGTGATATCCCAGGAATTAACCCAAAAATATGCTCACATAGAATTTTTGTTGAGGGAGATTCAAAACCTGTTAGACAGCCCCAACGGAGACTGAATCCCACCTTGATGGAGGTTGTGAAGAAGGAGATCGAGAAGCTCTTGGAAGCTGGGATCATCTATCCCATTTCAGATTCGCAGTGGGTCAGCCCTATTCATGTCGTTCCAAAAAAAACTGGCCTGACCACTGTGAGAAATGAAAATAATGAGTTAATCCCTATGAGAATTCAAAACAGTTGGAGAGTGTGCATTGATTTTAGGAAATTGAACTAGGTCACTCGAAAAGATCATTTCCCCATCCCTTTCATTGACCAGATGTTAGAAAGATTGGCAGGGAGAACTCATTATTGCTTTTTGGATGGATTTTCAGGTTACTTCCAGGTACCCATTGCCCCCGAGGATCAAGATAAGACGACATTTACATGCCCTTTTGGTACTTTTTCATATAAAAGAATGCCATTTGGATTATGTAATGCTCCAGGTACATTTCAGAGGTGCATGGTGAGTATATTTTCTGATCACATTGAAAATTTCTTGGAAGTTTTCTTAGATGATTTCACAGTTTTTGGAGATTCTTTTGATCATTGTTTGAAAAATCTGGAAAAAGTTTTGAAAACCTGCATTGAAAAAAATCTTGTTTTAAACTTTGAAAAATGTCATTTCATGGTTCAAAGAGGAATTGTACTTGGTCATGTCATTTCCCAAAATGGAATTGAAGTGGATAAATCAAAAATTGAAGTGATAAATTCATTACCTTACCCTACTTGTGTGAAACATGTTAGATCATTTTTAGGACATGCAGGATTCTACAGGAGGTTTATCAAAGATTTCAGTAAGATTTCTCTCCCTCTCTCTAGATTACTTTTGAAAGATGCTGATTTTGATTTCAATGGTGCATGTAGGGAATCCTTTGATGAGTTGAAGAAGAGATTGATTTCACCACCAGTGATGCAACCTCCAAATTGGGAAGAACCATTTGAACTACTTTGTGATGCCTCTAACCAAGCAGTTGGAGCAGTCCTTTCTCAGCGAATTGAGGGCAGACCACAAGTCATTTCATATGCCTCGAGAACTTTAGATGCGACCCAATTCAATTATACCACCACAGAAAAAGAGTTCTTTGCAGTTGTTTTTGCTTTAGAAAGATTTAGATCATATCTTCTTGGAACTAAAATCACTGTGTTTTCTGATCATGCAGCTTTGAGGTACTTGATGAAGAAAGCTGATGCTAAACCAAGGTTAGTGAGATGGATGATACTACTGCAGGAATTCAATATAGAAATCAAGGATAAGAAGGGATCTGAGAACCAAGTGGCTGATCACTTAAGTAGACTGCCAAACACTGCTGAAATTGAAGTTCCAGAAAGAGACCCACTGAATGATCAAATTCCAGGAGAGCAGTTGTACTTGATTGAAGGAGAAGTGCCTTGGTATGCTGACATAGTCAATTTTCTGGTAACATCTCAGGTCCCATCTCATTTCTATTATCACCAAATTCAAAAACTAAAAGCTGAATCTAGATATTACATTTGGGATGATCCATTCCTTTGGAAGATTTGCAATGATCAAGTAATAAGAAGATGTTTACCTGAAAGTGAAGTTAAATCTGTCTTTTATTTTTGTCATACTTTAGCTTGTGGAGGCCACTTTGGACCTCAGAGGACAGCAAGGAAGGTTTTAGAATCTGGAATTTATTGGCACACCATTTTTAAAGATGCTCATGAATTTTGCAAAATATGTGAAAAATGTCAATTTTCAGGAAATATTTCAAAGAGACAAGAAATGCCCCAAATGCCATTGAATTTTTGTGACATTTTTGAAGTTTGGGGGATAGATTTTATGGGACCTTTCCCGATGTCATTTGGAAATTCATATATCTTGCTTGCAGTTGATTATGTTTCCAAATGGGTGGAAGCAAAAGCAACCAGAACTGACGATGCTAAAGTTGTTTGTGATTTTGTCAGGTCTAACATATTTTGTAGGTTTGGAGTGCCTAGAGCAATCATCAGTGATCAAGGGACTCACTTCTGCAATTTGAGAATGGAGACATTGCTGAAGAAGTATGGGGTGCATCATAAAACATCAACTCCCTATCATCCACAGACTAATGGGAAAGCTGAAGTTTCAAACAGGGAAATCAAGGGAATTTTGGAAAAGACTGTTAATCCAAACAGGAAGGATTGGAACCAAAGGTTGGATGATACCTTATGGGCTTACAGGACAGCCTACAAAACCCCGATTGGAATGAGTCCATATAGGCTGATTTATGGGAAAGGCTGCCACCTACCCGTGGAATTGGAGCATAAGGTGTATTGGGCTGTGAGGAAAATGAATTTGGACCTTGAAAGTGCTGGGAAGGAGAGAAAATTGAAGTTGCAAGAGCTGGATGAAATAAGAAGGGAAGCATTTGAAAATTCAAGGATTTACAAAGAACGAACAAGAGTGGCCCATGACAAGCTAATCCAACCAAAAGACTTCTCTCCTGGAGACAAAGTGTTATTATTCAACTCAAGACTCAAGTTGATGCCAGGTAAACTTCGTTCCAGATGGGAAGGTCCATTTATTGTTACTCATGTATATCCTTTTGGTGCTGTGCAGATTATGAAGGATGGAGAGCAGGATCCATTCACTGTGAATGGACATAGGTTGAAGAAATTCCTTGGGACCCTACCATCAGAGCCATTGGAGGAGATCACGCTCCTCCAACCTATTTATCAATAATATCCATCAGGTTGTACCTCTCCTTCACATTTTCTTGCTGTTGTGATTCAATCAGAATTCTTCTTACATGTTAAATCCACTTAAATGCATCAAGGACACTGCATCATTTAAGTGTGGGGGAGGGAACCTTTGTAATATAGGATTTTTATTTGATGTTTGTTTTCAAAAAATAAAAAAATAAAAAAATTGTGTGTTTTCAAATTTTTGTGTGTTTATTTTTCAATTTTTGGTGTGTTTCTGAAACTTTTGAGCTGAAAAGATTATCAATACCATTTTTGAAACCCATGTCAATGAGTGAACCAATCTATTTCATGAAACCGAGCTTAAATGAATGCTGAAATGACTTCTTTTCAAGTTCAAATATTTTAGAATTTCATGAAAAGTACACTGATTTTTGAAACCCATGCCATATTTCACTGTCTATATCATTGAAATAAGTTTCCTGTGAGGCTTCTGAACCATTTTTTTCATATTCTTTTCATTCACCTCATTTCTTGAGAGAACCAGACCATGCTTTCTTTAACCAGAATTTGATTTATTCCTTTCAAAACTTGAGGGTTGGGGTACATGTGTTTTAAATGATTGAGGCATTTATTTTGTTTGAAGCCCCCTTTTCAAAATAATCCTTTTCATTATGGCCCACCTTTACATTTATCCTTCATTGTAGCCCCTAGTATCCATGAATTGCCTATTAGGTTAGCCACATTACAAGCCAATTTTCCCTATCATACCTGCTCTTGAAGTAAATTGCATGATCTTGTTGAACTTAAGTGTGGGGGAAGATGTCTTGTGGTGTACTACCTCATTTGGTTATACTTTGGGTGGAAAATAAATTGTGGAAGAGATGTGTGTGATGCTGGAAAATTATTCTGTTGAAAGCTGTGCCTTTTCTGGAGCTTTTATGACAAGAGAAGCTGTGCCTTTCTGGAGCTTCCAATGTAAAAAGAAAGCTGTGCCTATCTGGAGCTTTAAAAAAAATCATGTTTGAAAAGAATGAAATGTTTGCTGTTGAGCTGATTGAATGATGATGGAGCCTATTTTCAACAAAGGGGAAGTGAAGGAGACCATATTTGAGTGAAAACTAGAATCTTGCAATTTTGCTTCAATAAGAGCCAAGCCTTCTTTTTTCGGCCTCAGAACTTTTAACATCTAAATCCTACCAACCGGAAGCCACAGAACAACCCTGAAAAGTCCTCATGAGAAACAAATGTTCTTGACTCACATCGGGTGGAGAAGTATGAATTTATCAAACCTATGGTGACTCTTGTGTGAGTTTGGATGAGAAAAACCTTGTTCAGCCTTTACATTTGTGAGATGAGAGAAAATTCATGTGAGGTAGGTGTTTTGTGTGCATGGGATAAGAAATGAAGTGTAAATATATTAAAATCTTAAATGGAGAACTTGAAATAACAGTTTTTTATGAGGCATGATATCTTTTTGTTTCTTGAAATTGATTTGATTGATCTCATTGATATGTGTTTTGGATTTGATTTGATTTGATTTTTACTTGTCCAGGAGTCCAAGTGCTAAGTGTGAGGTAATTGATAGAGCAAATATTTTCAATTAATTTATTTTAAATATCATTGTTTTAAACCCACAAAATTGTTCCTCTAAGATGAATTGTTTCATTTTTTTGATAATGGTGTTATTTTGAGCTGAATAGTAAAAATTGGCCATTTTGGATTTTTAACAGTTTTAAATTATTTTGGTAGTTTGGCCATAACATTATCTACACTGATCCAAATTGAAAAATTCTTTCTTTTGAAGATTCTAAACATACAGGGCTTCATTTAATATATTTGGACCAAAATCTGAATCGGCCATATGGAAGCTAAAAAGAAGCTCACAAGTTGGATCAAGAAAACTGTTTTCAGTTCTGCCTAGTTTTGATGTGGGATCCATAACTCATCCACTGTGGGGCCAAAGCTTGTAACATTCGGTGGGTGGACGCGAAAGGAGTTTTGGAGCATCTGTGATGAAGGAATCACCGAGTGAATTGGCCGTTTATGGGGCCATTAAAGCACCCTAATCCGGAGGAGTTCGTTTTGGAGAGTCTGAATGGACAGAATAAATTCTCATAGTAAAACGGCCATAACTCTCGGAATACATGTCCAAATCCGCTGAAATTTTGAGGAGACACGGCCAAGGGAATTATGAACAACATTCATGAAGGGATCAACGCGTGAAGATGTCATTTAATGGGGATACAACGCGTAGACATTCGGGGGAAGAATTATGGCTATAAAAGGAGGAGAGCTCCACCTTCTCAAAGCATCCATTTTTCCACCCCATTCCTTCTGGGACACCAAGAAGGAGAACTTTTCATCTTTTTCTTTTATTTATTTTCTTTTTCATTGTTTTGTAATGCCTTCTTCTTCCCCATTCAACTCGATTACCCTTACCATGGTGGGGTAAACTTTTGGAGTGATTGGGGAAGGGTTGGTTTTCTACATTGTAATGCTTGAGTTCTTGTATGCAATTGAATAAATTTCTTTCTTCTTCAAAGTTGTTTTCAATTTATCATAGCGGATTTTATAATCAAGTGTGATAGTTCTTGAATATTAATTCCGTTATTTATTTTTTCCTTGGTAAAATAATCAATATCTCCCTCCACTAATTTCTGGTTTATATACGATGGAATAAACCAGGAATTAGTGGTGAAGTACTCGACGATCGTCAGTACGTGTAAAAGGTGTAGTGAATGTTCTTGATTGTTTGGGATAAACAAAACCCGATCGGGAATTGCCCATTTCAATTAAGGATATTCAATACAACTATTTTACACATGGAAGGAGAGTTGACCAAACCAAGATCTTGGTAAGGTTTTCTCTCACAATAATAATTTCACCAAGGAAGTGAGAGGAAACGATTGTGGAAACTCACTTTAATCAACTAATAAGAAGAGGTTTGAATTAAATTGAACAAGGATAGCATTATAATTAGGAAACCGACCCCGACCTAATCACCCTTTTAAATTTCATTGTTTTTCAATCATTTGAATTTCAAATTTCCGTTCACAACATTTTTACCCCCGTTTTAAAGTGACAACCCATTTTGTGTGCACTCCTCTTCGGGAGACATCCTAGGTCAACCACATTACTACATTTTAACTTAGGAAAAAAATTGTTTTGCCACGCCCTACGACAGGCGTGCGTCAAACTTGGCGCCGTTGCCGGGGAGGCAGTGCAACAAAAAAAACAAAATTGAATGACCCGCACCTCAAAAGAACCATTAATTGAATTTGATCCAGAAATTGAAAGAACATTAACCCAACTAAGAAAAAGAAATCTACCAGAAATATTTGAAGAAATAGATCTCTCAGATTCAAGTGAAACTCTTAGTGTTCACTCTGAACCAGAAATCATGGCTAGAAATCCCAACCAAACCCTGCGTGATCTATGTGCACCACAATTTGCCATTCAAAATAACCAACTAATTGCACCCACTGAACCAAATGATTTTGAATTACGTGTCAATATGATTCCTGTTCTTCCAAAGTTTCATGGTCTTGCAGGAGAAGATCCAAATCGGCACATGCAAGAATTCAGATACACTTGCTCAAGCTTCAGGCCAAGAGGAGCACCCGAAGACCAATTTCAGTGGAGGCCATTCCCCTTCTCACTTGAAGGAATAGCTAAAGAATGGTTGTACAACCTACAACCAGGGGAGATCAGTGATTGGGAAGACCTAAAAAGAAGTTTCATGCAAATATTCTTTCCCACATCGAGGAGCACTGCCATCAAGAATGAGATTTACATCATACGACAATCAACTGGAGAAACCCTCTACGAGTACTGGGAGCGCTTCAAGAAGCTATGTTCCAGCTGCCCACATCAAGAAATGGAGGAACACCAATTCCTTGTGTTCTTCTACCAAGGACTAATGGATAATGATCTAAATCTTCTAGATGCCTCATCAGGGGGGTCCCTGATTGACAAGTCTCCTGCAGATATCAGAATACTAATTGAGAAGATTGCTCAAAACTCACAACAATTTGGACTAAGAGGAATGGGAACCAGGGGGATACATGAGGTAAAAGCATCTGATTCATCTACATTGATTGAAACCAAAGTTGATGACCTTTCAAGATTAGTCCGTCAAATGGCTGTAACACAAGCAAATGGACAACAAGCTTCAGCTCAGGTATGTGGTTTATGTTATTCTTCCACTCATTATACTGACTAGTGCCCTGAGATACAGGGGACAGAATACTGTGCTGCGGCCTTTCAACCAAGACAATTCCAACAAAATCAACTGCAATCCCAACAAGGATATGGGAACCAACAAAACCAGATGAGACCATTTAACCAGCACCCCATTCAACCTCCTTACCACCAGCAGCAATACCAGAACCCCCCTCCCTTCCAACAATCTTATAAACAGCCCTTCCAACACCAACAATCTTTTCAGCCTCCACCATTCCAAAGAAAGACATATGAACAACCATCCACCAGCACACAACCTTCTGTGGAACAGCTACAATCCAAGTATGAGGGCCTAGCAGATAAGGTTGACAAGCTAGCAGACACAGTGGGAAGTCTTGTTGAAATAATGTCCAAGAATCCAGGTAAGCTTCCATCCCAAACAGTGCCAAATCCTAAAGAGAATGTAAGAGCAATCATAACAAGAAGTGGAAAAGAAATCCCACCTCCATCCAACCCTGAACCTGAAATAATACCACATATTCTGAGGGATAATGATTCAAAAAGTCTTGTGAGAATCCACCAAGAAGATGAAAAGGAAGAGAAGGAGGAGAAGGATAGGCCACAGAATAAGAAACAAGAAACACCAATGCAAAGAAAACAAAGGGAGAAGAAATAATTGCCTCCACCATTTCCAACAAGGATGATTGAATCAAAGAAATTGCATGAAGAAGCACTTCAAAAAGAAATTCTGGACACCTTCCAGAAAGTGGAAATCAATATCCCCCTACTTGAAGCTGTTAAACAAATTCCAAGGTATGAATTTTTTTTGAAAGATCTTTGCACCAAAAAGAGAAGGCTTCATGGGAATGAAAGAATCAACTTGGGAAGAAGTGTCTCAGCCCTTATCACACCACAGATTCCAACCAAATATCAAGATCCAGGGACGTTTTCCATTCCATGCACCATTGGTTCATTAAATTTCACTAATGCTTTGTGTGATTTAGGTGCTTCAATTAATGTATTGCCTCACTCGGTATACACTTCTTTGCAGATGGGAGAATTGAAGCCCACAAGAGTGGTGGTCCAGCTTGCAAACAGATCCACAGTTTTTCCTGCAGGAGTTTTGGAGGATGTCCTTGTGAAAGTCAAAGATCTCTTATTCCCAGCTGACTTCTACGTGCTCAATATGGAAGAAGATAGGATCCCATCTCATTCACCCATCATTTTGGGGAGACCTTTCTTGAAGACAGCCAAAACCATCATCAATGTCCACGAGGGGACACTCACCATGGAGTTTGGAGAGAGCACGATCCACTTCAATATTTTTGAATCCATGAGGCATCCATCAGATGATCACTCCCTCTTTTCTCTTTACCATGAAGTTGGTGAAGAGCCAATTGAAGAATCAGGTATGCTCTCTGAATTCTTAGACTTAAGAGAGACTTCTTCCCTTGAAAATATCATTGATCATGTGGATGCTGAAGATGTTGGAGATTCTGACTTCATGTGGGAGGAAGAGGTAAAATCTGATTTCTTTGATGATTTGTTAAATAATGAGGAAGATTATATGGTTTCTTGTGTGCAGGAGGTCCAAAATTTGGAAGAAGAAAACGTCAATTTAGTCTCATCCCTTGAGAATCCCCCTAACCTGGAACTCAAACCACTCCCCACTGATTTGAAATATGTATACCTTAGGGAGGGAGAGAAACTACCAGTGATAATTTCTAATAATCTTTCTAAAACCCAAGAAAAATCATTGATTGAGCTTTTGAGAGAGAATGTCAAGGCAATAGGATGGAGCTTAGGTGATATCCCAGGAATTAACCCAAAAATATGCTCACATAGAATTTTTGTTGAGGGAGATTCAAAACCTGTTAGACAGCCCCAACGGAGACTGAATCCTACCTTGATGGAGGTTGTGAAGAAGGAGATCGAGAAGCTCTTGGAAACTGGGATCATCTATCCCATTTCAGATTCGCAGTGGGTCAGCCCTATTCATGTCGTTCCAAAAAAAACTGGCCTGACCACTGTGAGAAATGAAAATAATGAGTTAATCCCTATGAGAATTCAAAACAGTTGGAGAGTGTGCATTGATTTTAGGAAATTGAACCAGGTCACTCGAGAAGATCATTTCCCCATCCCTTTCATTGACCAGATGTTAGAAAGATTGGCAGGGAGAACTCATTATTGCTTTTTGGATGGATTTTCAGGTTACTTCCAGGTACCCATTGCCCCCGAGGATCAAGATAAGAGGACATTTACATGCCCTTTTGGTACTTTTTCATATAAAAGAATGCCATTTGGATTATGTAATACTCCAGGTACATTTCAGAGGTGCATGGTGAGTATATTTTCTGATCACATTGAAAATTTCTTGGAAGTTTTCTTAGATGATTTCACAGTTTTTGGAGATTCTTTTGATCATTGTTTGAAAAATCTGGAAAAAGTTTTGAAAACCTGCATTGAAAAAAATCTTGTTTTAAACTTTGAAAAATGTCATTTCATGGTTCAAAGAGGAATTGTACTTGGTCATGTCATTTCCCAAAATGGAATTGAAGTGGATAAATCAAAAATTGAAGTGATAAATTCATTACCTTACCCTACTTGTGTGAAACATGTTAGATCATTTTTAGGACATGCAGGATTCTACAGGAGGTTTATCAAAGATTTCAGTAAGATTTCTCTCCCTCTCTCTAGATTACTTTTGAAAGATGCTGATTTTGATTTCAATGGTGCATGTAGGGAATCCTTTGATGAGTTGAAGAAGAGATTGATTTCACCACCAGTGATGCAGCCTCCAAATTGGGAAGAACCATTTGAACTACTTTGTGATGCCTCTAACCAAGCATTTGGAGCAGTCCTTTCTCAGCGAATTGAGGGCAGACCACAAGTCATTTAATATGCCTCGAGAACTTTAGATGCGGCCCAATTCAATTATACCACCACGGAAAAAGAGTTCTTTGCAGTTGTTTTTGCTTTAGAAAGATTTAGATCATATCTTCTTGGAACTAAAATCACTGTGTTTTCTGATCATGCAGCTTTGAGGTACTTGATGAAGAAAGCTGATGCTAAACCAAGGTTAGTGAGATGGATGATACTACTGCAGGAATTCAATATAGAAATCAAGGATAAGAAGGGATCTGAGAACCAAGTGGCTGATCACTTAAGTAGACTGCCAAACACTGCTGAAATTGAAGTTCCAGAAAGAGACCCACTGAATGATCAAATTCCAGGAGAGCAGTTGTACTTGATTGAAGGAGAAGTGCCTTGGTATGCTGACATAGTCAATTTTCTGGTAACATCTCAGGTCCCATCTCATTTCTATTATCACTAAATTCAAAAACTAAAATCTGAATCTAGATATTACATTTGGGATGATCCATTCCTTTGGAAGATTTGCAATGATCAAGTAATAAGAAGATGTTTACCTGAAAGTGAAGTTAAATCTGTCTTTGATTTTTGTCATACTTTAGCTTGTGGAGGCCACTTTGGACCTCAGAGGACAGCAAGGAAGGTTTTAGAATCTGGAATTTATTGGCCCACCATTTTTAAAGATGCTCATGAATTTTGCAAAATATGTGAAAAATGTCAGTTTTCAGGAAATATTTCAAAGAGACAAGAAATGCCCCAAATGACATTGAATTTTTGTGACATTTTTGAAGTTTGGGGGATAGATTTTATGGGACCTTTCCCGATGTCATTTGGAAATTCATATATCTTGCTTGCAGTTGATTATGTTTCCAAATGGGTGGAAGCAAAAGCAACCAGAACTGACGATGTTAAAGTTGTTTGTGATTTTGTCAGGTCTAACATATTTTGTAGGTTTGGAGTGCCTAGAGCAATCATCAGTGATCAAGGGACTCACTTCTGCAATTTGAGAATGGAGACATTGCTGAAGAAGTATGAGGTGCATCATAAAACATCAACTCCCTATCATCCACAGACTAATGGGAAAGCTGAAGTTTCAAACAGGGAAATCAAGGGAATTTTGGAAAAGACTGTTAATCCAAACAGGAAGGATTGGAGCCAAAGGTTGGATGATACCTTATGGGCTTACAGGACAGCCTACAAAACCCCGATTGGAATGAGTCCATATAGGCTGATTTATGGGAAAGGCTGCCACCTACCTGTGGAATTGGAGCATAAGGTGTATTGGGCTGTGAGGAAAATGAATTTGGACCTTGAAAGTGCTGGGAAGGAGAGAAAATTGAAGTTTCAAGAGCTGGATGAAATAAGAAGGGAAGCATTTGAAAATTCAAGGATTTACAAAGAACGAACAAGAGTGGCCCATGACAAGCTAATCCAACCAAAAGACTTCTCTCCTGGAGACAAAGTGTTATTATTCAACTCAAGACTCAAGTTGATGCCAGGTAAACTTCGTTCCAGATGGGAAGGTCCATTTATTGTTACTCATGTATATCCTTTTGGTGCTGTGCAGATTGTGAAGGATGGAGAGCAGGATCCATTCACTGTGAATGGACATAGGTTGAAGAAATTCCTTGGGACCCTACCATCAGAGCCATTAGAGGAGATCACGCTCCTCCAACCTATTTATCAATAAGATCCATCAGGTCGTACCTCTCCTTCACATTTTCTTGCTGTTGTGATTCAATCAGAATTATTCTTACATGTTAAATCCACTTAAATGCATCGAGGACACTGCATCATTTAAGTGTGGGGGAGGGAACCTTTGTAATATAGGATTTTTATTTGATGTTTGTTTTCAAAAAATAAAAAAATAAAAAAATTGTGAGTTTTCAAATTTTTGTGTGTTTATTTTTCAATTTTTGGTGTGTTTCTGAAACTTTTGAGCTGAAAAGATTATCAATACCATTTTTGAAACCCATGTCAATGAGTGAACCAATCTATTTCATGAAACCGAGCTTAAATGAATGCTGAAATGACTTCTTTTCAAGTTCAAATATTTTAGAATTTCATGAAAAGTACACTGATTTTTGAAACCCATGCCATATTTCGCTGTCTATATCATTTAAATAACTTTCCTGTGAGGCTTCTGAACCATTTTTGTCATATTCTTTTCATTCACCTCATTTCTTGAGAGAACCAGACCATGCTTGCTTTAACCAGAATTTGATTTATTCCTTTCAAAACTTGAGGGTTGGGGTACATGTGTTTTAAATGATTGAGGCATTTATTTTGTTTGAAGCCCCCTTTTCAAAATAATCCTTTTCATTATGGCCCACCTTTACATTTATCCTTCATTGTAGCCCCTAGTATCCATGAATTGCCTGTTAGGTTAGCCACATTACAAGCCAATTTTCCCTATCATACCTGCTCTTGAAGTAAATTGCATGATCTTGTTGAACTTAAGTGTGGGGGAAGATGTCTTGTGGTGTACTACCTCATTTGGTTATACTTTGGGTGGAAAATAAATTGTGGAAGAGATGTGTGTGATGCTGGAAAATTATTCTGTTGAAAGCTGTGCCTTTTCTGGAGCTTTTATGACAAGAGAAGTTGTGCCTTTCTGGAGCTTCCAATGTAAAAAGAAAGCTGTGCCTATCTGGAGCTTTAAAAAAAATCATGTTTGAAAAGATTGAAATGTTTGCTGTTGAGCTGATTGAATGATGATGGAGCCTATTTTCAACAAAGGGGAAGTGAAGGAGACCATATTTGAGTGAAAACTAGAATCTTGCAATTTTGCTTCAATAAGAGCTAAGCCTTCTTTTTTCGGCCTCAGAACTTTTAACATCTAAATCCTACCAACCGGAAGCCACAGAACAACCCTGAAAAGTCCTCATGAGAAACACATGTTCTTGACTCACATCGGGTGGAGAAGTAGGAATTTATCAAACCTATGGTGACTCTTGTGTGAGTTTGGATGAGAAAAACCTTGTTCAGCCTTTACATTTGTGAGATGAGAGAAAATTCATGTGAGGTAGGTGTTTTGTGTGCATGGGATAAGAAATGAAGTGGAAATATATTAAAATCTTAAATGGAGAACTTGAAATAACAGTTTTTTATGAGGCATGATATCTTTTTGTTTCTTGAAATTGATTTGATTGATCTCATTGATATGTGTTTTGGATTTGATTTGATTTGATTTTTACTTGTCCAGGAGTCCAAGTGCTAAGTGTGGGGGAATTGATAGAGAAAATATTTTCAATTAATTTATATTAAATATCATTGTTTTAAACCCACAAAATTGTTCCTCTAAGATGAATTGTTTCATTTTTTTGATAATGGTGTTATTTTGAGCTAAATAGTAAAAATTGGCCATTTTGGATTTTTAATAGTTTTAAATTATTTTGGTAGTTTGGCCATAATATTATCTACACTGATCCAAATTGCAAAATTCTTTCTTTTTCAGATTCTACAATTCTAGGGCTTCATTTACTATATTTGGACCAAAATCTGAATCGGCCATATGGAATCTCAAAAGAAGCTCACAAGTTGGATCAAGAAAACTGTTTTCAGTTCTGCCTAGTTTTGATGTGGGATCCATAACTCATCCACTGTGGGGCCAAAGCTTGTTAAATTCGGTGGGTAGATGCGCAAGGACTTTTGGAGCATCTTTGATGAAGGAATCACCGAGTGAATTGGCCGTTTATGGTGCCATTAAAGCACCCTAATCCGGAGGAGTTCGTTTTGGAGAGTCTGACTGGACAGAATAAATTCTCATAGTAAAACGGCCATAACTCTCGGAATACATGTCCAAATCCGCTGAAATTTTAGGGGACACGGCCAAGGGAATTATAAACAACATTCATGAAGGGATCAACGCGTGAAGATGTAATTTAATGGGGATACAACGCGTCGACATTCGGGGGAAGAATTCTGGCTATAAAAGGAGGAGAGCTCCACCTTCTCAAAGCATCCATTTTTCCACCCCATTCCTTCTGGGACACCAAGAAGGAGAACTTTTCATCTTTTTCTTTTATTTATTTTCTTTTTCATTGTTTTGTAATGCCTTCTTCTTCCCCATTCAACTCGATTACCCTTACCATGGTGGGGTAAACTTTTGGAGTGATTGGGGAAGGGTTGGTTTTCTACATTGTAATGCTTGAGTTCTTGTATGCAATTGAATAAATTTCTTTCTTCTTCAAAGTTGTTTTCAATTTATCATAGTGGATTTTATAATCAAGTGCGATCGTTCTTGAATATTAATTCCGTTATTTATTTTTGCCTTGTTAAAATAATCAATATCTCCCTCCACTAATTTCTGGTTTATATACGATGGAATAAACCAGGAATTAGTGGTGAAGTACTCGACGATCGTCAGTACGTGTAAAAGGTGTAGTGAATGTTCTTGATTGTTTGGGATAAAAAAAACCCGATCGGGAATTGCCCATTTCAATTAAGGATATTCAATACAACTATTTTACACATGGAAGGAGAGTTGACCAAACCAAGATCTTGGTAAGGTTTTCTCTCACAATAATAATTTCACCAAGGAAGTGAGAGGAAACGATTGTGGAAACTCACTTTAATCAACTAAGAAGAAGAGGTTTGAATTAAATTGAACAAGGATAGCATTATAATTAGGAAACCGACCCCGACCTAATCACCCTTTTAAATTTCATTGTTTTTCAATCATTTGAATTTCAAATTTCCGTTCACAACATTTTTACCCCCGTTTTAAAGTGACAACCCATTTTGTGTGCACTCCTCTTCGGGAGACATCCTAGGTCAACCACATTACTACATTTTAACTTAGGAAAAAAATTGTTTTGCCACGCCCTACGACAGGCGTGCGTCAAACTTGGCGCCGTTGCCGGGGAGGCAGTGCAACAAAAAAAACAAAATTGAATGACCCGCACCTCAAAAGAACCATTAATTGAATTTGATCCAGAAATTGAAAGAACATTAACCCAACTAAGAAAAAGAAATCTACCAGAAATATTTGAAGAAATAGATCTCTCAGATTCAAGTGAAACTCTTAGTGTTCACTCTGAACCAGAAATCATGGCTAGAAATCCCAACCAAACCCTGCGTGATCTATGTGCACCACAATTTGCCATTCAAAATAACCAACTAATTGCACCCACTGAACCAAATGATTTTGAATTACGTGTCAATATGATTCCTGTTCTTCCAAAGTTTCATGGTCTTGCAGGAGAAGATCCAAATCGGCACATGCAAGAATTCAGATACACTTGCTCAAGCTTCAGGCCAAGAGGAGCACCCGAAGACCAATTTCAGTGGAGGGAATTCCCCTTCTCACTTGAAGGAATAGCTAAAGAATGGTTGTACAACCTACAAACAGGGGAGATCAGTGATTGGGAAGACCTAAAAAGAAGTTTTATGCAAAGATTCTTTCCCACATCGAGGAGCACTGCCATCAAGAAGGAGATTTACATCATACGACAATCAACTGGAGAAACCCTCTACGAGTACTGGGAGCGCTTCAAGAAGCTATGTTCCAGCTGCCCACATCAAGAAATGGAGGAACACCAATTCCTTGTGTTCTTCTACCAAGGACTAATGGATAATGATCGAAATCTTCTAGATGCCTCATCAGGGGGGTCCCTGATTGACAAGTCTCCTGCAGATATCAGAATACTAATTGAGAAGATTGCTCAAAACTCACAACAATTTGGACTAAGAGGAATGGGAACCAGGGGGATACATGAGGTAAAAACATCTGATTCATCTACATTGATTGAAACCAAAGTTGATGACCTTGCAAGATTAGTCCGTCAAATGGCTGTAACACAAGCAAACGGACAACAAGCTTCAGCTCAGGTATGTGGTTTATGTTATTCTTCCACTCATTATACTGACCAGTGCCCTGAGATACAGGGGACAGAATACTGTTCTACGGCCTTTCAACCAAGACAATTCCAACAAAATCAACTGAAATCCCAACAAGGATATGGGAACCAACAAAACCAGATGAGACCATTTAACCAGCACCCCAGTCAACCTCCTTACCACCAGCAGCAATACCAGAACCCCCCTCCCTTCCAACAATCTTATAAACAGCCCTTCCAACACCAACAATCTTTTCAGCCTCCACCATTCCAAAGAAAGACATATGAACAACCATCCACCAGCACACAACCTTCTGTGGAACAGCTACAATCCAAGTATGAGGGCCTAGCAGATAAGGTTGACAAGCTAGCAGACACAGTGGGAAGTCTTGTTGAAATAATGTCCAAGAATCCAGGTAAGCTTCCATCCCAAACAGTGCCAAATCCTAAAGAGAATGTAAGTGCAATCATAACAAGAAGTGGAAAAGAAATCCCACCTCCATCCAACCCTGAACCTGAAATAATACCACATATTCTGAGGGATAATGATTCAAAAAGTCTTGTGAGAATCCACCAAGAAGATGAAAAGTAAGAGAAGGAGGAGAAGGATAGGCCACAGAATAAGAAACAAGAAACACCAATGCAAAGAAAACAAAGGGAGAAGAAAGAATTGCCTCCACCATTTCCAACAAGTATGATTGAATCAAAGAAATTGCATGAAGAAGCACTTCAAAAAGAAATTCTGGACACCTTCCAGAAAGTGGAAATCAATATCCCCCTACTTGAAGCTGTTAAACAAATTCCAAGGTATGCAAATTTTTTGAAAGATCTTTGCACCAAAAAGAGAAGGCTTCATGGGAATGAAAGAATCAACTTGGGAAGAAGTGTCTCAGCCCTTATCACACCACAGATTCCAACCAAATGTCAAGATCCAGGGACGTTTTCCATTCCATGCACCATTGGTTCATTAAATTTCACTAATGCTTTGTGTGATTTAGGTGCTTCAATTAATGTATTGCCTCACTCGGTATACACTTCTTTGCAGATGGGAGAATTGAAGCCCACAAGAGTGGTGGTCCAGCTTGCAAACAGATCCACAGTTTTTCCTGCAGGAGTTTTGGAGGATGTCCTTGTGAAAGTCAAAGATCTCTTATTCCCAGCTGACTTCTACGTGCTCAATATGGAAGAAGATAGGAGCCCATCTCATTCACCCATCATTTTGGGGAGACCTTTCTTGAAGACACCCAAAACCATCATCAATGTCCACGAGGGGACACTCACCATGGAGTTTGGAGAGAGCACGGTCCACTTCAATATTTT
This sequence comes from Viscum album, assembly GCA_963277665.1. Taxonomy (NCBI): domain Eukaryota; kingdom Viridiplantae; phylum Streptophyta; class Magnoliopsida; order Santalales; family Viscaceae; genus Viscum; species Viscum album. Next base: position 241,114,249 of record OY728167.1, on the reverse strand, counting down.
TGAATCCATGAGGCATCCATCAGATGATCACTCCCTCTTTTCTCTTTCCCATGAAGTTGGTGAAGATCCAATTGAAGAATCAGGTATGCTCTCTGAATTCTTAGACTTAAGAGAGACTTCTTCCCTTGAAAATATCATTGATCATGTGGATGCTGAAGATGTTGGAGATTCTGACTTCATGTGGGAGGAAGAGGTAAAATCTGATTTCTTTGATGATTTGTTAAATAATGAGGAAGATGATATGGTTTCTTGTGTGCAGGAGGTCCAAAATTTGGAAGAAGAAAACGTCAATTTAGTCTCATCCCTTGAGAATCCCCCTAACCTGGAACTCAAACCACTCCCCACTAATTTGAAATATGTATACCTTAGGGAGGGAGAGAAACTACCAGTGATAATTGCTAATAATCTTTCTAAAACCCAAGAAAAATCATTGATTGAGCTTTTGAGAGAGAATTTCAAGGCAATAGGATGGAGCTTAGGTGATATCCCAGGAATTAACCCAAAAATATGCTCACATAGAATTTTTTTTGAGGGAGATTCAAAACCTGTTAGACAGCCCCAACGGAGACTGAATCCCACCTTGATGGAGGTTGTGAAGAAGGAGATCGAGAAGCTCTTGGAAGCTGGGATCATCTATCCCATTTCAGATTCACAGTGGGTCAGCCCTATTCATGTCGTTCCAAAAAAAACTGGCCTGACCACTGTGAGAAATGAAAAGAATGAGTTAATCCCTATGAGAATTCAAAACAGTTGGAGAGTGTGCATTGATTTTAGGAAATTGAACCAGGTCACTCGAAAAGATCATTTCCCCATACCTTTCATTGACCAGATGTTAGAAAGATTGGCAGGGAGAACTCATTATTGCTTTTTGGATGGATTTTCAGGTTACTTCCAGGTACCCATTGCCCCCGAGGATCAAGATAAGACGACATTTACATGCCCTTTTGGTACTTTTTCATATAAAATAATGCCATTTGGATTATGTAATGCTCCAGGTACATTCCAGAGGTGCATGGTGAGTATATTTTCTGATCACATTGAAAATTTCTTGGAAGTTTTCTTAGATGATTTCACAGTTTTTGGAGATTCTTTTGATCATTGTTTGAAAAATCTGGAAAAAGTTTTGAAAACCTGCATTGAAAAAAATCTTGTTTTAAACTTTGAAAAATGTCATTTCATGGTTCAAAGAGGAATTGTACTTGGTCATGTCATTTCCCAAAATGGAATTAAAGTGGATAAATCAAAAATTGAAGTGATAAATTCATTACCTTACCCTACTTGTGTGAAACATGTTAGATCATTTTTAGGACATGCAGGATTCTACAGGAGGTTTATCAAAGATTTCAGTAAGATTTCTCTCCCTCTCTCTAGATTACTTTTGAAAGATGCTGATTTTGATTTCAATGGTGCATGTAGGGAATCCTTTGATGAGTTGAAGAAGAGATTGATTTCACCACCAGTGATGCAGCCTCCAAATTGGGAAGAACCATTTGAACTACTTTGTGATGCCTCTAACCAAGCAGTTGGAGCAGTCCTTTCTCAGCAAATTGAGGGCAGACCACAAGTCATTTCATATGCCTCGAGAACTTTAGATGCGGCCCAATTCAATTATACCACCACAGAAAAAGAGTTCTTTGCAGTTGTTTTTGCTTTAGAAAGATTTAGATCATATCTTCTTGGAACTAAAATCACTGTGTTTTCTGATCATGCAGCTTTGAGGTACTTGATGAAGAAAGCTGATGCTAAACCAAGGTTAGTGAGATGGATGATACTACTGCAGGAATTCAATATAGAAATCAAGGATAAGAAGGGATCTGAGAACCAAGTGGCTGATCACTTAAGTAGACTGCCAAACACTGCTGAAATTGAAGTTCCAGAAAGAGACCCACTGAATGATCAAATTCCAGGAGAGCAGTTGTACTTGATTGAAGGAGAAGTGCCTTGGTATGCTGACATAGTCAATTTTCTGGTAACATCTCAGGTCCCATCTCATTTCTATTATCACCAAATTCAAAAACTAAAAGCTGAATCTAGATATTACATTTGGGATGATCCATTCCTTTGGAAGATTTGCAATGATCAAGTAATAAGAAGATGTTTACCTGAAAGTGAAGTTAAATCTGTCTTTGATTTTTGTCATACTTTAGCTTGTGGAGGCCACTTTGGAACTCAGAGGACAGCAAGGAAGGTTTTAGAATCTGGAATTTATTGGCCCACCATTTTTAAAGATGCTCATGAATTTTGCAAAATATGTGAAAAATGTCAGTTTTCAGGAAATATTTCAAAGAGACAAGAAATGCCCCAAATGACATTGAATTTTTGTGACATTTTTGAAGTTTGGGGGATAGATTTTATGGGACCTTTCCCGATGTCATTTGGAAATTCATATATCTTGCTTGCAGTTGATTATGTTTCCAAATGGGTGGAAGCAAAAGCAACCAGAACTGACGATGCTAAAGTTGTTTGTGAGTTTGTCAGGTCTAACATATTTTGTAGGTTTGGAGTGCCTAGAGCAATCACCAGTGATCAAGGGACTCACTTCTGCAATTTGAGAATGGAGACATTTCTGAAGAAGTATGAGGTGCATCATAAAACATCAACTCCCTATCATCCACAGACTAATGGGCAAGCTGAAGTTTCAAACAGGGAAATCAAGGGAATTTTGGAAAAGACTGTTAATCCAAACAGGAAGGATTGGAGCCAAAGGTTGGATGATACCTTATGGGCTTACAGGACAGCCTACAAAACCCCGATTGGAATGAGTCCATATAGGCTGATTTATGGGAAAAGCGGCCACCTACCTGTGGAATTGGACCATAAGGCGTATTGGGCTGTGAGGAAAATGAATTTGGACCTTGAAAGTGCTGGGAAGGAGAGAAAATTGAAGTTGCAAGAGCTGGATGAAATAAGAAGGGAAGCATTTGAAAATTCAAGGATTTACAAAGAACGAACAAGAGTGTCCCATGACAAGCTAATCCAACCAAAAGACTTCTCTCCTAGAGACAAAGTGTTATTATTCAACTCAAGACTCAAGTTGATGCCAGGTAAACTTCGTTCCAGATGGGAAGGTCCATTTATTGTTACTCATGTATATCCTTTTGGTGCTGTGCAGATTGTGAAGGATGGAGAGCAGGATCCATTCACTGTGAATGGACATAGGTTGAAGAAATTCCTTGGGACCCTACCATCAGAGCCATTGGAGGAGATCACGCTCCTCCAACCTATTTATCAATAAGATCCATCAGGTTGTACCTCTCCTTCACATTTTCTTGCTGTTGTGATTCAATCAGAATTCTTCTTACATGTTAAATCCACTTAAATGCATCGAGGACACTGCATCATTTAAGTGTGGGGGAGGGAACCTTTGTAATATAGGATTTTTATTTGATGTTTGTTTTCAAAAAATAAAAAAATAAAAAAATTGTGTGTTTTCAAATTTTTGTGTGTTTATTTTTCAATTTTTGGTGTGTTTATGAAACTTTTGAGCTGAAAAGATTATCAATACCATTTTTGAAACCCATGTCAATGAGTGAACCAATCTATTTCATGAAACCGAGCTTAAATGAATGCTGAAATGACTTCTTTTCAAGTTCAAATATTTTAGAATTTCATGAAAAGTACACTGATTTTTGAAACCCACGCCATATTTCACTGTCTATATCATTGAAATAACTTTCCTGTGAGGCTTCTGAACCATTTTTGTCATATTCTTTTCATTCACCTCATTTCTTGAGAGAACCAGACCATGCTTGCTTTAACCAGAATTTGATTTATTCCTTTCAAAACTTGAGGGTTGGGGTACATGTGTTTTAAATGATTGAGGCATTTATTTTGTTTGAAGCCCCCTTTTCAAAATAATCCTTTTCATTATGGCCCACCTTTACATTTATCCTTCATTGTAGCCCCTAGTATCCATGAATTGCCTATTAGGTTAGCCACATTACAAGCCAATTTTCCCTATCATACCTGCTCTTGAAGTAAATTGCATGATCTTGTTGAACTTAAGTGTGGGGGAAGATGTCTTGTGGTGTACTACCTCATTTGGTTATACTTTGGGTGGAAAATAAATTGTGGAAGAGATGTGTGTGATGCTGGAAAATTATTCTGTTGAAAGCTGTGCCTTTTCTGGAGCTTTTATGACAAGAGAAGCTGTGCCTTTCTGGAGCTTCCAATGTAAAAAGAAAGCTGTGCCTATCTGGAGCTTTAAAAAAAATCATGTTTGAAAAGATTGAAATGTTTGCTGTTGAGCTGATTGAATGATGATGGAGCCTATTTTCAACAAAGGGGAAGTGAAGGAGACCATATTTGAGTGAAAACTAGAATCTTGCAATTTTGCTTCAATAAGAGCCAAGCCTTCTTTTTTCGGCCTCAGAACTTTTAACATCTAAATCCTACCAACCGGAAGCCACAGAACAACCCTGAAAAGTCCTCATGAGAAACACATGTTCTTGACTCACATCGGGTGGAGAAGTAGGAATTTATCAAACCTATGGTGACTCTTGTGTGAGTTTGGATGAGAAAAACCTTGTTCAGCCTTTACATTTGTGAGATGAGAGAAAATTCATGTGAGGTAGGTGTTTTGTGTGCATGGGATAAGAAATGAAGTGGAAATATATTAAAATCTTAAATGGAGAACTTGAAATAACAGTTTTTTATGAGGCATGATATCTTTTTGTTTCTTGAAATTGATTTGATTGATCTCATTGATATGTGTTTTGGATTTGATTTGATTTGATTTTTACTTGTCCAGGAGTCCAAGTGCTAAGTGTGGGGGAATTGATAGAGAAAATATTTTCAATTAATTTATATTAAATATCATTGTTTTAAACCCACAAAATTGTTCCTCTAAGATGAATTGTTTCATTTTTTTGATAATGGTGTTATTTTGAGCTGAATAGTAAAAATTGGCCATTTTGGATTTTTAACAGTTTTAAATTATTTTGGTAGTTTGGCCATAACATTATCTAAACTGATCCAAATTGCAAAATTCTTTCTTTTTCAGATTCTAAAAATCCAGGGCTTCATTTACTATATTTGGACCAAAATCTGAATCGGCCATATGGAAGCTCAAAAGAAGCTCACAAGTTGGATCAAGAAAACTGTTTTCAGTTCTGCCTAGTTTTGATGTGGGATCCATAAATCATCCACTGTGGGGCCAACGCTTGTGAAATTCGGTGGGTGGACGCGAAAAGAGTTTTGGAGAATCTTTTATGAAGGAATCACCGAGTGAATTGGCCGTTTATGGTGCCATTAAAGCACCCTAATCTGGAGGAGTTCGTTTTGGAGAGTCTGACTGGACAGAATAAATTCTCATAGTAAAACGGCCATAACTCTCGGAATACATGTCCAAATCCGCTGAAATTTTGAGGGGACATGGAAAATGGAATTATGAACAACATTCATGAAGGGCTCAACGCGTGAAGATGTCATTTAATGGGGATACAACGCGTCGACATTCGGGGGAAGAATTCTGGCTATAAAAGGAGGAGAGCTCCACCTTCTCAAAGCATCCATTTTTCCACCCCATTCCTTCTGGGACACCAAGAAGGAGAACTTTTCATCTTTTTCTTTTATTTATTTTCTTTTTCATTGTTTTGTAATGCCTTATTCTTCCCCATTCAACTCGATTACCCTTACCATGGTGGGGTAAACTTTTGGAGTGATTGGGGAAGAGTTGGTTTTCTACATTGTAATGCTTGAGTTCTTGTATGCAATTGAATAAATTTCTTTCTTCTTCAAAGTTGTTTTCAATTTATCATAGCGGATTTTATAATCAAGTGCGATCGTTCTTGAATATTAATTCCGTTATTTATTTTTTCCTTGGTAAAATAATCAATATCTCCCTCCACTAATTTCTGGTTTATATACGATGGAATAAACCAGGAATTAGTGGTGAAGTACTCGACGATCGTCAGTACGTGTAAAAGGTGTAGTGAATGTTCTTGATTGTTTGGGATAAACAAAACCCGATCGGGAATTGCCCATTTCAATTAAGGATATTCAATACAACTATTTTACACATGGAAGGAGAGTTGACCAAACCAAGATCTTGGTAAGGTTTTCTCTCACAATAATAATTTCACCAAGGAAGTGAGAGGAAACGATTGTGGAAACTCACTTTAATCAACTAAGAAGAAGAGGTTTGAATTAAATTGAACAAGGATAGCATTATAATTAGGAAACCGACCCCGACCTAATCACCCTTTTAAATTTCATTGTTTTTCAATCATTTGAATTTCAAATTTCCGTTCACAACATTTTTACCCCCGTTTTAAAGTGACAACCCATTTTGTGTGCACTCCTCTTCGGGAGACATCCTAGGTCAACCACATTACTACATTTTAACTTAGGAAAAAAATTGTTTTGCAACGCCCTACGACAGGCGTGCGTAAAACTTGGCGCCGTTGCCGGGGAGGCAGTGCAACAAAAAAAAACAAAATTGAATGACCCACACCTCAAAAGAACCATTAATTGAATTTGATCCAGAAATTGAAAGAACATTAACCCAACTAAGAAAAAGAAATCTACCAAAAATATTTGAAGAAATAGATCTCTCAGATTCAAGTGAAACTCTTAGTGTTCACTCTGAACCAGAAATCATGGCTAGAAATCCCAACCAAACCCTGCGTGATCTATGTGCACCACAATTTTCCATTCAAAATAACCAACTAATTGCACCCACTGAACCAAATGATTTTGAATTACGTGTCAATATGATTCCTGTTCTTCCAAAGTTTCATGGTCTTGCAGGAGAAGATCCAAATCGGCACATGCAAGAATTCAGATACACTTTCTCAAGCTTCAGGCCAAGAGGAGCACCCGAAGACCAATTTCAGTGGAGGGCATTCCCCTTCTCACTTGAAGGAATAGCTAAAGAATGGTTGTACAACCTACAAACAGGGGAGATCAGTGATTGGGAAGACCTAAAAAGAAGTTTCATGCAAAGATTCTTTCCCACATCGAGGAGCACTGCCATCAAGAAGGAGATTTACATCATACGACAATCAACTGGAGAAACCCTCTACGAGTACTGGGAGCGCTTCAAGAAGCTATGTTCCAGCTGCCCACATCAAGAAATGGAGGAACACCAGTTCCTTATGTTCTTCTACCAAGGACTAATGGATAATGATCGAAATCTTCTAGATGCCTCATCAGGGGGGTCCCTGATTGACAAGTCTCCTGCAGATATCAGAATACTAATTGAGAAGATTGCTCAAAACTCACAACAATTTGGACTAAGAGGAATGGGAACCAGGGGGATACATGAGGTAAAAACATCTGATTCATCTACATTGATTGAAACCAAAGTTGATGACCTTGCAAGATTAGTCCGTCAAATGGCTGTAACACAAGCAAATGGACAACAAGCTTCAGCTCAGGTATGTGGTTTATGTTATTCTTCCACTCATTATACTGACCAGTGCCCTGAGATACAGGGGACAGAATACTGTGTTGCGGCCTTTCAACCAAGACAATTCCAACAAAATCAACTGAAATCCCAACAAGGATATGGGAACCAACAAAACCAGATGAGACCATTTAACCAGCACCCCAGTCAACCTCCTTACCACCAGCAACAATACCAGAACCCCCCTCCCTTCCAACAATCTTATAAACAGCCCTTCCAACACCAACAATCTTTTCAGCCTCCACCATTCCAAAGAAAGACATATGAACAACCATCCACCAGCACACAACCTTCTGTGGAACAGCTACAATCCAAGTATGAGGGCCTAGCAGATAAGGTTGACAAGCTAGCAGACATAGTGGGAAGTCTTGTTGAAATAATGTCCAAGAATCCAGGTAAGCTTCCATCCCAAACAGTGCCAAATCCTAAAGAGAATGTAAGTGAAATCATAACAAGAAGTGGAAAAGAAATCCCACCTCCATCCAAACCTGAACCTGAAATAATACCACATATTCTGAGGGATAATGATTCAAAAAGTCTTGTGAGAATCCACCAAGAAGATGAAAAGGAAGAGAAGGAGGAGAAGGATAGGCCACAGAATAAGAAACAAGAAACACCAATGCAAAGAAAACAAAGGGAGAAGAAAGAATTGCCTCCACCATTTCCAACAAGTATGATTGAATCAAAGAAATTGCATGAAGAAGCACTTCAAAAAGAAATTCTGGACACCTTCCAGAAAGTGGAAATCAATATCCCCCTACTTGAAGTTGTTAAACAAATTCCAAGGTATGCAAATTTTTTGAAAGATCTTTGCACCAAAAAGAGAAGGCTTCATGGGAATGAAAGAATCAACTTGGGAAGAAGTGTCTCAGCCCTTATCACACCACAGATTCCAACCAAATGTCAAGATCTAGGGACGTTTTCCATTCCATGCACCATTGGTTCATTAAATTTCACTAATGCTTTGTGTGATTTAGGTGCTTCAATTAATGTATTGCCTCACTCGGTATACACTTCTTTGCAGATGGGAGAATTGAAGCCCACAAGAGTGGTGGTCCAGCTTGCAAACAGATCCACAGTTTTTCCTGCAGGAGTTTTGGTGGATGTCCTTGTGAAAGTCAAAGATCTCTTATTCCCAGCTGACTTCTACGTGCTCAATATGGAAGAAGATAGGAGCCCATCTCATTCACCCATCATTTTGGGGAGACCTTTCTTGAAGACAGCCAAAACCATCATCAATGTCCACGAGGGGACACTCACCATGGAGTTTGGAGAGAGAACGGTCCACTTCAATATTTTTGAATCCATGAGGCATCCATCAGATGATCACTCCCTCTTTTCTCTTTCCCATGAAGTTGGTGAAGAGCCAATTGAAGAATCAGGTATGCTCTCTGAATTCTTAGACTTAAGAGAGACTTCTTCCCTTGAAAATATCATTGATCATGTGGATGCTGAAGATGTTGGAGATTCTGACTTCATGTGGGAGGAAGAGGTAAAATCTGATTTCTTTGATGATTTGTTAAATAATGAGGAAGATGATATGGTTTCTTGTGTGCAGGAGGTCCAAAATTTGGAAGAAGAAAACGTCAATTTAGTCTCATCCCTTGAGAATCCCCCTAACCTGGAACTCAAACCACTCCCCACTGATTTGAAATATGTATACCTTAGGGAGGGAGAGAAACTACCAGTGATAATTGCTAATAATATTTCTAAAACCCAAGAAAAATCATTGATTGAGCTTTTGAGAGAGAATGTCAAGGCAATAGGATGGAGCTTAGGTGATATCCCAGGAATTAACCCAAAAATATGCTCACATAGAATTTTTTTTGAGGGAGATTCAAAACCTGTTAGACAGCCCCAACGGAGACTGAATCCCACCTTGATGGAGGTTGTGAAGAAGGAGATCGAGAAGCTCTTGGAAGCTGGGATCATCTATCCCATTTCAGATTCGCAGTGGGTCAGCCCTATTCATGTCGTTCCAAAAAAAACTGGCCTGACCACTGTGAGAAATGAAAAGAATGAGTTAATCCCTATGAGAATTCAAAACAGTTGGAGAGTGTGCATTGATTTTAGGAAATTGAACCAGGTCACTCGAAAAGATCATTTCCCCATCCCTTTCATTAACCAGATGTTAGAAAGATTGGCAGGGAGAACTCATTATTGCTTTTTGGATGGATTTTCAGGTTACTTCCAGGTACCCATTGCCCCCGAGGATCAAGATAAGACGACATTTACATGCCCTTTTGGTACTTTTGCATATAAAAGAATGCCATTTGGATTATGTAATGCTCCAGGTACATTTCATAGGTGCATGGTGAGTATATTTTCTGATCACATTGAAAATTTCTTGGAAGTTTTCTTAGATGATTTCATAGTTTTTGGAGATTCTTTTGATCATTGTTTGAAAAATCTGGAAAAAGTTTTGAAAGCCTGCATTGAAAAAATTCTTGTCTTAAACTTTGAAAAATGTCATTTCATGGTTCAAAGAGGAATTGTACTTTGTCATGTCATTTCCCAAAATGGAATTGAAGTGGATAAATCAAAAATTGAAGTGATAAATTCATTACCTTACCCTACTTGTGTGAAACATGTTAGATCATTTTTAGGACATGCAGGATTCTACAGGAGGTTTATCAAAGATTTCAGTAAGATTTCTCTCCCTCTCTCTAGATTACTTTTGAAAGATGCTGATTTTGATTTCAATGGTGCATGTAGGGAATCCTTTGATGAGTTGAAGAAGAGATTGATTTCACCACCAGTGATGCAGCCTCCAAATTGGGAATAACCATTTGAACTACTTTGTGATGCCTCTAACCAAGCAGTTGGAGCAGTCCTTTCTCAGCGAATTGAGGGCAGACCACAAGTCATTTCATATGCCTCGAGAACTTTAGATGCGGCCCAATTCAATTATACCACCACGGAAAAAGAGTTCTTTGCAGTTGTTTTTGCTTTAGAAAGATTTAGATCATATCTTCTTGGAACTAAAATCACTGTGTTTTCTGATCATGCAGCTTTGAGGTACTTGATGAAGAAAGCTGATGCTAAACCAAGGTTAGTGAGATGGATGATACTACTGCAGGAATTCAATATAGAAATCAAGGATAAGAAGGGATCTGAGAACCAAGTGGCTGATCACTTAAGTAGACTGCCAAACACTGCTGAAATTGAAGTTCCAGAAAGAGACCCACTGAATGATCAAATTCCAGGAGAGCAGTTGTACTTGATTGAAGGAGAAGTGCCTTGGTATGCTGACATAGTCAATTTTCTGGTAACATCTCAGGTCCCATCTCATTTCTATTATCACCAAATTCAAAAACTAAAAGCTGAATCTAGATATTACATTTGGGATGATCCATTCCTTTGGAAGATTTGCAATGATCAAGTAATAAGAAGATGTTTACCTGAAAGTGAAGTTAAATCTGCCTTTGATTTTTGTCATACTTTAGCTTGTGGAGGCCACTTTGGACCTCAGAGGATAGCAAGGAAGGTTTTAGAATCTGGAATTTATTGGCCCACCATTTTTAAAGATGCTCATGAATTTTGCAAAATATGTGAAAAATGTCAGTTTTCAGGAAATATTTCAAAGAGACAAGAAATGCCCCAAATGCCATTGAATTTTTGTGACATTTTTGAAGTTTGGGGGATAGATTTTATGGGACCTTTCCCGATGTCATTTGGAAATTCATATATCTTGCTTGCAGTTGATTATGTTTCTAAATGGGTGGAAGCAAAAGCAACCAGAACTGACGATGCTAAAGTTGTTTGTGATTTTGTCAGGTCTAACATATTTTGTAGGTTTGGAGTGCCTAGAGCAATCATCAGTGATCAAGGGACTCACTTCTGCAATTTGATAATGGAGACATTGCTGAAGAAGTATGGGGTGCATCATAAAACATCAACTCCCTATCATCCACAGACTAATGGGCAAGCTGAAGTTTCAAACAGGGAAATCAAGGGAATTTTGGAAAAGACTGTTAATCCAAACAGGAAGGATTGGAGCCAAAGGTTGGATGATACCTTATGGGCTTACAGGACAGCCTACAAAACCCTGATTGGAATGAGTCTATATAGGCTGATTTATGGGAAAAGCTGCCACCTACCTGTGGAATTGGAGCATAAGGCGTATTGGGCGGTGAGGAAAATGAATTTGGACCTTGAAAGTGCTGGGAAGGAGAGAAAATTGAAGTTGCAAGAGCTGGATGAAATAAGAAGGGAAGCATTTGAAAATTCAAGGATTTACAAAGAACGAACAAGAGTGGCCCATGACAAGCTAATCCAACCAAAAGACTTCTCTCCTGGAGACAAAGTGTTATTATTCAACTCAAGACTCAAGTTGATGCCAGGTAAACTTCGTTCCAGATGGGAAGGTCCATTTATTGTTACTCATGTATATCCTTTTGGTGCTGTGCAGATTGTGAAGGATGGAGAGCAGGATCCATTCACTGTGAATGGACATAGGTTGAAGAAATTCCTTGGGACCCTACCATCAGAGCCATTGGAGGAGATCACGCTCCTCCAACCTATTTATCAATAAGATCCATCAGGTCGTACCTCTCCTTCACATTTTCTTGCTGTTGTGATTCAATCAGAATTCTTCTTACATGTTAAATCCACTTAAATGCATCGAGGACACTGCATCATTTAAGTGTGGGGGAGGGAACCTTTGTAATATAGGATTTTTATTTGATGTTTGTTTTCAAAAAATAAAAAAATAAAAAATTTGTGAGTTTTCAAATTTTTGTGTGTTTATTTTTCAATTTTTGGTGTGTTTATGAAACTTTTGAGCTGAAAAGATTATCAATACCATTTTTGAAACCCATGTCAATGAGTGAACCAATCTATTTCATGAAACCGAGCTTAAATGAATGCTGAAATGACTTCTTTTCAAGTTCAAATATTTTAGAATTTCATGAAAAGTACACTGATTTTTGAAACCCATGCCATATTTCACTGTCTATATCATTGAAATAACTTTCCTGTGAGGCTTCTGAACCATTTTTGTCATATTCTTTTCATTCACCTCATTTCTTGAGAGAACCAGACCATGCTTGCTTTAACTAGAATTTGATTTATTCCTTTCAAAACTTGAGGGTTGGGGTACATGTGTTTTAAATGATTGAGGCATTTATTTTGTTTGAAGCCCCCTTTTCAAAATAATCCTTTTCATTATGGCCCACCTTTACATTTATCCTTCATTGTAGCCCCTAGTATCCATGAATTGCCTGTTAGGTTAGCCACATTACAAGCCAATTTTCCCTATCATACCTGCTCTTGAAGTAAATTGCATGATCTTGTTGAACTTAAGTGTGGGGGAAGATGTCTTGTGGTGTACTACCTCATTTGGTTATACTTTGGGTGGAAAATAAATTGTGGAAGAGATGTGTGTGATGCTGGAAAATTATTCTGTTGAAAGCTGTGCCTTTTCTGGAGCTTTTATGACAAGAGAAGCTGTGCCTTTCTGGAGCTTCCAATGTAAAAAGAAAGCTGTGCCTATCTGGAGCTTTAAAAAAAATCATGTCTGAAAAGATTGAAATGTTTGCTGTTGAGCTGATTGAATGATTATGGAGCCTATTTTCAACAAAGGGGAAGTGAAGGAGACCATATTTGAGTGAAAACTAGAATCTTGCAATTTTGCTTCAATAAGAGCCAAGCCTTCTTTTTTCGGCCTCAGAACTTTTAACATCTAAATCCTACCAACCGGAAGCCACAGAACAACCCTGAAAAGTCCTCATGAGAAACACATGTTCTTGACTCACATCGGGTGGAGAAGTAGGAATTTATCAAACCTATGGTGACTCTTGTGTGAGTTTGGATGAGAAAAACCTTGTTCAGCCTTTACATTTGTGAGATGAGAGAAAATTCATGTGAGGTAGGTGTTTTGTGTGCATGGGATAAGAAATGAAGTGGAAATATATTAAAATCTTAAATGGAGAACTTGAAATAACAGTTTTTTATGAGGCATGATATCTTTTTGTTTCTTGAAATTGATTTGATTGATCTCATTGATATGTGTTTTGGATTTGATTTGATTTGATTTTTACTTGTCCAGGAGTCCAAGTGATAAGTGTGGGGGAATTGATAGAGAAAATATTTTCAATTAATTTATATTAAATATCATTGTTTTAAACCCACAAAATTGTTCCTCTAAGATGAATTGTTTCATTTTTTTGATAATGGTGTTATTTTGAGCTGAATAGTAAAAATTGGCCATTTTGGATTTTTAACAGTTTTAAATTATTTTGGTAGTTTGGCCATAACATTATCTACACTGATCCAAATTGCAAAATTTTTTCTTTTGCAGATTCTACAAATCCAGGTCTTCATTTACTATATTTGGACCAAAATCTGAATCGGCCATATGGAATCTCAAAAGAAGCTCACAAGTTGGATCAAGAAAACTGTTTTCAGTTATGCCTAGTTTTGATGTGGGATCCATAACTCATCCACTGTGGGGCCAAAGCTTGTGAAATTCGGTGGGTGGACGCACAAGGAGTTTTGGAGCATCTTTGATGAAGGAATAACCGAGTTAATTGGCCGTTTATAGTGCCATTAAAGCACCCTAATCCGGAGGAGTTCGTTTTGGAGAGTCTGACTGGACAGAATAAATTCTCATAGTAAAACGGCCATAACTCTCGGAATACATGTCCAAATCCGCTGAAATTTTTAGGGGACACGGCCAAGGGAATTATAAACAACATTCATGAAGGGATCAACACGTGAAGATGTAATGTAATGGGGATACAACGCGTCGACATTCTGGGGAAGAATTCTGGCTATAAAAGGAGGAGAGCTCCACCTTCTCAAAGCATCCATTTTTCCACCCCATTCCTTCTGGGACACCAAGAAGGAGAACTTTTCATCTTTTTCTTTTATTTATTTTCCTTTTCATTGTTTTTTAATGCCTTCTTCTTCCCCATTCAACTCGATTACCCTTACCATGGTGGGGTAAACTTTTGGAGTGATTGGGGAAGGGTTGGTTTTCTACATTGTAATGCTTGAGTTCTTGTATGCAATTGAATAAATTTCTTTCTTCTTCAAAGTTGTTTTCAATTTATCATAGCGGATTTTATAATCAAGTGAGATCGTTCTTGAATATTAATTCCGTTATTTATTTTTGCCTTGGTAAAATAATCAATATCTCCCTCCACTAATTTCTGGTTTATATACGATGGAATAAACCAGGAATTAGTGGTGAAGTACTCGACGATCGTCAGTACGTGTAAAAGGTGTAGTGAATGTTCTTGATTGTTTGGGATAAACAAAACCCGATCGGGAATTGCCCATTTCAATTAAGGATATTCAATACAACTATTTTACACATGGAAGGAGAGTTGACCAAACCAAGATCTTTGTAAGGTTTTCTCTCACAATAATAATTTCACCAAGGAAGTGAGAGGAAACGATTGTGGAAACTCACTTTAATCAACTAAGAAGAAGAGGTTTGAATTAAATTGAATAAGGATAGCATTATAATTAGGAAACCGACCCCGACCTAATCACCCTTTTAAATTTCATTGTTTTTCAATCATTTGAATTTCAAATTTCCGTTCACAACATTTTTACCCCCGTTTTAAAGTGACAACCCATTTTGTGTGCACTCCTCTTCGGGAGACATCCTAGGTCAACCACATTACTACATTTTAACTTAGGAAAAAAATTGTTTTGCCACGCCCTACGACAGGCGTGCATCAATGCCTCAGATGGATGATGTGGATTTTCTGCCTCTTCCCCTGACATGTCTGCAGTCATACAAAATATCAGTAATGAGTCCAAAGTGTTTAAAAGATAAATTGGATTGTTCTTAATAAATCAAACTTGTACAACTATTAATCAAACAAAAAATGGATTGAATAATTAGTTGTGAATGAATTTTAAAAAATCAGAAAGTTAATCAACATAAATATTTATGACTGAATTAACTTACAAAAGTGAGGATTAAAACTTATAAGGATTTATAAAATGATTAGATAATTTATGATATCCTAGGACATTCTACTGAATAGAGGGAAAACAATTATACCTTTCATTAAGCATGAAAATCGACCGTTTCTCCTTCAACAGCCGCTCTGACCCAATAAATATCTTCTTCACGTTGAACTACGGTATGTTGATCAAGTTGTTGGTAAACAAACGGAACAGTCTCGGGTTCATCTTCTTCAAATAAAAACACTCCTCGCCGAGACATTTTGACAACAACTTGCCAACTTGGATCCGAAGGCAAAGTAACGAAGAATACTTGTTCCGCTTGTGATGTCAAAATGAAAGGTTCATTCTCAACTCGTTCATTATTTCTGTATAACATATAGTTAAAATTCACCAATGAAAACTGATATTGATCGACTTTACATCCACGCACTGGATCAACCCAATTACACCTTAACAATATGTACTTCAAACCATGTGTGTATACAACTTTAATGATGTCTATCAATTGACCATAGTAATAACCAGAATCGACAAAGGGACAACTGATGCCACTGTTTTGTGTTTCTCGTTTGTCGTCAACATCTTTAATGCGAAATCGAAAACCATTAGCATCAATAGCTTTATAACGACGAGCCGTTATAGATGGACCCTCAGCCAGTTGGATAAATACTTCAGGTAGCGTGGGGTCCCCTAACTCCCTCAGCTTACGAACCTATATAATTTATAAAAATCAATACTGATATATGCAGAAAGAATTAGTTTAATACTTCACTCATAATGAAAATCAATTTATACATACATAATCCTTGAACCAATCATGAAATGCCGCATAATGAGATTGTTGAATTTGCAACTCAGTCGCACGATGCATCTCTTCTTTTATCTCATTAATGTGTTTCCTGAAAATGATTACGCGATGTTTAAAAGATCAACTTATGCAAACAAAACATGTAAAAGTTATACAAGCACATTGATAAGATACTTACTGCATTAATGGTGCAACTGATGGAGTATTGAACAAGATATATCGATGTGCATGTATCCACTCGATGTTGTCCATATCAAATGTGGTTCCTTCTCCAATTGGACCATCATGAATCCGAGAGGGCTTATCTAATTTTGTTTCAACATTCGTAAGATATTCTGCACAAAAGGTAGTACACTCATCCATCAAATAACCATTGGCTATTGATGCCTCTGGACGAGCTCTGTTGCGTACAAATCTTTTCAATGTACTCAAATACCGTTCAATAGGATACATCCACCTGAATTGCACTGGACCAGCAGCCATTACTTCATCAGTTAGGTGCACTGTCAAGTGGACCATAACATCGAAAAATGAGGGGGGGAAAAGTTTCTCAAAGTGACAAAGCGTAAGTACAATTCGGTCCTGCAAACTTTTTAAATCACTCATTCATTGATTTCTTAAACAAAGCTGTCTAAAAAAATTACTCATCTCAATCAAGGGCTGAACAACATTGGGGGATAAACAATCACAAATTGCAATTGGAATCAACTGCTGAAGTAATTTGTGATTGTCATGACTTTTCAACCCTTGCAATGTCTTGCTCGTCAGATTCACACACTTTGAAATATTAGAAGAGTAACCATCAGACACCTTGACCATCTTCAAAATGGAAAGAAATGTCTCTTTCTCCTCTGTAGTCATCGAATACTGTGCAGCAGGCATATATGCCTTGTTTCCCTCAGCTAACTGTAAATGCAACTATTTCCTTAAACCCATTTCTTCCAAATCACGGCGTGCATTAACATGGTCCTTTGACTTTCCACTGACACCTAAAATGGTCCACAATATGTTATCACAAACATTTCTTTCAACGTGCATGACATCCAAATTATGCCTCAACATGTTAGTTTTCCAATACGGAAGACTATAAAAAATACTTTTCTTTTTCCAATTGTGACTGCGCTGCCTACCCGCAACACGAATATTACGTACTGGAGGAGCCACCAAATCATGAATTTCATATACCGTGCGGATGTTTTCTTCCTCAATCTGCGATAACATTTCGACTCCTGTCATGATCTTTGGTGCTGGGATGAACTCTCTAGAACCATCAAATGCCACTCTGTCCTTTCTGAACCTGTGCTGGGGAGGGAGAAAACGCCTGTGACCCATGTATGCCCATTTTTTGGAATGTTTAAGCCATACAGATTTTTTAATTTTATTGCAACAAGGGCAAGAAAATTCCCCTTTCGTACTCCAGCCTGATAAATTTGCATAAGCTGGGAAGTCATTGATTGTCCACAATAAAGCAGCATGCAGTTTGAACATTTCATTCATTTCGCAGTCATAAGTCATCACACCATCGCCCCAAAATTCATTCAACTCATCAATCAATGGCTGAAGGTAAACATCAATCTTATCCCCCGGACTTTTAGGTCCATCAATAAGAGTGTAAAGTAATATAAATTGTTGCTTCATACAAAGCCACGGAGGAAGATTATATGGAACCAACACCACGGGCCATGTGTTATGAGTTGCACCAACCATAGACTTGAATGGATTGAAACCATCTGCTGCCAATCCCAATCGGACATTACGAACATCTTTAGCAAAGTCGGGATGTCTCTTATCAAAATCCTTCCATGCATGAGAGTCTGTCGGGTGGGTTAACATGTCACTTTCATGAACTCTTTCTGCATGCCATCTCATTAAATTAGAAACTTTAGATGACATAAAAAATCTTTTCAACCTCGGTTTAAGGGGAAAGTAATGTATTTGCTTTACGGCAATCGGTTTCCCCTGTATCGCAATCTGACTTTGATGAGTCTTATTTCCCCTGTTCTCTTTCCACCTAGAAGCGCCACAAACCGTACAAATATCCAAATGAGCAGTTTCATTTCTAAACAACATACAGTTGTTTGCACATGCATCTATAGTCTCATATGTAAAACCTAAGTTCTCTGTCAACTTACGAGCATAGTAATACGACTCAGGAATCTTAGCGTCGACAGGAAGAACTTTTTTCAATAAAACCAAAAGCATGTCGAATGATGTGTCTGACCAATTATTCAAAGTCTTCAAATGCAACAACTCCACGATAAACGACAGTTTATTGTAAGAAGTACATCCAGGATATAATTCTGTTTTCGCATCATCAAGTACTTCATAAAACCTCCTCGAATCATGATCTGCACCAGAGCGAAGATTTATCTCACCGGTCTCAAGATTCTGGATGTCAATGCCTTCAAGATCAAACCCACGTACCATTTCAGTAAGCATTTCATGCATTGGATCAGTCATCCTTGCATCAACATCCATCTGAGCTGCATCTGTATTTTGACAACGAACATATTCTTCTCCATGACGAGTCCAACTCTTATAATTTTTCAGAAATCCATTAAAGAAAAGGTGCTCCCTCACAGTATCTCGTGTGAATTGATATCTGTTAGCACATTTTCTACATGGACAACTAATATAGTCACTTTCAAATCCTCTCGTGAAGTCAATAAACTGCATAATGCCATTGAAATATTCTCTAGACGTTCGATTTGGAAGATCAATCCAACTCTTATCCATAATAATATCTGTATAACAAACATTTACACAATACTTATTACATTTACATTTTTCAAATCAACTATATTCAAAATAAATATTAACCATTTGTTTATGAACCATTGATAAAATAATAATGTAACTGAAAGCTCATGTTACCTGATTGAGCTACAAACCTGAAAGGGAGGGGAGCCGAAGGCGGTGCTGCGAGGGAGAGGAGGCAGCGAAGGGGAGCCGGAGCCAAAGGCGGTGCGGCAAGGGAGGGGACGGGCGGCGGCGGCGGCGGGGAGCTGGAGGAGAGGAGGCAGTGAGGGGATGGGGGATGGGCAGCGAGGGGGGGGGGGGTGTCTGGGGTCGGGGGGGGGGGGGGGGGGGCTGTCCGAGGTGCGGGGAGGGGTGTCCGGGGTGTCGGGGGCCTGTCAGGGGTGCGGGCAGGGGTGTTCGGGGTGCGGGGGTGTCCGGGGTGCGGGGGGGGGGGGGGGGCTGTCTGGGGTGCAGGGGGGATGTCGGGGGTGCGGGGTGGGGTGTCCGGGGTGCGGGGGGGCTGTCCGGGTTCGGAGGGGGGGTGTCCGAGTGCGGGGGGGGGGGGGGGGCTATCCGGGGTGCGGGGGGGGGGGGGGGGGCTGTCCGGGTTTGGAGGGGGGTGTCCGAGTGCAGGGGGGGCTGTCCGGGGTGCGGGGAGGCGTCCGGGGTGCGGGGGGCGGTCCGGAGTGCGTGGGGGGGGGGGGGGGGGGCTGTCCGGGGTGCGGGGAGGCGTCCGGGGTGCAGGGGGCGGTCCGGAGTGCGCGGCGGGGGCTGTCCGGGGTGCGGGTGCCGTCCGGGGTGGGGGGGGGGAGGGCCGAGAGGCTGGAGGGCGGCGGCCGGAGGCCCGAGGGCGGAGGGCGGCGGCCGGAGGGCGGGCGGCGGGGGAGGGCGGGCGGCGGGGGAGGGCGGGCGGCGGGGGAGGGCGGGCGGCGGGGGAGGGCGGGCGGCGGGGGAGGGGAGGGCGGCGAGGGAGGGCGGCGAGGGAGGGAGGGGGTTAGGGCTGCGATGGAGGGGGCGCGAGGGGGGGGGGGGGGCGCAGAAGCCCCCCGTTTTTTTTATGTAGGTTAGCGACCGCCATTGGCGGTCGCTATTGGTTATCTTTAGCGACCGCCAATGGCGGTCGCCCGAGTCTGGGGGGGCTCCAATGCCCCCTTTTCTAGTAGTGTATCCTTGCTTTGAATCCAGAAAATAAATCTTCAGAGTATCCAAGTTCAACGCAATTAGCAACCAATGTTTCCTAAAAACACAAAAAGAAATAAGTAATAAAATAAGTGAAAATATAAATGATATACTTTAATTGTAGTGTATTACCTCTGCATGGTTGGTATTAGGAAAAGTCCGTCATCTGTAATCTTGCGTTCAAATGTTTTCAGCAAGCCATTCACTATTGCATCCCTTTTTGATGGCTCTATTTTTGTTAGGTGTGTTGATGTGATATGAGGAATAACCAGTCCAAATCTTGGCTCATGGGAAAATTCTTTCAATTGTTTTTCATAAATACATCTGTCAACAATATAAAACGCATTTAGTCATAATTTTCACATTAGATCAACTTTTGGAAAATCAATTCTTGGAAACATACCTCGTATATACATTTACAACTGTAATGCCTAGCCAACTGTTTTCAAGGATTTCATTTACATTTTCAGCAGCAACGAAATCTTGACTTTCCTCTCCGTATATATTCTCTTCAAAAACCACTCTATGACTATTACCATCTTTTAGCGTCGTATCCACATGAGTCTTCAATGCTAGTAAATGTGGATAGAGAACAGGTGGTGTTATTGTGCTTTCAGTAGCTCCTTGGGATTGGTTGGTCGATCCTTTAGATGGTTTTGAGCTAACGTTTGTCACCCCCTTCCCTTTGTCAATCTATAACAACAATCATTGGTTCATACCCTTTTTTCATTAATTGTTAAGGGTTTAGCTTGAAAAGAAAAGGAAATAAATACCTCTTTGTCCTCATGTACTCTTACAAGTTGTGACGGACATGCAATGAATGTCCCAATAGACTTCTCGACCGTATGAATATCATCGTCATCAAGTGGAATAGGTAGCTCTGCCTTTGGCTCATGAGCTATAGTAATCGTCACTTTCAGATGATCTTTTGGAAGTGGTCTATTATGCAGTGTGGCATCTGGGATATTGAACACTGTATCCCTCGCTACAAGGTGATAGTTGGGTGTTGACAAATATAAATCACAATCATTATCACCCTGTAGAAGATGAGTACAGAAAAATTATCAGTGTTTGTCTGATTCATATTTCATGGGAACAATTATTAAAATACTGATTACCATGGCTAAGATAGTTCTTTGAGGCGAATGGCTCGCCTCAAAGCTGGGGGGGGTGGGGCAGGATGTTCATGCGGCGATTGTTCTTGAGTTGTGGCTTCCCTTTGCTTCCCACCCATAAAATTTTCTAGCAACTCTCCCTGCCATTGCAATTTTTCTTCAAGGGTTGCTATTTTTTCGCTCATTTGTTCCAATTTTTCATCTGTATCATCCATTTTTTTCTTCTTCTCAAAATATAATCGGGGTGTCACCCCAAACCCTGCACCTCTGACACGACCGTATTTTTATGGCTGCTTCAAAGTCGTCGATAATTGGTCTGTATCAGCTACAGGAGTAGCTGATTCCTGTGATTGTCAGATATAAGAAACTAACTAATTATTTTTATGTAATAGTAATTTTAAACAAATTATTTTATCGTCGTGTCATACTTACACATATTTCCCACACTTTCTGTGTGTTCTCATCTACTATCTTCCCTTCTTTTTTCACACATGACTCCTTTCATAGAACATGACGTGGGATGGAAGTGCATTTGGTTTTAGACTCATCAATATACATATAAACATAGAAAAATAATTATGATGTTGTTTATTGGCACCTAAAAATATTATTGTAAATTTAAAATACGTACCATTTTCTTTTCTAATGAAGCGTACCCCATCCTTGCTTTACAATAGGGGTATGTTGGTTTTGATGCACGTTCCTTATTTTCAGTACAGATTTTCTATTTCATAAATAAAATATTGACAATCAAAGTGATGAATACAGGTATCCTCAAACAATTTATTATCACTCACAATGTACCTAAAACTTCTCATCCCCACGATGGCCAATAAATTAATCCCATGCTTCTTGGGATATCAGGTGAGTGTAGACAATGGGTGGGTGCGAGTTTATTTTACCTTTAGAATCATTGAGGTGACATCTTGTTAAAATAGTGCGGAAACCTCAATGAATCTTTCCTGAAAGCCTTAGTACATAATCCTTGTGTGAATCGTCTACTATAAATGTACTCTGCAAGAGATTGAGAAGAGTAAGACATTGTTTCATTATTTTATTTACTAGTAAATTAAAGAAATAAATTCATAATGTTACCATAATTTCTTCCTAGATCACAGCCTTCAGCCCAGACACAACATGGTGCCATGAATCTATGTCAATCGGCACACGTTTTCAAGTGAAAAATCCAATGTAGCTGCTAAACATAGCCTTGTTGGGATTCACATGTTGGCCTTGTGCATTCCACCCGACTTCAAATTTGATGCCTTTGCTTTTCACCTTAAGAATTTTGGCTAACACCGTCAAACTACGACGCACCTGTGATTTCTACGACGCTTGTCCTTCATTCCCGACCATTTCATCGATATCAACATCATCTATATGTTCATCTAGAATGGTATAAATGACATGTGTTGATGGTTGTTGGACCTCAACACTAAGGGCAGCAGGAGCCGCAGCAGCAGGATCAGTAGGAGGAGCAGCATGAGGAGCAGCAGCAGGAGCCGCAGCAGGAGGAGCAGCAGGAGCAACCGGAACCGCAATAGGAGCAACAAAAACAGCAACATGAGATGCAGGAGCAGCATGAGCAGCAGCAGGAGCAACAACAGCAGCAACATGAGCTGCAGGAGCAGCAGGAGTAGCAACAGCCGCACCAACAGCTCCTTGAGAGACTTGTTCAGCCTCAAGGTTAGGAGCATCAGAATGTGCAGATGTCATTATCTGCAAAAGTGGTTGAATAGTTAATTCAGATTACAAAAATTCAGTAATTATAAGATAATAACATGAGATAACAAGATCTATATTACAAACAAAATATAACTTGTTTACTGAACTCTCTTTCTTTTTTTCAAAGGTTGAAGGGATTTGACACCTCTATCGACTATCCAAATCCCTTCATTGTGGTCTCCTCTAACATACAAAACATCATCTGCATTAGGACCGCTCCAAAATGATTGTGATGTACCACTAAAAGGATTGTCCTCAACTGAATTTTCATCGGAACCTTCAGTAGTTTTCGACGATAACATAACAATCGACCACTTTCGGTTTGCGGGATCTGGAACATAAAAAACTTGTATCGCTTGTGATGCCATTATAAAATGTTCATCTTTGTACCCTTCTTTACTAAAATCAACTTTCACAAATCCCCATTAATCTATTTTAACACCACTGTTGTTATCAATCCATTTGCATTGAAAAATCGTCAATTAGAATGTCGTATAATCCAACTCCCATATTAGTTTGATAATGACAAAGTATGACATATTTGCATAAATTGGATTTTTGTCCTTACTACCAGAAACATGCATCGCTTCAGCCACTAGTGTAACTCCACTTTTTTCATGGTACTATCTTCATCATGCTCATCTGTATAGAATGTATAACCATTAATTATATAACCACTATAAGATAATACATACACACTTGGTCCAGCGTCTAGCCATCGAAGACGTTCTGAAATTGAATTTAGATTTTCATCTAACTGCTTAAAAATATGGTCCTGAAACCATCCTATAAACTGGTGATTATGTGTATCTGATAACCATTTTTCAGACCTCGATGGATTCAAATGCCTAAGAATTTCTTTTTTGAGTTTCAATATATGGAGCAACCTCCCAACTGTTATGCAAAACATAAAGATGAGCCTGCTCCCGATCTGTAATACTAATTGTCACAACTTATCTTCCAGAAATTCCCTCACCCTTAATGCGTCCAGTGTGACGAGATTTCGGGAGACCAATGCTTTCCACATCAGATAGGTATTCAGTACAAAATTCAATGGCTTCCTCAACAATATATCTCTCCACTATACAACCCTCTGGGCAACATCGATTTTTGAAATACCCTTTCAAAATCTCCATATACCGTTCAATAGGATACATCCATCTATAGTGTACAGGACCACAAATTTGAATCTCTCTTACCAAGTGAATCATCAAATGAACCATCATATCAAATAATATTGGCGGGAAGAACATTTCTAATTCACATAATATGATGACAATTTCTTTTTTCCATAGCTGGTAATTTCCCCAGGTCTAAAACATTGCTATATATAGCTTTGAAAAAGAAACAATTTTTGGTTAACATATGATGAACATTCTTGGGAAAAATTCAATGTAAAGCTATAGGTATTAGATCTTGCATCAAAACATGGAAATCATGTGATTTCAAACCTTTTAACTTCAAATCATTCATTGACACAATGTTCTTGATATTTGATGAGTACCCTTATGGAACCTTTACATCATTTAAGAATTTGCAAAACTGATATCTCTCCGCCCTAGAAAGAGTATAAGCAGCTGGAGGAAGAAACATTCGATTTTCACCCTTCACGGGAGCCAACTCTTCTCGTATTCCCATTTCAACCATGTCCAACCTTGCCTTAATTCCATCTTTTGTTTTTTCAGGGGAATTTAGCAACGTTCCGATAACACTGTCACATACATTTTTTCCATATGCATCACATCAAGAAAATGTATGACGTACAAACAATTCCAGTATGGTAATTCAAAAAAAACTGATCTCTTTTTCCAACCGATTTTCATAAGCTTTTTCGAAAATGGTTTACCAAAAATAGTGTTCAGATATTTTACTTTCTCAAACAGCTGATAACCTATTAGTGGAGATAGTGTTGTGCATTTTTCGGAACTTCCAATGAATGATGTCTTCCATGATCAGTACTTATGCCAACGAGGTAGAAATCTACGATGTCCTAGAAACACAGATTTCGATGAATGTTTCAACCTAATTGATTCTGTATCTTCTTCACACATGGGACACCCTTGAGTTCATTTAATGCTATAGCCTGAAAAATTTCCATAAGAAGGGAAATCATTTATTGTCCCATACAATATCACTCTCAACGTGAAGTATTCACTTTTATAAGAATCACACAACATTACACTTGAGTCCCACAATAACTTCAAATCCTCAATCAAAGGAGCCAGATAAACATCAATATCGTTACCTGGTTGTTTTGGTCCTGATATAAGCATAGATAACATGATGAATTTCTTCTTCATGCATAACCAGGGTGGCAAGTTATAATTTACCAACATAATCGGCCATGTACTATGAGTGCTGGTTTGAAAACCAAAAGGATTCACTCCATCTGTAGATAACGCAAGATGAATGTTTCTCGGCTCTTTTCCAAATTCAGGATACTCATGATCAAATTTCTTCCATTGAGGAGAGTCATCTAGATGACGTAATAACCCATCTTTATTTCTTTTATCTGCATGCCACGATAATTATCTTACAGTTTCTTCACTTCTATATAGACGCCTACAACTTGGAATGATTGGAAAGTACCATAAAACTTTCGTAGGATTGGATTTATCTTTCTTGTATCGAGAAGCACCAAACTTTGGGCATTCTGTAAGTGATTAGTTCTCTTTGCAAAACAATATATAGTCTTTCGGGCAGACATGTATTCTTTCAAAAATCATTCCCATCGAGCATAACATTAGTCTAGCTACATATGTCCGGCTTGGGAGCTCATTATCTTTCGGGAGCATGTCATTCAAGAGAGAAAGTGGTTCTGTAAAACTGACATCACTCCATCTGTTTCCTGCTTTCAATTTATACAACTTCAGTACAGCTGACAATGTTGTATACTTAGTGCAAGCAGCATACAATGGCGTCTTTGCACAACTCTATAACTTATCAAACAATTTTGGGCAATCACGGAGTTCATCTTGAATTGTCTTTGTTATTTACTCAATATGATCTTCATCATCAGGGACATCTGTAATCACATCCTCCATATGGTCTTCTTAATTATCCATATTTGTATTCATATCTGATGATCCATAAAACGCAGTTTTATCCCAGCCAGTAGCTACATTCGCTTTTTCTCCGTGTTTATTCCAACATTTATAACTCCGATCTATTTCGTGACATATCAAATGTTATTCCAACTCCTCTAGAGTAAGTAGTCTAGAATAACAACGACGTAAACATGGAAAAAGGATTTGAGAAGGATC
This sequence comes from Viscum album, assembly GCA_963277665.1. Classification (NCBI taxonomy): domain Eukaryota; kingdom Viridiplantae; phylum Streptophyta; class Magnoliopsida; order Santalales; family Viscaceae; genus Viscum; species Viscum album. The sequence goes on along the minus strand of OY728167.1, from coordinate 241,088,086 downwards.
CTTTGCGTGATCCTTTGTAAACTTGATGAACTCTTTCACTCTGTTCTCGTACTCTATTGTTAAACGATTAGCATCCATCCAATCTTTATTCATCTCCATCCAATTTGAATCTCAAATATTAGTATTTATGGATCAAGTACACAAAACAAGAATTCCAAATATAGTAGAATATAACCACTTCCTTATAAAAATGGATATTAATAGAGCCTAACCATTAGTATTTATTCATGTTCATTAAATATAATTACTTTAGATTCATTATAGTTTCCTCAAATCACCCCAGACCAAACACAAGAATAATCAAGAATGATACATCTACCACTCCTAGGTCTCTTCCCTACATTCAATATCATCATGCCTAAATACTCAATGCTGGTGGAAGTAAAACCATTCCTGACGATCATATCAAGAAGAAATGGAAACCAAAAGGGGGGAGTGAATCAAAATACCCCAAACAGGATGGAAAAACATGGTATTTGAGAATAGGTTAGTGGCTTTCATGTTGTCTAGACACCTATCCAATAGACTCCACAATTAGTGATGGCCCCTACAGTTGTTGAACCAGGTGAAACTGTCACCTGAGAAGCTGAGATCAATGAGGCCCTTCCCAGCCATGAACTGAAAAAACTCCATGATGGCCTTCCTCTAGAATGGACTTCTACCTTTCCTTTCCTTTGGGTTGGAAATGACATTAAAGTCACCCCCAACAAACAATGGATGGTGGTCTGGATCGAAGGTATTTTGTTAAAAAGGACAATCAATCCCCCTCAATTTTTTAAAATACCAATACCATAAACCATTTAAAAACAAGACATTTTAATTTATTTTGGAAATCATTCCCAAAATAATTCAATAAACAAACACATTCCAAACCATTTGGAATTTTATTTAAAGAATCAACATATCTTTTTTTAAACCATGATTTTCATTTATAATATCAAATCTACCAATGGTAGAAGAAAACCTAATTTATTTCAATGAAAAAGGTTAATTCACAACAAGATACCATCCATTCCATATATTATTTTCATTAATAGGGTTATTTTGTGCTTCAAAATGATCAAAACATGTCTAACCAACTTCAAAAGGATAAAATATGAATTCATGAAACACATGAATCCCAAAAAGATGATATAGTATAGAAACACCCACTTGGAATCTGAATGATTCTACTCAAATGAAGAACATCATACATATCCAACTACATCGATGCTTTCTTATATGCAACGACACCACTAGATAGATAGTGGCCCTCACTAATAACATCATACATCTCCAAATAAGAGACTACAACCACTAACCATGAAGAAGATCATAAGATGGAAATATACTAAGAACACATCCCTTCACCCAAATAAGAGACTACCAACACTAACCATGAAGAACCACTAAGAGCATAATTTGAAACCTAAGGAAAGGTACACCCAAAACATACCAATGAATTCAAATGAAATAATTTCTAAACCAAAACATTGAAATCCTCAAATATTCCTAACATCAAACCCCATCATATCTCCTAATAAAATTCTTTGATAACACTATTTCATTGCCTATACCCATTTAGACAACTCTATTAGTTAGTAGATTATAATGTAGTGACCCCCTAAAACCATCCTCTAACATGTCATGGGTTAGTTAATGCACCGAGGGTATTTATCACAACCATGTGCAATGTACTTATAATAATAAATCATTGATATATTTTAACATGAAGTTGTATAGATGATTTTTCGAATGATACCAAGTGAAAGTTAGTATGGTAAATATGTGTGATAAGAAATTTTTGGTCCAACTAAAAGGGGATATAGCCTAATGAATGTATTTTGGATTCACAAAAAATATGACTCTATGTGGTATAAGGTTTTTTCAACTAGTAGGAGTATGGAACACTTAGTGAATATGGTCCTCTATGTGTGAGAATGTCTTCATTTAGAGTATGGCCTAATATGCATGGTTCCCATAGAATAAGGCCCATTTGAATTGGATATTTGGGCTCATGGGTAATTTTTTGAGGACTCTACTGGGGAAATCACTCATGATTGAATCTGTTTCCTTGGGCTAGCCACAATCCTCATAACCTACCTTACCTATTTCCAAAGGTTGAAAGAGTCCACCTCCATGGTTGATAATATTGTCCCCTTGATTGGAATGGGAATATGGGATGTTAGATATTCCTTCTATAGTTTCCTTTTTGGAGTATGATTCCTATTCTGGGTCTCTGTTCCAGATATAAGACATGTTTCTGAATCTAGTTTTTGGTTCTACTCTCTAGTGGACACAATTTAATTACAATTATTATTCTAGTTATAGGGAATATACTTTTAGTTGAATATAATAATGGTGATGAGTGTATTGATAAACTATAAAGTTCATCTAAAATTGAGGTTATTAATTTTTCATTAGCTCATGACATGAGGTGTATTATCTCAAATACATGAGTCATACCGTGATTGATAATTGGTAACTTATTCTTTTTTCAGAAGGAATTAAAGTCTTATAACCTCTTTAATCTTATGCCCATTAAACAAGGTGGATCACATTTTTCATGTGAGGAATCTCCACCAATTTGGTTCATAAAATATATTCATAGTACATAAGGATTTTAATATTCATCAACTAATGAATCGTGTTCTTATCACACCAGGTAAGAACATAATATCATCTACTAAGGGAAGTGTTTAGAGATCGTATACTCATCACATAGGGGATTCTTTGGCATATAGCCTAAGGAATCTCATGCTCCTCATGTGAGTTATAATCATAGGATCATTACCTAGGAGATGAAAAAGAGATCTTATGATCATCACTTAGGGGATTCTTAGGCATATCCCCTAATGAATATATTTATAATCTCATGAGGTATAATCAAGGGAACATTATTTGGGAGATAAAGAAGATCTAAAATTCCCATAACATAGGGACTTCATATTCTCGTCACCTAAGGCAACCTAGGATTATCACCTAGAGTTGGATGCTTCCTGAATTAAGAGTGGTCATAGGTTTATATCTCATTAAAGGAACTCACATATTTGAATTTTAGAAGAGGGAACCACCCGATACACTCATCGCGTAGGGGGCGAGCATAGTTTTATAGCCACCATTTCATTTTTATCCATGAATTTATTCAATTCCCACCAAACAATTTTCAATTTCATCATTAACAACTATATTCTATGTCAATGGGAAACTAAAAGGAAAACCCATATCAACTAATGATTTCATCTCCCACAATAACTCACTCCTTACATCTTTTTAACAATGGAAAGGTTGATGCTTCCCCACTGCACTATTTACCACCTCAACCATCTCACATTTCCCCCTAATGGAATCTATCACAACCAAACTAACAAAAAACTTCTCAAACAACCCCACCAAAAAACAATGATGATTTTCAACAATAAAAGTAAACAAGCACTATGTTCTTGAGAAATATAATGAAAATTAGTAAACACATGCGAATCATCCCCTTTACATCATTTTCCATCAAGTATGGTTCATTTTCTTCAATCGGTCAATCCATAATACTCACCCATAGAATAAAAAAGCATGTTAAAAAATGATATACAAATGGGAGAGGAGAAAAATATTGAAAAAATATTTGGAAAAAATTCCTTAAAGGAGGTCCGGAAAACCGAAGCTTGAAAGCGTTGCGGGTGGCGGAGGTCCGGAAAACTAAATCTAGAGGGCGGCGGAGGTCCGGAAACGCGAACTCAGTGGGCGACGGAGGTTGGGAAATGAGAAGCGAGGGCGGCAGAGGTCCGGCAATGTGATCTCAGCGGGCGGCAGAGGGGAGTCGCAGGGTTCCAGTACCGTGAGAGCTTTAGGTCGTGATAAAACGAGGGCACTGTGTGACCAAATTTATAAAAAAATGCACTAAGGTTTTGTCAGCGCTAAAAAGCACTGATAAAGGTGGTCTTTATCAATGCTTTTTTAGTGCTGATAATAGTACCCTTTATCAGCGCTAAAAAAGCGCTGATAAATCCTTACTGTATCAACGCTAAAATTTTAGCGCTGATAAAGGAGTTCTTTATCAGCACTTTTCTAGCACTGATATAGGGCCTCTTTATCAGTGCTAAAATTGTAGCGTTGATGCAAGATTTCTTTATCAACACTTTTCTTGCGCTGATAAAGAGGCCCTTTATTAGCGTTAGAAAAGCGCTGATAAAGAACTCCTTTATCAGCGCTAAAATTTTAGTGCTGATACAGGGTAACCTTTATCAGTATTTTTTTCTTAGCGCTGATATAAGGGGGTGCTTCCCTTTCCCACTTTTGTAGTAGTGACATCATCATCATCATAGTTTAGTTAGTGTTGTCATCATCAAACATGCTATGTGAAACAGGGGCCAAATCCCACCGAATCACTAGCATACTAGTACACGTCCGCCCACCTAGATACCCGAGATTCCTTTAGTGCTCAATAAAGTTACAAATATTATAAAATACACATTTCACACCCATATTACATTCCCAAAGCATAAAAACACAAATATCCCACAAACTTTCTTCACATTTCTTTTACGAATCAATAAACCACTAAAAAGTTTTGTAAAACAATCTCAAGGAGTATAACGAGGCCTTGCACATAAAATCCAATAAAAATGATTTATAAGGCCACAAACCCATAAATAACATATCAACCCAGATTTGGAATCCCCAAAACCAATTAATAAATCAATTTCATGGACTATAAAATGTCCCCAAAAGAGAGAACATAAAATACACATTGAAACCATTTTTTTTAAAAAAATGGCAAACATGCCTTTAAGGATTTCTCAAAACTAAAATTTGACAAAGGTATGTATTTTAATTTTATTAAGGATGTTCATACACACCATTTAAATCAGAAAAACACATTCATAAATCTCTTATAATACTCAAGTTACATATTCAAAATATAACCATTTATTAAAGATGTGAAATGGTCCATTTTTGGCCAACTTGGGCCAAAATATGTTGTAAACCAAAACCCATTTGCTTGTAAAACCAAATACAAATTGGAATGCCATAGAAGGAAAAAAAATACCATTTATCATTCTTCCAATTCATTTATAAATCCAAAAAAATAACTTTTAAGTCACACATCACACATAAAATCCAACCAGGCAATTTACCGAACACATGAGATGCCTTTTTTAAACAAAACATTTTATTTTAAGTACGTGAAAAGGAATAAAACACCAATTTAATGCCATATTTTATTCAAGATACTTTAAAATGTTAAAAATATCATAAACCATATTATAAACCTCACAAAACAGTTGCAAAAGAAAATAGAACATTTAAACAAACACTTGTTGAGCACTTTCATGAAAAAACAACACTACCTTTCACAAAACAATATTAAACAACCACTTTGCACACCAAGAAAATTATCCAAAGGCTTAAAAACATTAATAAACATTTATATCATTTGATTAAAATATTAAAATGATGAAACTTTAATGATAAAGGCATGATCAAGGGATATCCTACCTCAAATCCTTGGCATAATTGAAACGCACACCCGAAATCACCCGTTGTGGGTTTATAACCCCTAAAACTATAAATACCAGACCTAAATGATTATAAAATCCATCAGAAACCATGTTATAGAAGAACCCTAGGTCAATCATGACTAGGGGAGACTATAAAACCATGAAATAATGAAAGGAGGAAGAAGAGGGAGGATAAAGGAGATGAAATATCACCTTTTCCACTAGAAAACTCTTCATATTCCATTAGATCTGCAACACTATAGAAATGATAATGGGATGAAACTTCTTGGAGATTCTACTATGGTCTGGATGAACTAGGGAAAGAAGATTTTAGGCAAAAAGAGAACGAATTGAAGAGTTATGGGTGAAACAATTTACCTTCTCAATTCTGGATGTTTTGAGGAAACCAGAGAACATTAGCCCTAATAAGAGACACATATTAGCTCCAAAGAGGGTAAATAGATAATTGGGGAGAGTATATGGGTATTGGATTCGAGAGGGAGGTGGAATCACTGAAAACTATTAATAATTGAATTAGATATAAAATAAACAATTTAGTTTTTTTAAAACTAGAAAAGGTCCCATGGGCTGACCCAATGACTAAATACGTAATCCCAATCCACCATTCTAATAAATTTATATGGGGTCCAAAAGGATATGGAAGTTTAAATATGTCAGTATATGACAATTGGGAAGTTTAATGGGTGAAAAAGGATTAAAAACAAAGGAGTTATAAAAGAAACAAATTCGGTTTTTAAAAATTGAAATGGGCTCACGGTTGGCCCAAATCATGAAGTAACCACCTTTTCTTCAAAAACTCCTAAACAAGCAATGGGGAACCCAAATTAGGGTGATTAGAGATATATGAAACTTCAAAAATCAAGATTCATCTCACCAAATACCCATAAAAAGAATCGGGATTTTCAATGGACCGAATCAAAACAAAGACAAAAAAACTGGGTGTGACAATTATTCAATAAGATGGTAATTAATTGTCTAATATAATTAATTTAGTTTGTTATTGCAGATAAAATTTAACTTTGTTTTTCATTAACTTAAATTAAATAATTTTCTTTTAGAAGATAATAATAATTTAACTTATGTTTAACAGGTTTCATAAATTTATTAATGTTTTTTTTGTAATTAAATTTTCAATTGTTTTAATTAATTTTTAGTTTTATTTATTTATTTTTGTTCATATTTTATTTATGTTTTAATTTATTTTATCCCTGTGTTTATTTTACAGTATTAAGGTTGCACTGGTTTGTCTCACAGTCTCACCGTATTCACCTGGAACCGTGTCTTTGCCACCGTTTCATTTTTGCACCGTCACGTTTGTGGAACCATAACCTCATGATACTGTCTCACCGTACCCTTTCCATTCTCACTGTTACCCAATTAACAGTGCCACCGTGAATCTCTTTATACTATCTCACCGTAAACCTTGGGCACAATAAAGTAGTGCCGCCACTTCTTCGCTCAAATCGTTTCCAACGGCTAAATTTGCCGACAGGGTTTTTTTTTTCTTTTTAATGGGTCAAACGTTTAAATAATTAGGTAATTGGGTCTCTTGAGCGCCAGACCATATGGCGCTCAAGGGTTTTGGAATTGGAGCGCCACT